>JAGFPH010000309.1:569280-614372 GCA_018207615.1 Philaenus spumarius
GAACCAATTTACCACATCACTCATATAATTGTAAGCACACCGACTTCTAAAACCAATTTGGATCGAAATTGGCAAAGCAAGAAGTTGATCTACAAAAGTACATTTAATTTTGTGACATTATCACACATACTTGTAAGAAGGCTTTTTACATCCCAATCCATAAAATAGTTGTTTATTACGGATGTAATTTTGTAAAATCATTTACAATAGGAAGGAACCTCAAAAGTAATCAATTAGTTTAAAATATTTTAATAAGAATGTATAGAATATTATATAATGTTTTTCCTTGTTTTATTTTTAGATAACAGCGAAAACCATTAGCATAATGAAACGAGTGGCTGCTCTACTGCAATTATTCGTAGGCTCCCAGTTCGATTGTGATGAAAAGGTCAGATTTAGCCGAAACTCTCTGAAAAAGTCCATGAAGATTAACCACTGGGGGTAATAATTCCATATTTTCTGATGCAATTTATTTTATATTTACTAGTTTCTTATATTTGGTATTGTTATGTATTTGATTGCTGGATATGATCACGTATCTACTATACCATAACAAAGAGATCTGTCCCACCCGCAGTTACTTACTTCCTTTTGCCATAGTCAAAATACTGTTAATGCGCCCTTTTATAGCAGTCTGCCAGGCACAATTAACCCTATCTATCGTTACCCAGTATACTCGCTAAAACAGGCAGAGTAACGATCTGTCGGTATTCTTAAAAACTGCAAGTAGTTCCATTTTTATCTAACAGATTGCGCACTATGTGATAGAGCATCATGTTATAGTTTTATTCCTAATGAATAAGGAGCATTTCTACATTGATATTTTAGAGTTGCAATTGAATTATGAGCTCACAGATTATTGCATTCAGTTATAGAGGTTATGTTTCATGCTTCGTCTTTGTTTGTTAGTGTGTTTTAATTGTGAGTTCATTTTAGACAGTTAAATGATTTTCATAGTTACTTATTATGTTAAAAACTTTTAACTTTTAGCTTATAGTACTCAGTTCTATACATAATTATATTAGTTTTCAGTTATTTGTGTACAGTTGGCTATATTGCAGGCAGTGTAATGAGAGCCTAGTGTCAACAGTTCGGATATTATTACAAATAATAACAAAATTTGTAAATACAATCATATTTTGGTGATTTTTTAAATTGGTTGAAAATTGATTAGACTCTAAGGACATACAAACAAAATTAGTGCAAAAATATAAATTTATTCTGTTAAATTAGTTGAAACATATTTGGTAAGTTTTTGTTATACATTTTTTGGAAATGTTTTTTACATTTATAACCAATAGAGTTAAAAACTGTAACCACAATATGATTCTACAGTATGTACTTAATAAGTGATTTTTTTTTAATTGAAATTTTGACAAATATTTTTTTGTAAAGGTAGGTAGTTTTGTCCAAAATAGACTTGCCCAGTTTTGCATGCACAGTAGAAATTACCATGGTTGCGAAAGGGTTAATAATTCCCTATATTTTGTATGACTTTCATATCAATGTTTGATTAACCATGGGTTCAGGCAATGACCTCTTGGACTACTGTGAACGAGCTTCTTATTTAAATTGTTCTTCTTGTTTAGCGGGTGTAATTTTGCAGCATGTGAACAGCAAGGACTTATAGAATACAAGAATGTATGACGTACCCCTAGACATACCCCCAAAGCTCTATGAACATTTTTACCTTCTAAATTTGTGTTATCAATCTTGAACTTCACAGTCAAATTAAATCAATATTTATATCTGTTGTAAAAGACTGGAAAAAATCAATTTATATCAAAGACCACTAAAGAATACCGTTGCGAGGCGGCCAATAGGATGGGCGCACAGCGTTGCCATATCTACTAGCCTCGAACACTCGTGGTATTTACCGCTCGAGGCTTGATCGCACAGTTTAAAGAATTATAAATGCGTTGAGTCAGCCGCATTCAGTTAGAAGCGTGGGAAGAACGTGACAACGTCGCACTATGGCGATTGGAGCGTTCAAGGTCTCGGTGTACACAAGCCCGTCCCTCAACGGTATTCTTTCGTGATCTTTGATATAAGTAGTTTACCAAGACACACAATAAAATAGAATAATTTGCCTCTTGCTCTAAACCATTGGAATTACTATAAACAATATTCTAAGGTAGAACAACAACGTTAAAGATATGTTGTAATAAAGTTTGCTGGCAAGCGTGTATTTTTCCATATTTTAATAATTGTGATTCTGTAATCAGTAGCATAACTGTGGAATTAGCAAACAGACTGTGGACCCTTAAAAGTTATTGTTTACTATTCATTTTTGTTTTAAAACTATCATGATAGTGTTACGAAATTTTATAAATAAATTTTGATCCTAGAACTTGATTATTTATTTTATGGATAATGTATGCTGTTCTGGTTACTAGATTGCTTCGTTTTCTGACAGAATTGTTTGTTTTTTGTATAAACTTAAATTCTACCAACACACAACGAGGAGCTTCATTAATACTTGCACCCAGGCATAGAACTAAGATATTTAATGAACCATTAGCTGTGACAGCTTGTGGGCTTTGGAGCTCATTTTTGGAAAGTATAAAAAGCATCAAAGATCTTGTAAAGTTTTTTAATTCTTTGGGTTGTTGATATTGCGATATTTTTGTATTGTTTCTGGCTTTCATGTGGTTTTTGGATGTTTTTTATTATATTTTTGTATTTATATTTCATTTGATCTCTATACTAATGTATTTTATTGTAATGTACGGAGATAGTTCTGGGGCGGTTACAAGAGTCAAAATAAAGAAAAAGTTTTTCAAAAGCCCATTCAATTTTCTATCGAATTTTAAACTGTAAAAACTATCTAGAATTTAAAGTAAAAGCAGTTGGTACTTGGTGAAACTCCATAATAGGGATAGAAATAACCAATTGGTAAATTTCACAATTATAATTTATTACTGAGCAACATATGTTTCGCCATTAGGCATCATCAGGCTACACTGTTACAAGTAGCCTGATGATGCCTAACGGCGAAACATATGTTGCTCAGTAATAAATTATAATCGTGAAATTTACCAATTGGTTATTTCTATCCCTGTAAAAACTATCAATGAAAGGGTACTGATAACACCGCATCACTAGTTTGACGGGCTCCATAGCAGCAAAGCGTAGGTAATAATTAATTTGGAATAGAAATTAATTAAGTTGGACCTTATTTTACCATTATCCTTTGTTCAACAGTTTTGGCAGCTATACCATATCTAAACTGGCTACAAAAATTTAATCTCGACTTTTTGTTAACGAGTGTTGTTTAATAAATACTTAGAAAAAAATACAAAAACAAAGTATTTTGGGTAACTGTTTTTCCAACTATCTTAACACGTCCAAAAAGTAAGATTTCGGGAAGGTCTTCAAAATAAGCATCTGTTTGGGAGATGACTTCTTCGTTCATCCCGAACCGTTTTTTTCAAGTTTGGAAATAAGAAAAAGTCACTGGGGGCTAGGGGTTTTAATCCCGGACCACTTTCTCAATCCCGGAATTTCGGGATTGCCGCCGTCAATCTCGGGATTCAGATTTATTCATTTTTCTCTGATAACCTTACGAAAATTAGGTTTTGTAGTAATTAAACTCCTTTAAATTTTGTTTCTGTATATTAAACCCTCCATAAAATTGATACATTTTAGCATATATTTGTATATTTTGCTTTCCATGATATTTAAACTGCATATTAGATTTAAATTTTCCTAGTACAGTGAAACTTCCAAATAACGGACACTGCTCGAACCACGTAAAATGTCTGCTATTGAGAAGTGTCCGCTATTAGGAGAGATGTTTGTACTGTAGATGTACAATTAGCAGTTAATCTGCTGTGTAATAAAGCAAAAATTCATACTGTATATGGTCGATAATAAAAGTGAAATAAATATTGTAATTGTTTCATAAGGGTCTACTGTATTACTGTATTAGTGTTGTGTAAAAAACAGGAATAATGGTTTATTCTCACAAAAATGCACAATAAAACACAAATTATTAAATTAAATAACAGTCATTATTTATTAATCATTTACACTAAAAAAGGGTGTAAATGATCATTTTTCGCTTAAGGGTCGGCTCTAGTAAAACAGAAAGCAACCTGCGACTCTCTATAGCGGCGATAGGTTACGCGGACATTGCTCATCCTAAATCCATTTAAAACCTGCAATTATTCAAATAGCGTTTTTTTTTAAATACCAAACTCTTGGGGACAAAATTCTTCATCCGAATTGCTTGGTAATTTTTCGCTATAATTAATAGTTACAACGTAAAAAAATATTTAAAATCACCCTATAGCGGCGGTAGGTTACACGGACATTGCTCAGCCTAAATCCATTTAAAACCCGCAATTGTTCAAATAGCGTTCAAAAAAAAAATATAAAAAATATGTCATGTTTAGTGATATCATAAAAAAATATTAAAAATCAATGTCAATGTTTTAAATTATTAATAAATATTAAACAAAATATTTTTCTTAGTTTTGAAAAAGCCATTTGCATGCTTATTGGCCATAGCTTTAAAATAACACATCGTTCATAATTATCCGATAAAAAATAAAGGAAAAATTTTGATTTTAATTTAACATTGGTGTTATGGAGTGTCAGCCAACATGGCCGACAGCTAGAGCCGACCCTTAAAGTTAAACGCTTTCGTTTCAGAGACATCGCAATACACATTGTTCTCACGGTAACTTTATTCAAACTGAATTGTAAAAGGTTTTAACCACCACTGTTATTAAATGGCGCAAAGAAGAGAAACCTAGTTTCCAGGAAGTCAAATTCCCGGTAAACAGGACGTCAACTTCCTGGTAAATAATTAACAAAAATTGCATTGAATGTTTCGAGACATCTACAATTCTTAGAAAAGGGCAACATTTTATACTCCGCTGTCCGTAATTCGGAAGTTTCGACTAACCTATTGACTACCAATTTGGTGTCCGTGTCCGTTTTTGGGAATGTCCGTTATTTAGAAACACTACAAAGGCCATAAAAGCATGAACTCGGTCGGGGAATATAAAAATGTCCGATATTAAGAAGTGTCCGCTAATTAGAAGTGTCCGTTAAGGGAAGTTTCACTATATCAATCAAAGACGTCAAAGTTTTACCAACGATTACCTAATAACCTTTTTTTATAACAAGTATATTAAACCTATAAGATTGGTTTGCCTAACCTGGGGCTGGGAACTAGGAGTTTTATTGAAACAACAGATTTATAAATTTTTCTTTGATAACCTTACGAAAATTAGGTTTTGTAGTAATTTAACTCCTTTAAATTTTGTTTATTTATATTAAACCCTCCATAAAATTGATACATTTAGCCTATATACATAATGTTTTTGCGTTTTTATAGCATATCTGTATCTTTTCACTTTTGCTTTGCATGATATTTAAACTTTATATTAGATTAAAATGTTTCTAGTATGTCAAAGACGTCAAAGTTTTACCAACGGTTACTAAATAACCTTTTTTTAATAACATGTATATTAAACCTATAAAATTGGTTTGCCTAACCTGGGGCTGGGAACTAGGGGGGAAACAACAACGTATGAAATTGGTATTTATTTATGGAACAAACTTTAGTAATATATATTTTAAACGCTGAACGAACACAAGCGGTAAAAAAACTACACATATACGAAGTGAAAGTGAAATAAACAATGTAAAACTTTGTAAAAACATGTAAAAGTACACACATTTTTTAACTTAAACTAATGAAAACAACTTTGAAACTAAATATCTATTGTAATTTTAATTTCTCATATAATACCAAAATGCACAAACAAAATAATACTCTAAGTAAACTACTCAGATACTCTACTATTTAAAACAAACTTTATTACATACCAAACTATAGCAAAACTATAACACTGTAGACTCAAGCGAGATCGTTGAAGGTCAAGTCTGTCTCTTCGGTAGGGCGTCACGACTACGGAGGGTTGGATTGGCTAGTAAAAATATTTTGTAATAAAAATAGTTACTGTATTGTACCTCATACAAACAGATTCACGTAGAAAATAAGAAGTAAAACATCATTTACAATAAAATCTATGAATTTCGTGTTTTTTAATCTAATTATCAATCCTGAAAATCTCGGGATTGGACTTAGCTAATCCCGGGATTGACGGGATCGTAAAATGGTTCGGAATCCAACCAATTGTTGTAACAATTCGAACTTCAATTCCATAATTTTAGCCATTGATACTGCACAGGTATGAGGCTGTGCATTGTCTTGATGAAAGAGGACTTTATCCTTTTTCAAATGAGGGCGTTTAGTTTTGATTTTTTCACTCAACCGGTGCAATAACGATGCATAATACTCTCCAGTTATTGTTTTTCCTTTTTCCAGGTAATCAATGTAAATAATTCCTCTTTTCATCCCAAAAAACTGTGACCATAACCTTTCCAGCCAATTTCACCGTCTTTGCATTCTTCGGACCCTGTTCACCTTCATAAACCCACTGTTTTGACTGTTCATTTGTCTCTGGCGTGTAGTAGTGAATCCATGTTTCGTCCACAGTTATGTATCGCCGCAGAAACTCATCCGGATTGCGACGGAAGAGTGCCCAATTAGCCTCAGAATCGACCACGCGATTGCGTTCATTCTCCTCTGTGGGCAAACGCAGCACCCATCTTGCTGGAACTTTTTTCACACCCAGTTTTTCTTGTAAAATTGAAAACACAGTACCTTGTGATATGCCTATGGCCTCAACTATTTCGCGGACTTTAAATCACCAATTGCTTAACACCATGTCGTTGATTTTATCGATTATTTAGGGCGTACTCACTTCTACTGGACGTCCCGAACGATGTTCATCTTTTGTCGATGTACGGCCACGTTTAAATTCATTTACCTAATTTTAAATAGTAACAAACACTGGGGCAGATGTGCTATGAACTTTATGCAACTCGGCTTTGATTAATTTTGGTGTTAAGCCGTTCAAATATAAATGTTTTAACACCGCTCGAAACTCACTTTTAAAATTTTTTTTAAATAAGCAAAAGTTCTCAATCAATGACAACAATGAAGCCACACATTCTATAAAGCTAAAAATTTAACAGCTGACTACTGAGTAATAATGCTTCCGAAAAACAATCGATTTTTGGTGATCCGCTCGCCTCATCTTGGATTTTCTAACGACTTATTAGACGACTCTTGACCCTCCTATATTCACGGTTTTAAGTAAGTTTCATTTAAATGTTTTAAGTGGCCATCATTTTTAACAAATTTTGGGAAAAAGTTGTTTGTTTTAAAAAAAAAATTGTTAAATATATTGATGAGTACCGTGCAAAATTTAAACTCAATCGGTTAAGCGTTTCTAGAGGTATAGAATAATTACTAAAAAAACAAAAATAGCGGATATGTTCTGGAGATATGTTGACCCAGTTACCACCCCTTGAATTATCTCCCACACTAATGTTGTGAAACACCTGTTGTTTACTCTGATTATTTTGTGTACAGGGTGTCTCGCAACCATTCTACTAGCAACTAATACAATATAACATGTATCTTATCTTCCTAGGTTTAGAAGTTGCCCATCTGTATGCGTTGAACAAAAACATTTTATCTCATGATCGGTTTAAGATAAATTCATGAAAGTTTATCACATTAGTTTACACAAATATGAATCATTTTATTTTGCCGAAGTTATCCATTTCAAGATGGCGACAGTTTAAACTTTTCAAAGTTAACTAAAGATTTCACAAAAAAAAATTTAAGATTAAAAAAATGTAGACAATTTAAAGACAAATCCAATGGTGTTTCACTTTTTATAATTGAGTTAAGGGTAACTGAGAAAATTCAATAAGTCTGGCTGCTGAAAATGGTTTTACATTTTACGTGTTACTGAAAAAATTGATACAAATGGTGGTTAATACTAGTCTAAATGAACTGAGGGTTATAATTTAAATGTAAAACTAGATCAAAATTTATAATTTTTTATAAATAAATAAGTATTACAAGAGAAGGCTAGTTTTATACGGTATCGGCTGGAGTAGCTTCGGGTTGATCAACATAGCGTAGCGGTGCATCCAAATCAAAGATTATTATATTATCAAAATGTACGTTATTATAGCACATGAGAACCATTTTGTAATAGAACAAGAAAAACTTTATTTATGAATAAAACGTTTATAGGAAATGAAAGTATGAACATTATTTTATTTTTCTACATAGTCAGCATTAATAGCTAGACATTTGTTAAGTCGTGGCACCAGCTTTTGAATACCATCATAAAAAAAAAAACTCTGCCCCTTTCCATTTAACCAGTCAGTAATAGTTTCTTTCAACAAGTCAAGTTTTGGAAAAAATAAAAGTCAGTGGTTGCTAAATCAGGACTGTAGGGTGAATGGTCCAGTAAGTCCCATTAAATACCTCTCAGCATTTATTGTCATTCCTCTTGGCAGGAAATCTATCAAAAGAATGCCTTATTGGTCCCAGAAAACTATAATGTGATTTTCCGTAGTTTTGTCGGAGGTTAGGTGTAATTACTGTAACTTTACATAAAAATGTATGTTATTATAGTATTAAAGGGTTACTTGTCTGTGTGCACTGTCAGGGATCTGAGAGCTCACCTTGAGTTAGCTGTGGCTGAAGTGATCGAGTTAGCTCAGGAACCTGAAACACCAATAGACAGTGATTACATGTCCGACTCTGAAAGTGTAACTACAGTTCAATGTAATGGCAAGCTAGCATCTGCTGTGAGGAAACATCTTGCCATGTGTATTCAGAACCTGATGGAACACGGATTGATGCCTGTAAGTTACTGTTGCTTACACTTAAACATTATGACAAGTTGAAAACAGTAAGAGCGGAAGATTTGACCAAGTCCAGTATTTCATTT
This sequence comes from Philaenus spumarius, assembly GCA_018207615.1. Taxonomy (NCBI): domain Eukaryota; kingdom Metazoa; phylum Arthropoda; class Insecta; order Hemiptera; family Aphrophoridae; genus Philaenus; species Philaenus spumarius. The sequence goes on from JAGFPH010000309.1 coordinate 578,118, forward strand.
CTGTATGTTTTCTTCGATTATTAAATTTAAGCTATGGTTACAAATTTAATGTTATACAGCTGTTGAAATATTAAATTGAGTTCATAACACATTGGATCGTTTTCAATAAATATACACAGGGCCGGATTTAGGGACGTGCTAATCTGGGCTCACGCACAGGTCGGCAATATTTAAGGGGCGGCAAAATTTAGAATTTTATTTTTAAAGCTGTATTAAAATAACACATATACACTTCAACAGTCAACTGTATTTTACCTATTTTTTAAGCTTTTTCGTGCCCCTATTTCGGGAACACAATTGTTCAGTAACTGTTATAGAATAAGTTGATACCACCTACTGGAAGTATTTGGCAATCTCTCTTATGAGGCATAGGTGAACCAACTGATTGCCGAATATTCAGTTTTCTAAATATTCTGACTAAAAAAAACTTTAATTTTATACTTCCAGTGAATTTAAATTGTATAAAGCTCAGCGAGAACACAAGCATTTACTTTCCATTATCGTCGATCTCTAAGTAGTGAGTACACTGAAACTAACCTTGTACAACGCTTATTTGTGCTTTTGATACTTTTATAACTTATCACAGTGATAATACTTAAACTATAATGCATCAATTAATGGGATATTCAATTAATAGGTAATTCTACTAAATAAAAGATTTGTATACTGAAAAATAAAAATTAATAATTTATTAAACTTCTTCAAAACCATAAAATAAAATATTCTCTGGTTGAAACCTTTCCAACAAGTACAAAATATACAGTTGACCTGTTGGGTCTAGTTTTCGGATGCTGGATGTCTTCTTAAAATTGCTAGTAGAGATGTGATGTCGTCTGAAGTCCTGGGTTCGGTATTCCCTCGAAGCGGTATTATTACAATTGCATGTCAGTGAAGTTCGCCTGATGATATCCTGGAGTCCAGTCCTGAAATTTGTTTGACTAGTTCATTCAGTAACTACCGTCTTGCCTAGTAGTACTAAGTCCTGTAGAATTCTTCCAGAATATCCAAAAAGCGGTCAACTTTGTTGTAACTAAGTTGCCACTGATTTTACGTATAAACGTTGTAATTATGCTGACATTCTAATCGTCCTGTCGTAATATCTCTGAGTCACACTTGTGAAATTATTATTTAAGTCTTACGATGAAAATACTATGTCATCTTACTCGACTTAAGTATTTTATAAAAAACAAGCATAGCAGTGACGTGGTTTTTTATAAAAAATCAACTCAAAAAATCTAAGAAACTCCCCGTCCTCCGGGGTTGGAGTATTTATACTACTGTTTGTAACTAGATTCGTTGCCAACTTTACTTTCATTACACTATGTTATTTTCCTATTGAAAATCCCTTTTTTCGAGGATTTTTCAATCCTACTTTTTATTCCTAATTAACCAGTAATTTTTCCTGTTATCTCCCAATTTTGTTACACCTTTGTTTTAATTAAATTCATATTTTTTGTTGAATTTAATTAATACTGAAGTTGGTAGACTTGTCTCTACGCTTCCTATTGGCTCCGGTAATCCGCTGATTTGTTATCTTGCTTCGACTAATTTGACCACTGTTGTTCCCTTTTTGCTTGTAACTTCTCGCGGATTCACCCGATTTCCTCGCACGTGAATTTTTTGGATTGCGTTCGATGTCTTCTTTCTTCTCGAACTTGATTCACGGTCGTGCGGTGTTGAGTTCGCAATCGCAACTCACACGTGTTTTTCTCGCGACCTCTCCCGGAAAAGTCTCTGGTTTTTCTCTTTTCACAATTTTCCTTTTCACAGTCTTTAGTTCAGGTTTATTTTGCACACTGGCCTCATTTTCACTTAAATCTGTTTAGTTTTTCTTCTGGTTTTGGTGTTTAACGATTTTTCACTTGTTTGGGGCTTATGAATTTCCCAAAATTTATTTTATATACTGGATTTTTATTACATTTCTACTTAGTTTATACCACTTTTTGTTTTAATAAATGCTTAAAAAAAAGTTTATTTTATTTTTTGTTTTACTTTATTGGTGTGAAATTTATCACCCTTTTGAACTAATTAAATTTCAAAATTTTATTTTAATTTCCTGTACTACTTTTCATCCTTTATAACTTCTTTAAGTTATACTTTACAACACTTTATTCTTTGTATACTTTATTTAAGTTCAAACTTTTTTATTTTATCTACTTTCTACATTTCTCAAATTTCACTATTTCATTACTCCACATTTATTTTATGCCTACTCTTGTAAAGCCTAAAAAACCTTTTGTTTTTTAAATTCGAGGAATTTTGAAATTTTCCCGAAACTTTACGTGTTAATATCTTTAGTATTACATAATTTTTTGATTTGGGAATCTCACGGCACACACATATGTGGTTAGCGTAATGCATTTCCCGAAAGAAACCCAAATACAAACTATTCCTGGATTCTGGCTTCCCCTAGGAAGTCATGGCATATTTTTCTGTTACTTTTCCATTTTTAACAAGCTGGGTGGGGTCCAACAGGCCAGTCCAGCAGATAACGCTCCGTTCGACTCAACTTGTCGAGCGTGCCCTACATATGATGCTGACCCACCGTAGGCCTAGATAAATTCAGTTTTACAAAATTAATTATAAAACCAGAAATTCCAGGAACCACAACAGATTTTTCCGTCGTAACACCATAAAAATAATTGATGGCAAATAAATGGACAATTAGTTATTTCTATCTTTCCAATATTACTTGTTAATGTTAAAAGTACTCATACGTCGTACCATGTTTTGAGTGTTAGGCGAGCCGGCGCGCACAAGAGATTATATCAACACTGACTGAGAAGGGAGTGAGCGTGAGTGAGTCTGCATCCCGCAAAACTAAGTTTTTGAGAAGGGTAAAAAACTATTTGAGGTCAAGCCAAGGACAAGAGCAAATTGTAAATGTGGCAGTCTTGTGTATTGAAGCAGATATGACGAACAAGCTTAGTTTTGATGAAGTGATTAATGATTTTGCGCACACTCAAGCAAGAAGAAAACCTTTCATCATTTAATTATGTCTATCTGTTTTGACTGTTTTGGTAGACAAAAGAGACAATGTTTACACTCCAAATTTTACTTATATGTTTTTGTGATTATTGACACTTTTTCTTAAATAAATGATGACAAAAACATTTTATGAATTTTATTAGGTACCATGTTTGGTGTTGCAAAGCTAAAAATATTATTATTCAGAGGAAATCGTAAAATAAAAATGTTATGATATATTCTTTAAATCATAGCTTGTTTCCTTTTGTATCAGTTATATTATGCTACTGTATGGGACGGAGTGGTGAATTTGGAGGGGGGGGGTGGAAAATTACTTTTCAGTGACATGTCCGTATATATACGTTTGTGCTCTATGGCATGTGTAGCAGCAATCCCGAATTTGTTTTCAAATTTACTGCTGAAATAGCACAACCTTATTAATTCGATAGGCTTTCTGAATAAATATATGCTAGTGCTGCTACCTGTTGAAAATGTCTTGAATCTTTTCTGAAACGATTAAGCTATTTACCGATAAACAGGAATATTTTTTATGGAGACATGATCAAGTGTCTTCTATTGGAGCATTTAGTTGCAGCTGTTTTTAGTGTTGTTTCTTAGTCTAATACAATGCACTATTTGTGAGTGCTAGTTTTGACTATTGAACTGTGTTTTTATATCAATTTGATTGTGTTTGTGTAAATAAATGATGATTAATTGCACTGAAATAAGGAATAAAAGGCAAGAATACCATAGGCCTACAATATTAATAATTGCTGTCTTTATACAATTAAACATATTAAAAATTTATTGGTTCTTGCCATACGACCGACCCAAATACTATTTTGAACTGTTTACTGATCGTTTATTTCTGTATTCTTATCCAGAGAATCAGAATATTACATAGTAAACACATACAAGATGTGATAAAATATACAGTAAATAATTTTATTACAACCAAAGTATTAAGCTTACATAGATTTTGAATTAATCTCCTTCAAAGTACTGTTGTCCTTGGCTAGAGATGCACTTGTCCTAACTTTGAATCCTTGACTGGAAACATTTCTGGAAGGCTTTTTTGGAAGGGCTTTCAACTGCGGGGTCGTGGCCATCTAAATGTCAAGAATGGTGTCAAAACATTTCCCTTTTAGTACTTTTTTTTAATTTTTGGTAAGAGCCAGAAGTCGCAAAGTGCTAAATCTGGTGAGTAAGGCGAATGTGGCGAGACAGAAACACTTTTTCCGGTCAAAAACTCGTGAATCAAATTCGACTTGTGGTGCGGCTCGTCGTGATGAAGAAGGAAGGTATTGGACCCATTTGTCAAGTTGTATTAACCGTGTAGAGAAGCCTCATTGATAGCAGGATTTATATATATATTTATAAATAAAACAAATAATCATTACAAGTTCTAACAAAAATATGCCCAACTCTTTTATATGGCCTTTTCTGCCCTTTTATAAACAATTAATAGTTATTTACACCAATCAAGGAAACGATAGTATGATATACAATGAAGCAACAGTGGTATATATTTTTGTATTGAGGTTGTATATCTGAAGCCAAATGCAACAAACAAGGGTAGAGCCTCTCTTTTCCTCTTCTCCTGTGACACATTGCTATCGTGAGGATACTGTACTTGTTACACATCAATAGTAATTTCAACATAATTCATCTTCAGGTTGACATTGTACACATACACACTTGCAAACATAACTTACTTATAACTCAGTTCGACATACATAGCCAGGTTAAATCTAGTTTGTTTAACGGCAAAACATGCATAACCATTTATAAATGTATTTGAGTTATTATTTCTTAAGGCTTAGATCTATTATGGTTGACGTGTAATTTTGATTGTTACAGATTGGTCAAAGTTCCAGTTTGGTACCGTTCATCGGTTGTTTTCCACCTCGACAACCTTCCAATAAAAGTGAGATGCATGCTTGGGAGTTAATATTAAGGTTTTATGAAATGAAAAATGGAGAACAATTTAATTCAACGCCAGCCCGGAAGTTATCTCAGAGTTTTAACCTGGATATCTTAGGAAGTTCAGCATTGTCATACAAGCAAGTAAGTACTCTCAACTTATCAATAGTGAGGAGCTGTGCAACACTGAATACAGACTTGACCGGTGTTCGGAAGAGTATCTATATCATTATTTTGAACTAAATTTATGCCACTGCTTCTTGAATGTACTTGGCCAGACTGGAGAAATCTTTCTGAATCAGCAAGGAAGGCTTCAGACTGTGTACATGACTCGTGTTCCCCACCCCACCCATCGCCGTTATATTAGCTGCCGCATATTATATCGTCTCGCACAGTCGATACGTAATTGTTCAATTTGACAAGTAGAAACAAGTGGTTAAGAATTAGTGTGGATGAAAAAAAAAATTATTGAGAAGCGTTGACATTTTGTAAATATAGATGATAAAAACTGTAGCAATATGAATCTACCTTTTTCTTTTAAGGTATGGAATCCACGTTATGAAATCGGAATGGAAATGTAAAATTCATCATTATCAATCATGACCTAATCCCACACTAATTGGCAGTTTTAAGTATAAAACATTGAAACTATGGCAATAACGTGAATTACCATCAAGTATTTATTACTTTAAAGCAAATTAACAGGCTATGTAATTACTTGCTTTATTTAATGTATAAGTTAAACATTGTGATTCTATTTTACAAACATGATTCGCACAAGTTGAATTTGTTAATGAAACCAATATACTTAATATTCTCTCTTTGTCATGCAACTTTATTCACTATTCTTGAATTTCTTATTTCAAATTGTGTGTTTAGTCAAACTCTATATCATCCATTATAAAATGGTTAACTAGTTAAATTCTTGTAAAGTATGTATTCTTCATATTTGTCGTGTTCTTTCACATCCAGAAACAACAACTTTCTTTTATTTGTTGCTTTTAGCACGCTATGCGGAGGGGCCTTTCTTAACCCTCCCAGTGGCAGACTGCCCAAAGTGACGTTCTCTCAGGCGCAAGATGCAGCGATTTCGACAATTAGCGAGAATTTGCATACATTTGCATTTTCGATTAATTAATTCACTTAGAATTATCCAATCGTAATAAAACTGGCACCGTTGGAAAGAAAATGAATTAAACTTTAACTTTTGTATTTAAAACTTTTTTGTAAAACGTATTTTTACATACGTAATCATCGTTTCAAAATTGTAGAATATCGAACAGCTGTTTTCCGTGCGACATCGCGATGTTGAAAACGTAAAACTTCATCATTTTCAACCGTCTGCAACTCCTCACAGTTGTCAATTGTCACAAAGATCATCACAGCATTGGACTCATTAGACTTTTATCTTTCAAGTGGTATTTTTAAATCATCTGTGACTACAATCAATTATGAGATACAGATTTTAGAATAAATGCTTGTCCATTGGTCAAGATTGGGCCAATAAGGAAGCATTTTTTAAATCGATTTTTACTATCAGAAATCGATTTATTCCTAAGATGTGTAATATACCGTTGTAAAGATAAAATTCCAAAGTTTTAGTCAATGTGCAGTTCAAATAATTTTGTCATATTAGGTTGGTACAAACTGAATTGAGAATCACGTGATTTTAGGAGTTCACGGTAGCCATTTTTCCAAGACGGTTACCTAACAATTATATGCAAGTATTTTTTCTCTTTATATTTTACTGAATTGAAAGTGTTTATAGTTTATAAAACTGTGTTACAGTTATAAATAAATAAGTGTGGAATGTTTTATTGTGTTTTTTAGTGAAATTATGTTTATAAAGTGTTGAAAATAGTGAGTTTTGTTTTATTTTTTGCAGATAGAATAGGCTAAAATTTATTTAGCCTATAAACTATTGTATAAACTTTTTATAAATAATAAATAGGCCTACAGTATTGATAAAATGGCAGATAGGCCTAGAGTTATTGAAAGGTTATCAGAATTTGATCGGATATATAGTGGTTTTTAGACATAATACTAATATTTAGCAATGTGCTAGAGACCTAACTTTGACAGATTTACGCTTAGGCTATATGATCGCAATGCGTTTTTTTTTATTTTAAGTGTATGATATTATTTCACTTTTTAACTATTTTCTACAATTGTTTTATATGTTGAAAAAATTACAAAAATATTTCTTCAACATTATACAACTTTGTTTATAGGATTTTTGGTAAAAACCATGGAAAGTTTATACATTTTTGTTCGTTCTGTTGTACCTGATTAGAAAATGTAAGGTTTTTCTTACAGTTCAATTCTATCATTTATTCTCTACAATTTGGTATAATAAAATTTCATTTTGGAGTAAAAAATATATAGCCTAGGCCTATTAGTTTTGAAAATAGGCATGTTTTATTATCGTTTTTTTAGTTTGAACATAAAAATTGGTATTTTCAACTAAATAATTTTGAAATTGAAATATATTGTTACACATTTCTCTTTATAACTATTTTCTACAACTGTTGTATATCTTGAAAAAAATTACAAAAATATATCTCCAAAATTATACAACTTTGTTTATAGGATTTTTGGTAAAAATCGTGGAAAGTTTATACATTTTTGTTCGTTCTGTTGTATCTGATTAGAAAATGTAAGGTTTTTTGTAATTTCCAATCTTACAGTTCAATTCTACCATTTATTCTCTACAATTTGGTATAATAAAATTCCATTTTGGAGGAAAAAATATTTAGGAATATTCGTTTTGAAAATAGACCTATTTTTTTAGCGTTTTTGTAGTTGGAACATAAAAATTGCTATTTTCAACTGAAAATTTTTGAAATTGAAATATATTTTTACACATTTATATTTAGAACTAAATTACAAAACTTTTGTATATTTTGAATAAAATTACAAAAAATTTTTACTATTTTTTATTTAGGCATAAATTTGGTTTTTCCCCTTCAGTTTCTGAACATTTTTTGCTTTCTAAGCTAATAAATTTTACAATTTCAAAAGAAACTAATTTTTAGTAGCATATTTGAATTCTTCGAAGTTTCTTCTACAAAAAAGCTACAGAACACCTTTGGATTGGGGTTCATTTACTATTTTTGGCGAATTTTTAAAAATATGCTTGCAAAACGCTAAAAACAGGCTTTTCAATTTTAGCTTTAACCATGCCACTTGGAGGGTTAACAATGGCACACAACTCGCTTGGCTCTAATTTACTTTAATGAGAAGGTTACAAACGTATGTCACATATATGAGTATAGAAACATCTATTTCATTCAAAAGATCTGCATATATTTTATTTCTAAACTGTGTGATAACTACAATAAATTAAACCCTATTCTAAATCTACACAACGGGCAAAACTGAGTATAAATTTCTACCTCTCAAATATGAATTCTTTTTTAAATAAGTAATTTTCCCAATACATAACCCAAAGAAACTTAACCTATCCCAAAGTTTACATAAAACAATTATCCCTTTAATAATCACAAAACTGTGCTATCACCTTTACTCTGTCCTGGTGGCTCTGGTCAGACAGCTGGCACATCTCTCGGAAAAAAGCCTCTTCTCTCCTTGACATCCAATTCTTCTTCTTCTTGAGTGGGTGATTCAATCCTTGTGCATGTCAGCCTCAAGGACTTATTGCACTCCAACATAAAGGATGTCAAACCCCTAGTTACTCCTGTCAAAGTCCATAAGCTCAGGAACCTATTTGGCAAGGTTATCTTGGGGGATGTTTTGTCTCTCGGTTAGTTTCCAAAGGTTTCATAACTCACCTGTTCAAGCTTCACACACTCATAGATCAGGTGTTCTGCAGTTTCCTTCTGCAGGCTGCATTTCCTACATTTGGGATCTCCGGTGAAGATGCCTATTCTCTGCATGTGTTTCTTAAGGTGGCCACGTCCTGTTATTAGAGCTACCACCTTCTTTACATTGCACCTGTTTAACGTAAGGGTGTCACATGCAATTTGCCTAGATGGACCAACAAGTGAGAGTTTATTCAACTTCAAGCCTGGGATGCTCTTCCACCTGCTTCTATGTTCTAGTCTTGCCCAATCAGCGATAACTTGCATGGCTGATGCCTTGGATATGTCACAGAACGGTTCAGGTCCTATGAATTCAGTTGCTGATGCTTTATTTGCTAGCCTGTCTGCACATTCATTTCCACCTATTCCAACATGACCTGGTACCCAACAGAGTGTGACCTACCAGATGTACCGTGGACTCGACGCATTCCCAGACTAGCTTTGACCTGAATTCACAATATATCACCTGCAAGTCTCGTCGGTGAAAACGACAATGAACGCTGCCACAAGGGATAAGAGCGAAGGAATCAATCATATACTTGTTTTCGTCGCTATTCTCTCAGATGGTTTTGTGTCTTAAAAAGGATGTTGAACTGCAATTTTCCCCTGAATCAATCAACTTTTTCTGGAAAGAAAACTAGTTATGACTTTGAGTTGAATCCTTGAATCAATCGACAGAGATATCTCTCATTTTTTAAATAGATTTTGGGATCAATCAGTTCATTTGCTGCAATTAAGTATTGTATATTTATGGCAAGTTGAATGAGGTTTAGGAGTTTTTGTTATGAGATCAATAAATTTTTTTTCTAAAATTATAAAGTAAAAATGAATTAAAAGCCTAAATATGGATTAATACATAAAACATATATATGCTATAAAAAGATAAGTGTTAGACATGTGAAAAAAAGAATATCAATCTTTACTTTATCTCAGTGTATCTTTCATCGGGGTTGATGGGATTGTGATTGAAGTTTTTCATTTTTTCAGTTGGGTTAAATTTTTCCTAGGATGTAATTCAATGTATTGATATTGATTAGAAAATAAGAATGGAATTTTTCCGAATGTTGAGCAGTTGGGAATATAAACAATGGAACTCTCCATTAATATTAGATTTGATTGATATTACATGCCTCCAAGCTCCTCTCGGAAATTCAATTTAAACCGGTTTCCATATCTAAAAATCATTGTGTTCGGACATGGATGTTAATATAGCCTATGAATTTATATTAATGTTTCAGAGCCTCCTAGGTGTCGTAGGCAATATAATAACGTCTCACTCGCAATACAAAAGAAGTTACGACTCGCATTTCAAAGCATTTGTGTGCGCTGGACTCAAGTAAGTTGGAACATTAGTTTATTATTTTACAAACAATGAACTACTTTATAAACGAACACAATACCGTACACCAAACAATAGTCCAGATCTACAAACGATTTTTACATATAAATGTTTGTGAACGAATGCCCGATGCAAAAGATTAAATATTTGGTCACAGACAAAGCCAGATGAAGAAAGAAGTATTTGTTCTTTATCCTAAATTTTGATTTAAGGCAAAAGAAGTGTTTGACCTTAGAATTTTAAAAATATGTTCACAAGTAAAACAGCTGTTGGAATTTGTGCAGGTTAAATATTTCAAAAAAATTAAACTGGAGGAATAAAAGACATTCACAGAAACGAGATGGTTTTTAAGGCAGAGTAAAGTATTCTAAAAATCTGTTAAGAGATTTAAAACTAAAAAATGTACACGGATTCTGAAAATTCCAATCCATCTATTAAAACAATGACACATTTATACACATTTAAGATGATATATATTTACAATCACGAAAACTGGTTGTAAACGAATAGTCACTAGTTAGAACCAACGTTGGTATCGGCACACAAGAGTTAAGTGTATGAACAGGGCTGTCACTTTATAACTGACTAAACATTGTATGGGTCGTGCCGCTTGATATCTTCCCTTAGTTGAATTACTGTGTTAAACAGTTCATTCGGGCAATAATTGATTTTCTCATTTAACAAAATGTGGTTTTTGTATTATTTGCGTTGTATATCTCAAACTCTTCTAGTGACTGAATCATTACTGATATAAATTAATATTTTATACTATCTTATTTAGTGGCTAATACTGTTCATGGAAAACTGGTTTGAATAAATTTTACTTAAAATTACCTTGTAGTTCCATTAGGCTAGGATAATGGCCTCTTTATATTTGGTGTAATTAAACATTATCTGTACATTTAGGTTAGTTGAGGCTTTATAACATTCTCGGTTATTTATTTTTTAATGTATTTATCTATATGTAATACTTTAATATTTTCGTTGTGATCAAAATCATACCTTGTATCAAGTATCTTTATTTGAATGTGACAGCTGTTACATCATAGGATCTTTACCAGTCTAAATTTTTATTGATGAATTCCAATTAGACATACGTTACAATAGGCACTAGTTTAAGTTGATGTGACATAAGCCAGTGTGGTACACATTAACGATACATTTCTCCTTCTGTCCACACCCACTAATATTATTTTTACAAAAATTACACCAACCTTGAAAGGAAATATCAGTGAACACAACAATTATAAATTCTATACAAATATAAATTCATAAAAAATGTAATGATTTCTACGAAATATGGTTATTCTTGATTAATATAAATTAAAACACAAAAAAAGTATAAAGCGAAAAAAAATGTTTAACCCTAGAACCGGCAGATCGCACGTTTCGTGCGATCACTCCCGGCTACGACAACACATTTGTAACGCACGGTTGTATCGAATATTTGACCCACTAAAAATCTTCCAATCTTAAAAAAACAAACACCATTGGAAAGATAATGTTTCAAACTTTAATTTTTGTATTTACAATTTCTTTCTAAACGTAATCATAGTTTTCTTTCTTTCTATACTTACATACGCAATCATCGTTTTATTTTTGAGTTTTCTAAAAGCAAATCTCACGCGAATGAAATACGCCGAAATGACCTTTAGTGACCTTTCCAGTTTCTATGTCCCTCCCTACAGCCCGCCCAGTATATTTTCTGAGTTATATCTATATACTGATGGATGCATCACACATTTCCCTATCTAAAACTGCCATCCAAGCAAAAATCGGACTAATAGTTCTAACGTTGTGGGGCGATTTGTAGACCCTTGCAATTGGTCGGTTTTCCAAGCAATAAACAGCCTTACTAATTACACGTGATATCTGTGTGATAGAAGTCTATTTTTAGACATATTTTGATGTGTTTGTGTAGAGCATGCTTCTAACATTTCCTGTGAACCAAATATGTTTTGCTCGAAAGGTTTGTTTTCTATGAGTGTGTGAATGAGAGCGTTTTAACGTTCTCAAACCAAGGCTGTAATTTCAAATTAACGGTTATTCCCCATGCAGCTTCATATCCGACCGTTGTATGCCAAGCATGAGTGGGATGTTTCTATATTTCTCCTCACTTTTGTTATTCAAATAATTCTAAGTCAAACGCTTTTATGAAAAGATAATTTACAGTATACAGTTCATTTCTTTGATTTATTCTCTACACTTTGTTATAACATTTCATTTTTGGGCAAAGTATATATTCCTAAACTACGTTTCAAACTTGGCATTGGTTTTGATAGCAGTCTTGTAGTAGGAACATAAAAACTGGTGTCTTAAAAATAAGAAATTTGAAACTGATAAATATTTTATACAGTTCTATTTAGAACTAAATTACAAAACTTTTTTACATTTATTGAAAAGATTTCAAGAAATGTTTACTACTTTTTATGTAGACCTAAAGTTGAACTTTTACCTTTCGTAACTGAACATTTTTTGTTTCTTGAGCTAATAACTTTGTAAATTTTACATGTCATTTTTTTACTAGTACATATAAATTCTTTGAACCTTTCTCTACAAAAAAGCTGTGGAACACTTTTCGATTGGGGTTCATTTACTATTTTTGGTGAATTTTTGAAAAAATGCTTGCTAACGCCAAAAAATCCATTTTTGTTAACACTGCCTAGGGTTAAGGCAAAAACTCATTTGAAGAAAGTTGTGGAAAACAGATAAAATTTTATTTTGTATTTCAAATATTTTTTATGGTTGCACGATTAGCTGTAAACAAGTGATATACACTAAAACCTCGTTTACCCGAAATTCGTTCATCCAAAAATTTGATTTATCTGGAAAAAATTTTGAAATTTTTTTATAGGGTCTACTGTAAATATTTTGTTATACAGTAATTGATCGTCACAACAACTCCCCTTGATTTACCATCATCATTATAACGTCTTGTTTTGTAAGAAATACAGCACAATGCAATAAATGTACAATAATAACAACAGCTAACAGATTTAAGGTATGTTGTACTCTATTTTATTTTGAGTCATTCAATTTTAGTCTTTCAATTGTTTAAATGTAATACAAAATAAATAATTGTGTTGTTTCTCTAATTGTTATTATTGCACAGTAATTTTATTATTGTAACAATTTCTGATGTACGTACAGTACAGTATTTTATTATAAAAATCTCAATTTTAGTTGTACAGTTGTTTAAATGTAACACAAAGTAAATAATTTAATGTTTCTGTAATTTTCTACCACAAATTATTTGAGTTTTCCTTAAAACTGTAGGCCTAATAATGGCAAAAAATGCCAAAATCAGTTTTTCTGAAATTTTATTTATCCGGAAAGATTCTGGTCCCATCAATTTCGGATAAACGAGGTTTCAGGTATGATGTTTTGATTTAAGTATGATTTTTCTAAGATTCTGAACATTTACAAAAACAACTTAATATTTTTAAATATGAGTTTTGTAAATCTGTCCGACCTTCTTCAACGGCCCTGTATTGTTATTCCAATTTGGATTTAGTATAATTTCAAAATGTATTTGTGCGTATCACTCATAAATGAGTATATTATAAAATGTTCTGTCATAAAAAACAATTAAAAATCTTGCAATTGTCTGCTTTAACATATAGTTATGTTTCATTAGTTGCAAAATGCTTGTACCATGGCTACGGCTGATCTTCCGATGTCAACCTCTGCTGGAAATGTATTACCAGAGCTGGAGCTATGTTGCAAAGACAGGTAACTTGTTTTACTTTAATTTATAGTTTAACTAGAGAGTAAATATTGAACCTTTAATAATTTCAGGTCCATTTAGTTCTTGATTGTCTTCTGTCCATTATATTTTCACCGTGAAGGGTGTGACGTAGGCGAGAAAAGGAAATTGATTTCTGTCCTCAAAAATTGTAACTTTTATTTTACATTAACGCTTCCAGATTCGTGTCAGTGTCGTGCCATTTGCAATCGCACCAGGTTATTCAGATCGTAGGTGATTTACTATTTTGATTTTGGCAGAGCACTCTTTCCCTTAAGTCTATGTAGTAGGAAAATTTTAAATAAGTAAACTTTTTTTTCAACAAATTGACCAATTATTTACTGAAGTAAACCTATTTAAAAAAGAAAAATGATTAAAAATTCTTAATATATCTATATAATTTCTAATTATTATCAAATAAATGTTACTTGTATTTATATTATGAATTAATTTTATTTATCCAAAGGTTTAAATCGTTTTCTTAAATATTCCTCTTAATTAAATTAGCTAGTATTTATTTATTTAGCAGATTGTTTAAAAATACAACGTGGAAATAACTTGATTGATTGTTAATTACAACCTTTTAAATTCGTCCAGTCGTCGCTGTCGATTCTCCCTCGGTGATGTCGATTAAAGAGTCGATATTCTCACCTTCTTTTAAAATTCTTCTAACTTCCTTTTGAAATTATCTTGATACATTGTGTTTATTTATTCTTTCACTTTTATATGGCGTGAGTTTATACAAGAGCTCGGATTGATCTGTTCCGTATGAAATTGTTTTTAATTAAATCCCCAGACTTCTTCGTTGACCAACACTTTATCCTCATTGAAGAGGATTGTAGATGGCGGTTCATGTGAGACTAATCTTGTTACCACTGACATTTGCGTTCTCCCAGTTTTCTTATAGCCCAGATTAGCAACTAACATTATTTTGTAAGTAATCACTTCCTATTACTTCTGGTAAGTTTTTATGCTTAAGAATCCCTCGTATACTTTGCTTCAGTTTTGTAGTGGTTTGTTTTAATATTATGTTCAGTAATTAGGCTCCAATAAATTAATTGGTTGTGCGATTTTAGTTGTTTTCTTGATTATGTATAGTACATTCTACCCTCTCTCAGCTTCGTGACTATAATGATTAATTAGGCAGACTATCTTTTTAGACTATTAATTAGACTATCGTTTTGCACTGACATGAATTTTCATTGCAATTTTTCTCAAAATGCCAGATCTGACCTGTCCTTGGACAGATTTTGTTTTCACATATCTTGAATGATTGGCCTTTTATTATTGATGACTCATAATCTTGATTTACAGTAATAGTCGCTCTGGTTACCGAGTTATTAACGTTTGCAGTTTTCTTCTATAATTGTACATCAACTTTGCCGATTTTGATGAATCTTGGTTTTCTTATGGAATCCTTCCCAAAACTGTTTTCCAGTTTCTTCCCTCTTTTCTAAGTTGTGTGATTTTTTCTTTGTTCTAGAAACATATTGGTATTTATTTCCTACTCCTCCATTTTGATTTATTCGAATCTAATTTAGTCTTACAATACTGTTAGCTACCTTAGCTCAATATGACATGATTTTATATTTATTTTGGGAACCAATTTATAAATTTTATAAATTTATAAATATAAATTTTATTAGATTTACAAATTTCAGCACACAAAAATTTTTTAACTCAAAAACTACTCCCTCTATTTTTATAAAACTTTGACAAGTTATTGATACTCTTATTAGCTATACTCATATATTTTTCTATTATTATAAAATATATAATTTTGTACTATAAGCTAAAATTTTCTCATGAATAACTTTTAACCATCTATTTTGTATGCCAATTATTATTTTAATCAAGTTAATGGTTTTCTACCTTATCTTTAATACTCTATTACATCATGTATTTAGAATAATAAAAAGTTTATTCTTATAAAAAAAATCTTTTTTAGTTTTTTATATTAATCATTACACTTTTCTCTATACAATGCATACAAAATAATTACTAATTTTCACAATTTAAGAATGATCACTGTCCGTATGAGAATTGTCCTTAGCTAGTCTTTTGGTCATGTAGTATCAATACATAAACTAAGTTTTTGTCTGAGTTTTGTAATTTGTTGTCTATCGAATTGAAAAACTGCACTCTATAATAATTGTGTGATTAATAATTAAAAACTATCATTGAATCAAGATGTACATGTAATATTGATTCATTTTAGTTTTTATTCAGCAAACAGTTAACCCTTTCCATGCCAGACTTGTTTTTAAGCCAAGTGTAAAATTGCTTCAAACTCCCAAAACTTTGATTTGAAACTATCATTGAATCAAGTATGTACATTTAATATCGATTCATTTTAGTTTATATCCATTAAAAAGTTAACCCTTTTCAGCCAACAAAAAGATTTGTTTTTAAGCCAAGTGTAACATTGCTTCAAACTCCCAAAACTTTGATTTGAAACTATCATTGAATCAAGTATGTACATTTAAAGTCGATTCATTTCAGTTTTTATTCGGCAAAAAGTTAACCTTTTTCATGCCAGTCTTCTTTTAAACCAAGTGAAACATTGCTTCAAACTCCATAAACTTTGATTTGAAACTTCTTTGAATCAAGTATGCACATTTAATATCGATTCATTTTAGTTTTTATTTGGCAAAAAGTTAACCCTTTTCATGCCAGTCTTGTTTTTAAGCCAAGTGTAACGAAAGCTAGATTCACAAATTGCATTTAACTAAGAAAGTTACATTTCCATAACGGACTGCCTCACTTTATTATATTTTTACCTACTTGCATGGCATACAATATTTATATAAAAAAATATTTAATCTTTTCATATAAATGTATAAAATGTTATAATTGTGATGAAAAATTTTACATAGTTTTTATACAAGTGATGACAACAAATATGAATATTCAAAGCGAGAAAATTGTAGATAATTTATTCATTTTAGCCTTCGGAATAGGGTGTACAAATAATAATTTAGGTACGCACCTTTTTTAAAAAACATCAATTCCTATTCCTTAATTCCTTTTTCGTGGATGAATGGTTTCGATCTGTCTCGTTCAGACCATTATCAAATATTTCACTACACGAAGGTTCAGTTCAGCTGAACATCGTTAAAATATTTCACACAACACTTAAACATGAACTCAAAACATAAAAAAAGTAATATAAATAAAAAAGTAAACATAATATCACTCGCTTGTATATACGTAAAGGGCATGTCCTAAAGTTTGGATATACTTAGGCATTATCTGTTTATAATAACCCCCGCCTTATGTCGACATTTCTGTGTTCGCAGAATATTTATTTAAAAGGTTAAAAATGTTGTTCAAATTAAATTTTAGTTTATCATTTAAGACATTATCAGGTGGTATTTTTTAAAGTTTTGCATATTTCGTATTCTTCAAAAGTGTCTATTTTGCAGTTTTTATGGCAGAAGTGCAAGATATCCATATTTTCGTCATTGCTATTAAACATGTGGTTCATATCAATAATATATTCGGCGAAACTCGATTTCTGTAGTAGGGCCCTGGCTTTAGTGACATGTTCGCAAAATCTTGTCAATGAATGAACGAACGTCTTGTCTGTCCAATGTAAAAATCATTGCAAGTGGAACACTTAAGTTTATAAATACCAGTTGAATTGTATTTGTTATTGGTAGTTTTATGTTTTTCACTTTTAGTTTTAATGAATTGTGTAAATTGTTTTATTTTACTATGGGTGTTACACGTACTAACCTTTCCCGGACTATAGGCGGATATATCCGCTATTTTTTTGTAGCTAGCGGTCGAAATGCGGTTATTTCCGCCAGTCATATTTCAGCTCATGGACGCTAGGCAGATATATACGCCAAATTTATTAAAAAATATAGGAACTTAAATACTTATTAGATTAGAAGTACATACAAAACATTGGCGGCTGGTTAATTATATGCTTGGGGGTTTGATACCAAACGTAAAGATTGCTACTTTTAGACCTTTTTACTACAATTTGGCTGTTTTGAGGCATCACTGAAAAGCGTGTAATGGAATAGAATCGGGTTATAGATTTGCTGACAGATTTTAGTATGGAAATTAATTATAAATCAAAAATTGAGAACAATGTTGTGTTACATATTAGTATAATTTATTTATTAGCAGATTTGACTTTTTAAAGTTCAAGTTACCGGTACTGTATAAGTTAATTAGTAATGAAGTGACCGAAATACCTGTACCTTAACATTTTAACATTTAACCAAACATTTTATGTAGGCTTAATAACAACACTCCTGTTATTAAGGAGTTCCTGCTGTGGTTGTGTGCTTAGCAAAAAGTTCATTCTTCGTTCCCTTTTAGAAGTAAAATGGTCAATAACTTTCTCATTAAAATCCTTGATTTTCCAATTCATTTATTTTTCAATAGACATCATGGCGAATGCTGTGAGCCGATCTTAATCCATTCCGCTTCTTAGGAAGTTTTTTATTCTTTTGAGGTTTGAGAAACAACAGTTTCTGCTGTTGTGATTAGTGCTTTTATTGTTTCGCTAAAGCCTTTTACTAAGTTGTTTTCAAGAAAGAAAGCCAACACATGAGAGTCTTTCTTAACCCTAGAACCGGCAGACGGTACATAATGTACCGTCACTCCAACACATTTGTAACGAGTGATTGTATTGAATATTTGACCCACTAAAAATCTTTCAATCTCAAAAAGACAAGCACCATTGGAAAGGTAATGTTTCAAACTTTAATTTTTGTATTTATAATTTCTTTCTAAAACGTATATTTACATATGTAATCGTCGTTTTAAAATTGTAGATTTCTGTAAACCTGATTCCACGCGTGGATTCGAATACAATTGTACTGTTATTTCCCACTTATTCAACGTCCCAGACCATCTACAGTAATATTTGGATCAAAATTATAAAGCTACCATGGGATTCGTCAAGATTTGATCTATTTAAAGATGCCTTGCAATCAGATGTCAGTACCATACAATTTGAATGACTAAGCTTTCTGGTAAACCCTTGCGATTGGACAGTTTTGAAACCAATGAAACAGCATATTTGTCAATTGAGATAACGCCCACATTCCCATATGTTTTTACAGATTTCTTTATACAATTCTGTACAGAAAACTTGCAGCTTTCATTCGATGTGAACTAAACTGGATATAACCAGTTTTATCTTTAGTCATAGAGCGGTGGAACGGGACTGTCTAGCCCACTTGATTTTCACGGTAAATCCCAACGGACGTTTTGTTTACCCGCGGAATGTTTTATTCGATTGACCTCATTTTGTTATTCAACTAAAGATATTTCAAACACTTTAGTGAACTAAGAAAAGACAAGTATATCGTTCTTTTCTTTGATTCATTCTCTACACTTTATTATAATAATATTTTATTTTTGGTCAAATAAAATATTCCTAAATTACGTTTTAAGCCAGGCCTACTTTTGTTAGCACCCTTGTAGTTGGAACATAAAAACTGGTGTAATCAAAATAATAAATTTGAAATTGATAAATGTTTTTATACAGTTCTATTTAGAACTAAATTACAAAACTTTTTTACATTTATGGAAAAAATTACAAAAAATGTTTACTACTTCTTATGTAGACCTAAAGTTGAACTTTTATTTTTCTTAACTGAACATTTTGTGTTTCTTGAGCTAATAACTTTGTAAATTTTACATCTATCATTTTTTTACTGGCATATATAAATTCTTTGAACCTTTCTCTTAAAAAAAAGCTATGGAACACTTTTGGATTGGGGTTCATTTACTATTTTTGGCGAATTTTTGAAAAAATCCTTGCACTCGCCAAAAAATCCATGTTCGTTAAAGCCGCCGGTTCGAGGGTTAACATCTTTGAAATCTTTCCTGATGAAGATTAGCTGAAGCTCACTTCTAAGCATATTTTTATCCAGAAAATCAAACGATTCCACGGTAATATTTCAAATATCTTTATGATTTTTTCTGTAAAAAGACATTTTGTCGTTTGTAACATATGCAGTTCTTCAAATGTGTATAAATTAAGAAAATAATAGCATTATTATTTTTTTTATTATTTATAATCAATGGTCATCACAGAGAAATAAATTAACTAATAATATTTAAAAAAAAGCAGACAGTTAATTTAAAAGTAAGTCACATTTGTTAAGCAGACAGTTTTAACCCTTTGCACTCTGGTAGGATTTTTTATTTAAGTCCTCTGGGTTCGGATGGCCAGTAATGCTGGCCACAGCCATTTCTTTGTAAAGTATGAAGTGTTGGTGCAAGTTACGTTCCTCTCAGATCGGATGGCAAGCAGTACTGGACAAGTTAAAATCCCTCGAACGCCTGGATGGCCAGCAGGACTGGCCACACAAATGATCTGCATTAATTTATTTTTAGTCTTAGTAGTTTTATTTTGTCTGGATTGTACTGAAATCTAGAGTTCAAATCTTAAACTAATTAATTCCCGCTTTTTCTGGTCTGTGTTGTATCAAAACGTAGCAATATTCGTTACATTATAACCTTACCAGCAGTTTAGTTTTACATTGTGGTGGTCTAGGCTAGAATTTTTAAATTTTGAAGTAATTTAATAGAACAAAAGTTAATTAGTTTTTTTTTTTTTTTTTTTTTTTTTTTTTTTGAATTACCAAAAATGTTGTTAGGTAAGTTGTATACAATGGTTTATTTTATTCATTAAAATATATTATAACTTTATATTTACAGCTAAACTAAAAACTAACCAATAATAATATATCTACTTTTTTGTATGGCAAAATAAAAGAGTTACTAAAAGCCGATGATATTGTTAAACAAGAAATAAGTACCCACTAACAACATTTCAGATTGTAGTGAAAAATAATTCAGAGTCACTATTAGTGAGTAGTACTGGCCATCCGAGCGCAAAGTGTTAAAATGATTTAAATGGGAAAAACAGTATAATTGTAAAATATAGTACAGTTTAAAAGACAATGTTTACAAGTTTAAAAAGTTCGAGGCTTGAATTAACAGGATGCAATTGGGG
Source organism: Philaenus spumarius (assembly GCA_018207615.1). Classification (NCBI taxonomy): domain Eukaryota; kingdom Metazoa; phylum Arthropoda; class Insecta; order Hemiptera; family Aphrophoridae; genus Philaenus; species Philaenus spumarius. Next base: position 598,901 of record JAGFPH010000309.1, read on the forward strand.
CACACTTTACTACACAAAAGCTTCTAGAAACTACGAGAAAGAACCAGAACATTTAGCGGAAGTTAAGCTTGGGGCCTATGAAAAGACCGCATGGGTTTTACATCAGTTCTGCAACAGACTCACAATGGTACGGACGTGTGTCCGAAGTGGAAAAATGTTTTTTATTATTTGAGTTTTAGAGTCATAATCAGACTCATATGTATTTTAAATATTAGTCTGTGTACTAATATTAATTTGTTGAAGTTAATTTGAAGAGAAAGTATTAATTTTTTAAAGTTTTTATGAGAAAGTTGTGTGAAGGCTAGTCTAGCAGTTGCATTATGTTATGAAACATTGAACGTTTTCATTAAACAAAATTTAAGCAAGTGTGGAATGAGGTAAGTAATCCAGAACTTAAAGAAATCAAATTTTGGAGAGACTACTTACTGATCATCGATTATGCTTAAAGTGATAATTTAACAAAAGTGAACTGTGTAAATAATACGACGTAAGACTATCGTAATTTGGAAAGGCCTATAAAACTTGCAAGTATTAGTTATAAGTATATTTAAAATTTTTGACACTGTCTGCTTCTTTTTATTTTTTAATTGATATAAATTCATACAGGAAACTAAATTATTAATTTTTATCTTGAAGGACATTATAGGTGGGGTATATGATATTTAAAAATATATAATGGATTTCACCCACCTTGAGATTAAAAATACGTTGTCCACGTGCCGTAGTCCAAATTTAAAAATAATATTGTTCCTCGCAATGACCATCAATCAAGCCCTCAGTTAACAAGTGTTAGGCGCTTTTAGAGGCTTAGACGTAGGACTTAGTTTGTGTGTATTCACCTGATGACGCGAAGTGTTTATGTTCTTCGCGAAACGTCGTGTGTAATTGTAAAATATTGTCCATAGTACTGTGTGTATTTTTGTGTATGTGTTGTGTGTTATTCTGTTGACGTGGAATACTTTCCCAATATTATTTTTAAATGTGGACTACGGCACGTGGACAACGTATTTTTAATCTCAAGGTGGGTGAAATCCATTACATATTTTTAAATATATTATTAATTTTGTAAATAATAAGGTACCCATGTTAAAACATAATGCTATTTATTTTAATGTTCTTAGGATTGAATATGTTTTTTAATATGTTTCATTAAAATCTTAAAGTCAGTCATTATGTGAGTAGATTTCTTTTGTTTTGCATCCACGATTCGACTCTCAAAGTACTTGTGCAGTGATCTAACCTACAAAACTCTAAATTTAATAATTTTTATAAAGAATAATATTGGTTAACCACGTGTAACAGTTCGGATAGGATTTCGGCAGGATAGAACGATAGGCTATTTGACGTCACAGTCATATGGTCTGGCGTACTGTTCTGTTGGGAACTGAGTCAGTATGTTACAGGTGGTTCTTTAAAAGAAGGAAATTGAATATATAGCATGTGCAGGATTGTTTACAAATTATAATAAGTTCATTTTGAGGTTATGAATTTAAATACTTTATTTAAGCTTTCAATTGAAATCCAATTACATAATTATAAATAATAATGAGCAGTTGATAAATATAAACACATACTATATAATTTTTAATAATTAACAGGTATTTTTTTATTTAACTTTAAAATTTTGGACAAACATTTTTTTCATACATTTAACTATTTTAAATCTTTGTAACGTCTTTGAGTTAAACTGGTCACTGTAAACGACGTTTCTAGGTCCACGCGTTGTAACTCCCTGTCGTATTTTAACAAATTTTCACTCTATATTATTAGATTTATAAAACAAAGTACTAAAATATTATGTTATTGGAGCAATTTGTTTGGAGTTTGCTGAACCAGTAGCCTGAGTCGCCACTGATATTAAAATAACACTAAAACTACTTTCATACATAAGGGAAATAAGGAAAAACTTATGTCTTGACAAGATTGTAAATTAGACAATGGATCTTGTATTAGACTACTCCAAACATACGGGTTGGGTGGATCGTAGCGATCATGTTATCTCAAACTATCAGTTTATGAAAAGAACCAAAATGGTATAGAAAACTATTTTTTGGCTTCTAGAAGTCTCTACAATTGATTCATATATCCTGTACAAGAACAGAACAACCTATCACCCTTGTCCCACAAACGATTTCGACTAAGCCTCATCGAAGATTTAGTCAGGGAACACATGTTAGAAGAATTGATCTCCAGGACGACCACTAGAAAGCGAAAAGCACAGACTGAATGGAAAACTTAACGTCATGGGGAAAGGATCGTTCAGGGTCCATGTTTGCTCCAAGAAAATAGTACGCAAAGACACAGTATACTTCTACAAAACGTGTGATTCAAAGCCGTACACTGATATTTGTTTTGAAGTTTATCAAATGGACATAAGTACGGCAAACAGAGCATTTACTTGCTAAAAGAATTATAATTTATATAACTAACAAATTGTTCCAAATGTAAAAGGAATTTTACTTAAACAATAATTTAGCTTACGTACCTTACAGTCTTTTTGTCAGTTCCTTTTGTTTTTGAAGATGGATTACTAGTTTCAACCTTGCATCCAGGTCATTTTCAGATCCATGAAGGTAAATCTGTTGACATGAACTTCGTTGTAACAACACATATACACACACACATAACACAACAATTAATATTTAAAACATTTAAAAACTTTGACTAACGCGTATGGTAACTGTCCCTTACTAAATGTTCACTACGGTTGAAGGGCAGGTAGACTTATCTTATCTGTACTACGTTCCCCCTCCTTGTTCCTTCTTTCGATGGTGGTGAATTTGGTCAAGGAATTAAAAATGGGGTGTGAAAATTTCAATTTTTCATTCAAAATATTTTCGGGAGCGAACTTTAACGATTTGAAACTCTCAAACTCTTCCAATGTGTCCATTTTTTGGCAAAAGTGTAGGATTTCCATGTTTAATTCGGGACTTTAGAAGATGTGATTTTCCTCAATCATATGTTGTGCAAAGCTTGACCTTTGTTGCAACAATGAGGTCTTGGGGATATGTTCCCGAAATCTCTTGGAGAACGAACGTCCAATTTGACCGATGTAGTGGCTATTGCAAGTAGAACAATTAAGTATGTTATAATAAAACTCAACTGTAAAAGTAGTTTTCTTTTACTAAATGTGAATATGTAGCAAGCAAGTAAATGTAGAGTTTTATATATGTTTAACATGTTTCTAACTTGATGGGAGTTCCAAATACATGTAAAACATATTTGTTATTTTTTAAGTAATATTTGTAATTCTGTCACATGATTTTATTATATGACATTTTTTACTGAGCCGACTATAATTTATAAAATAAGTTCATTTTTTAAATTTCCAAACTAGATTATTTTTTTTCGGTGCGTTTATTTTACAATTTGCAATTTACAAATTTACAATTTTTATAATATAGAAACTGTTCAGTACAATAAATAGTACTACGTTTATAATGTTATTATTTATTTGAAAGAAATACCCAAAAGCAATAAATGTTGCTTTGTTTATTTGATTGTTGTGGGATATCTTTTGCTATGATTCTATGTGCTGCGGATATATGTGCAACTGGTTTTTGCTGTAATATCACTAAAACAATGTATTTAAAACAAAATTACTATTTTTTGCAAGCATTTACTTACATACATTAAAGTTATATAACAATGATAAATACATTTTTTTAAATTTTAATCCAACCTATAATTTATACGTCTGGGAAGGGTTAACTATATGGTATATATTATACAGGGTGTCCCCGAACTCTCTGGACCCCTTTTGTGGATATGTTCCTGGGATCCAGGCAAACATATTTCACAATATAAACATGGGTCTACGGTGCTTATTTTTTCGTCTGTCTGTCTATATGTGTTTTTTACAAAATACTTAATATTTTTGGAAGTAGAAAAGATATTGAGCTCAAACTTTGTATACCTATTTTTTGCGTAACCTTTATCACTGTACAAAAAATTAGAACACTATTTTAAATAGTTTAAAAATGGCAGTCGTTTATAATTTTTAATGTCAAATATCTCAAAAACCGCTAACTTTACGAAAAAATTACAAGAAACAAAAAAAAACTTTTTTAATGACAAACACAATGGTTTTTTATTTCGTCTGTAGCTCAAAGGATAACAGAGATATTGACAAAAAAAAGGAAAATTTTATTTCTTGGTAGTTGTCAACAATACCCAGAATTACTGTAGAAACAAAATATTTTAATGCATTTTGGGTCAAATATCGCAACAATTACTGCAGTTACTGAACAGGAACCGATTTTATTAAATTTATCTGCTCATGTTACGTACATTAAATTAAATTTTATACCTTAATTAACGGCCTACATATTTCAATAGGGATTCGTTTCTGTGAGTAATCTGAAACACGGGTGAAATCTTTCACCAGCTGTAACTCTCTAACAAAGCATTTCCGGATCTATGAATATAAATATGAACATTTTTCATTATCTTTGCTAGTGGAATCAGCTCAGAAAGTGCTCGGAACATTATACAAATAAATTATTATTTTAGCTCATAATAAAATTAAAATATTTTGGTTCTAGTGTAATTCTGGGTATTGTTGAGAACTACCAAGAAATGCATTTTCCCTTTTTTTGTCAATATCTCTGTTATCCTTTGAGCTACAGACAAAATAAAAAAAACATTGTATTTGTGATTAAAACAGCAAACTGTTTTATCTCTTGTATTTTTTTGTAAAGTTAGCGGTTTTTGAGATATTTGACATTAAAAATCATAAACGGCCGTCATTTTATTATTTATTATAAAAATATAAAATAAATCTGGCATTGCTCATATACTTTACAGGAAAACCAAAGCAGATCGAAACTTGTATGAGAAATATGTTTTTCTTTTTGCAGAGTAGAGTAATACTGTGTAAGAGAAATGTCACCTGTTTACTGACTTCCATCTAGTATAGGTGATGATACAATGTTGTTATCAATATCATTTTGGTTCGAATGATGTTACGAAACTCTTGGCACTAGGGTTACACCGGCACTTCTCCTGTTTCTTTATCAAAAATAAAGTAGTGGGAGAATAAAATATATTAATTCTGTTTATTTTTCTATTTTATAGGTTTTGAAGACAGTTTTGTGAGTTTAGAGAAGTTAAGCCATTTCCACTTTGATCTTCCTGTTGACCTTGCTATACGACAACTACAAAATATTAAAGATGCTTTCTGAATCTCTCGTCATCACTGAAGTATACCCGAATTCTAACATTCAATGTAGTGTATAAAATAAAACCTTTCCTCTTCAAGATAATACAGTATCGATTATTTCTTCTTTACACCTTGTTACTTATCCTCAACTCGGAGTTTATTTATTAGTTTTTGAAATTTGTCTCGCTCGAGACCCATCACCTACCCAGAAGAAGTTGGGCCCTGGGTGAAGAATCCCACAATTAGGTTTAAAAAAAACATAATGTCTACTCTAATTATTCTCAAATGGTTTTTTCTAATATTTGTTAGGTATTTATTTATTTTGTGTATTATTTGAAAGTTGTGTTAATTTTAATATTTCTATCGGATTGAAAGGAGGTCTAATTTTCAGCTTTTAGTTTTGTATATAAGTCATTTCGGAAATGTTTGTGTGCGGGACAAGCTAAATTGAGTGATGCCGATTTTCTATATAGACCTGGTACTGTCAGTGGCGTGGATAAGGGGGAATGGGGGTAAATGTATAAAACACATTAAATATGCAAAAACACAACTGCAAATAGGAGCGAAGCAATAGCATGAAACCTACTCAGTTAAAATTAAAGAGGTGAATAACACAAGTTATAAAAATCATTTTTTAACCGGGTTGCATGGCGCGCTGCAGTAGTTTCATAGACGTTCGCTAGCCTTTGCCAGGGCTCAGCTTTAGTCGGCGAGTTCAAGGTCAGCCTGCCTTTACTTGATTACAAATTACAAAACAAACAACTCGTCCGACTCAGGCATTGTCGTTGTTTGGTTATAATGTTGAACTGAAAGCGAAGATTGTGAAGTGTTTACAGTGTGCTGCTGCCTCTTTCATCTCCCACGATATAACTACTTTTTCTCGGTTGTTTGTTGAAAAAGGTAAGGATTATTTTATTATACTCTATGTTTCTGTCTGTACTGTTTGACAATAGAAACAGTTGACAATATTTTTGCTGTAGCGTTTGTACGTTTTGTCCTCCTTTTTAGCTTACCTAGTTTGTTTGTTTGTAGAAAAGAAAATTCTTTTGTAAAAAATAAGGAAAAACAAAAGGCAGTTTTACTTGTATCTCTTTTTGAATGAAAAATTTGAAAGAAAAATCTCTCAGAAAATGAAAATTTAAATCCACGGCATAGTTGTGCTATAAGTGCAATGAGAATCTGTGATGAGGAAATATATCCAAACATTGAACATTCACTGTCTCCTAGAAATTCTTGCAACTCTGCTAGTGTCAACAGCAACGCCCGAGAGATCATTTTCTTTCCTATAAAGAATCAAGACTTACTTGCAAAACTCAATTGGACAGGTAAAGTGTACATAGAGCAAAGATATATTTTAAAAAATTAATATTTTAGTAGCTAGCCAATCACAAGTTTCCCCGACTTTCTTGCTACCGTACCGGTAGTCGCTATATTATTTTTTCAGTATTTGAATGTTGTAGTTCTATTACTACCTGCAGGACTATGCATAAAATAGAAAAAATTCAGTTTCAATGAGAAACTTGTAGTTGTCTGATTTGTCTCGATAATTGATTTTTAAAAAATCCACAATTACTGTTATAGCCTAAATTTGAATTAGGAACTGTTTCTTTTTCCCCTTCTTAAACAAAGGTTTTTTAATAACATAATACTTCAACACAGAAACAAATTATTTTCATTGATATGTTATTTATATTGTTACAGACAAGACTGAATGGCCTGGCATGCTCAGCATCCATCACAACGAGTCCATTTCCTCAAATGAAGTTTTAGATGAGCTTTCAAAGTTTAAGAAGAAACTTAATAAGATAAGAATACTTTATGTTCATTAATGGAAAAAATAATACACTAAAAAAGAGAAGATGAATCTAGAGTGTGTTAAATAATATGTCTTTACAGCTAAGTAATTCAATATGTGAAACCCATGAGTTGCGGAGCAGGCTTGTGACTAAAAAAACAAAACAACCATAGAGAGTCTCAAAGAAAAGATTACTAAGTTGGAAACACAGTCACAACCATTAACGGATGACTTTCAAAAGGTACCGGTATGTAATCGTGGGAAGACTTTCCCAGAACAAATATGTGCTGCTAGTCTCACTATATATGGCTACTAGTCTCCTCACTACTGAGGAGGCTACATTTTCAGGTGATAAAGAGCCAGCCCAAGGGAAATCTCAGGTATGCAAAATAGTTGCCCTAAGCAAAATAGTTGCAATAGTGGGAAATCGAAGAGAAAAAAAGAGGTAACTGAAAATGGTGGAAAATTTGCTTACATGAGGAAAACAAAACTTGAAAGTTATAAATCATAAAAAGAAAAGAAGGTAAAGAAAATAATTATTGTTGGAGATAGCCATGCAAGAAGTATTGCAAAATAACTTGAGGGCATGGTTGATAAAAACTTTAAAGTTTTGGGATATGTCTATACAGGTGCTCATATCGCATATATTGCTGAAAAAGCACAAACTATTTAAAAGACTTTACACAAGATGATGTATAAATTTTTTTTGGAGGAGCAAATGATGTCTCACCTGGTAATAACTATGGCTACAATATTAAGGATTCGTTGGAAAAGGTTCTTCCAATTTCTTGTCAAACCAACATCATAAAATACCATAGCCAGCCCTTCTAATCCTTTGTTAAAAGGGCATTTAGTAAATAAGGCAAATCAAATTATCAATGAACACATTAATTTCAGCAAAAATAAAAATGTCTATAATTTGTGCCAACTTTATAAATGATAGAGTTTCATCATCCCACTTTACAAGCGAGTGATCATTTGAACAAACATGGTAAAACAATGGTATGCATTAGGTTGATGGAGTTGGTACAAAATAAAAAAACAAAATCAAGAAGAAAACAGTCTTGAGAAATGGTTAGAAACAACTAAGGACCTGAAAGCAAAGAAACAACCCAAAACACGACTTGAAAGATGGCTAGTGACTGGTATGACTCATGCAGTGAGTGGTGAACTAAAATTGCACCTGGTACAAATAAGACATTTTTTTAGCAGAAAGAATTCCAAAGGTAAAGAAAAATTATGCGAAAATTTCCGAACAAATAACACAAGTTAATTTGACTCCAGCAAGATCTGTGGTGGACGGCGCTGGTATTTCGTGCACCAACAATGTTTGGTCGGTCCTGACACTTCAATGATTTCTGAAGAAGACTTTGCTGTCAATAGTTCTATAAATAGTGTAGTGCTTAATGAAAATGATCTAGAAGTAGATACAACCTTTAACTGTGTTATTAGTGATTCAGTAGGATTTGATCCCAAGAAAATTAATCTTAGTTTACACTTAAGCAACTTGGAACAGTGGTGGGGACTTAGATTCCAATAACATGGAAAACAAGAGTTTTATAGATGATACTTATACCATCATGCTCATTAATGTACAATGTATAAGAAACAAAATACTTTTAATTGAACACCTTTGTATGCTTAAGAAAATAGATTTTTTTGTGTATGTGAGCATTGGGTGAGGTTAGATCAGGTAAATATGTATGTGCCAGATGGTTTTAAAATTGGAAATATGTTTTGTAGGCATGTTTCAATTCATGGTGGTTTAGGCACTTTTGTGAAAGAGGGAATTACATTTGAAGCAATTGATATGAGTGATTTTGTTGAAAAATTTACATTTGAAATTAGAGCCATAAAAATTGATACAAAATGTATTTTAATTAGTTTGTACAGATCACCTGATGGAGATCTTGATATGTTTTGTCGGAAACTGGAAAATGTAAGGAGGTTGCAACAATCAAATTCAAGCATAATCATCTGTACTGATATAAATGTTGATATTTCTTTAAATGATCAAAAAGGAATTGACTGCGTCTATTCCAAATATGTTTGGTCAATGATTAATAAACGTATGATCATGATAGTCAACTTTCCTTTTATACATATAATTTTTTTGTCTGATAAACTCTGGGCATTCTTTATAGTTTAGATTAGATTATATTAGATTATTTTGGGGTGGATTCCTCCTTGGAGAAGGCCTCCTTACACATCAACCTTTGGTTTATTGTGCCCCCTGTGTACCGCGCCTAGGACGTTAGAAGCCTGTATCCCTTGTGAGGTCCAGGATTTTCTCCACCAAGTATGTGTCTTCTTCGTCTCCTGGTTGCTGGATTCCAAAGAGCCTCCTCCTCCTACGCTCCAGGATCTCACACTTAAATATGACGTGGCTTGCTGACTCTTCTGCCTGATTACAAAGCCGACAGCATTGGTCGCCTTCAAGGATTCCCACTGTTGCTAAGTGTTTCCTGAACTGGCCATGTCCAGTAATGAGTTCTACAACTCTTTTGAGTTGTGGTCGGTTTAACTTGATAAGGGATTTAGTAAGCTTGGCGTTTGGTCCCTTGATCAGTCGTTTACTCTGAATGTGCCCAGGTAATCTACACCATCTCTGGCGTTGCTCTTCCCTGGCCCAGTTTTTTACTGCTCTCTTGGCCATGCTACGGCTAATGCAGCACATTGGTTCTGGCCCCGTGAATGGTGTAGATGCTCCTTTCTTTGCAAAAGCATCTGCCTTCTCATTTCCTGGAATGCCACGGTGTCCTGGCACCCATCTCAATTCCACCATGTTTAATGTGGAGAGTCTGACTAGTGTTGAGAGGCAATCCTTCACCAGTTTGGATGTGACTTGTACGGAGTCCAGCGTTTTAAGTGCTGCTTGACTGTCAGAAAGTATTAGGATATGTCTGTTCCTGTATCCATTCGACAATCCTAAGTGGGCGTAAGCAGTAATTGCTAAGATTTCTGCTTGGAAGACTGTGCAGAACGTCCCAAGACTTGCACTAATGTTCGTCCTTGGTGAAGCGCTGTATACGCCATAGCCAGAATTGCTGCCCATCAAAGACCCGTCTGTGTACCAGACTAGAGTTCCTGTAGCAGATCCCAGTTTGATGTTTCCTTCCCAGTCTTCTCTGGTTCCGAGGGTTACTGTAAAGGGTCTATAAAAAACGTACTCGGTGTGCATTGCATCAGTCACCTTGTCTAACACCGAGTTTTTAAGTACGGTGTTCACAATGTAGGAATGTCCTGCTCCTGGCATGTCTCTCCGCCATTCGTTCACACTTATTAGTCTGTATGCCGACTTCCTTGCCTCCGACATTATTCTTTATAGTTACTTTTGTGTTGTCCATGAAATTATATAAATTTAGGAATTTCCTCGCACACTTCGTGATAATCTTTACCACAGTTCCCACAAAGCCGTTTATTTCGGCATGGAGAACTGGCTACATGACCATATGAAAAACACATAAAACATTGTTTGAGTGACATGATGTAAGGATTTACTGGCATTATGATAATTTTATTTTATTTTGTCCGGTAATTTGGTAATTGAGAAATTAATCTTAACAAAATTTGTATTAACATAACCGTCATTTAGTTTGGATTTCTTGGTTATTCTGAAAGCACAACTAGAATTTTGTAAGGGTTGATAGCGTCCGCAACAATTTATTTTGTTTCTACATCGGTTTCAACATATACTACACCAACCGTTTCAACTCTAAAAGATGGAACAAAAACATTATATTCCCTTATGAATGGTGATTAACAATTTCATTTTATTCCCTTTTCGGCAATTTATCACAATATTTTTACCTTATGTGTAATGTTAACTATGTCTTTATGGTGTTATGATTCTACCTATTTTAAAAGGATTTATTTTTATGTTATTGAGACTACAAACCATGACCTCGTAAGACTCTTCATGATTGTCATCATATTCCCTAATTTTGAGTGTACATTTATTTCTATTTGTTGAGGATAAATAAATAGAGGTTAAATCTGAGTTTACTATTAATTCTCCACTGTGTTTTCTTTTTTAGGATTATTATTCCTTCATCTATAGATTTTGGAAGAATACTGTCTGCAGCTTTATAAAAATTTTACATATAAAATTGGTATTTATTTATGGAACAAACTTTAGTAATATATATTTTAAATGCTGAACGAACACAAGCTGTAAAAAAGCTACATATATACTAAGTGAAAGTGAAGTAAACACTGTATAACTTCGTAAAAGACAGAAAAACATGTAAAATTACACACATTTGTAAGAAACTTAAACTATGTAATGAAAAAAACTTTGAAACTAAATATCTACTATAATTTTAATTTCTCATGTAATACCAAAACGCACAAACAAAATAATACTCTAAGTAGGCTACTCAGCTACTCTACTATTTAAAACAAATTTTATTACTCACCAAACTATAGTAAACTATAACACTGTAGACTCGAGCGAGATCGTTGAAGGTCAAGTCTGTCTCTTCGGTAGAGTGTCACGGCTACGCAGGGTTGGCTTAGCTGATAAGAATGTATGAATATTAAAAAGTAACATTCACAGTTTGAAATCATCAATTCTAAGTTTTGACATAAATGATTGTATTTTTTTTCTTGCAATTAATTAAAGTTATATTGAATTACAATAATTTTGTAATAAAAATAGTTACTGTACATTGTACATCATACAAACAGGTTCATGTAGAAAATAAGAAGTAAAACATAATGTACAAGAAAATCTATGAATTTCGTGTTTTTTAATCTAATTATCAATCCCGAAAATCTCGGGATGGACTTAGCTAATCCCGGGATTGAAACCTCTAGGTATATTACTGATTAAATCATAAATGCTAAACTGTTAATGTACAGGATAAATTACTTCATATACGAAGCAGTATAGATTGTTGGATAGTCGCTATTAACTCTTGCTGTCTAAACCCGGCTTGTTGTAAAATGATTGTTTATTAATATATCTATTGACACCGAGCAAACCCCTGCCACACCAAATTTTCAAAAACTACAAAAACAATTTTATTGTTGGATGTGCCTATTTTAAGCGGGTATAAGCTAGTTTTAACAAAATTAGAAGAGCATTTGTTTGATGGTCTATTAATTTGACAAATATCAATTTAAAATAACTGATTCTGAACTGAACTTATAGTGAAGTAAAGATAGCTTAGTTAAACATTTATAATGGATTTCACCCACCTTGTAGAGTAAAAAGACGTTCTCCAGGTACCACAGTCTAAATTAAAAACAATATCAGAATATAGTCTATATTCAATATTTCACGTCATAAACACAAACACTACACACAGTAGCCTACTGTGAATGATATTTTTAAATTATACACAACGTTTCGAAGGATTAGTTTTTAATTTTGACTACGGTACCTGGAGAACGTCTTTTTAATCTACAAAGTGGGTGAAATCCATTATAAATTTTTAACTATCATGTAGCCCATCTATAATTTTTTTCAAGATATAAAGATAGCTTATTAAAATTTAGCATTATTTTGGAATCCTGGGCTGTGGCAGGTATTTTTCTAAATTTTTTTAATATCACCTTGAAATGGCTTACAGAAAAAATTTATAAACATGAACTTGTGTGCCAATTATTTAAACAATATAAAACATTTTTTTAGGCAAATTTGAAATACTCCAATGAATTTCATAGAAATTTTACTCAAATTGATATTATAAGGGTTTTTGAGGTCGCTGAACAAGAATATGGTATTAAAATATAGACATTCATAATGTGTGTCTTTTTGTAAAAAAAATACTATGCCAAAAACAAAACACAACTCGATGAATTTCAAACAAATCTGACTTGTACTTTTGTGTAGGTATTGTGAAGGTATTTTGCAACATTCGGTACATTATCATTTTGCGGTCCAAATTTCGAATTTTCAAGTTATTTCGGCACATTGGTAGTCTTTAAGCAACAATAAATCAATTCTCAAAAATGTTTATTTGAGTGTGCATGCTTGAGTGCTTATGTGCTTTTTTGTCACGCAATAATTCGAAATGGAAGTAAGTAGGCCTACAGTTCTAAAATGTTTTATTTGATAGACTTTGCAATAAAATAGATTTTTCGACATTTATCAAATTTCGTTTTATATTTAATTGTATAGATTTTCTCATAATATTTAATAATTTCATTTTTATAAAAGATTAAAGTGTAGTCCTAATATTTCGGGAGGAAACTCTTTGCCAAATCATTGGCCACAGGTTTACTACTTTCAAGTATAAAATATCCACAGCCTTTCAGAATTTCTCATACTATCTAGAAAGGTCCATTCTATCCCTGCGAGTCCGTCTCCATGTAGAAGTCACCGGTTAACACCCAGTGGGGCTCCTTCCCCCATAGTATTCGTGTCGGCAGGGTTACCCCTGCCACGTTTGACGAGTCACCGTCAGGTACGCTTACGCGTAGCCCTGCCGCAAGGATGCGCCCGTTGCCCATTAGGGTGGGATTGGGTAGCTTCCAGGCCGCTTTAAGGGCGGAACTCATGAGGCCGAGTCTCGCCGGGGCATGCTCCAACGACCACCTAGTGCAGCCTTCACTGTCGTCGACTGGTGCAGTAGCCTTCAGCCAGAGGGGAGAACATCCAACACCGAGTGGTATGGCTGGGCCCTCTGGAGGAAGAATTCACTGCAAGGAGGGGTGAAAGGCCCCCTTCCTTCGTTGCACTCGTGTCGGCAAGGTTACCCAAGCCACGTTGGACGAGTCACCGTCGGGCGCACTTGCGTCTTGCCCTCCTCCACTAACATTACCAAAGGTGAGCGCCCATTACCCACAAATGGATGGAAGTTTTTTAACTTATCACAAATTCTGAAACATTATATATTTTTAAGTGAATGGTGACGAGCTTGCGTCAGACCAGACAATAGTGCAATATAAACAACATTCTTTCCGCTAGATCACCCCGCACTGTCCTTGAGTGACGGTCTAGCTAGCACCCTAGCGCGCTGCGTTATTAGGGCCATGTTATATGAGCGCTGATAGCGCCACGTTTTCAACGTCACGTTAACGTCGATTAATTGGAGAAATGGAACTACCGTTGGCCATGTTATACAAGTCCTATCAACGCTGGCAAATCTGCGTTAACCGGGCGGTGAGCGTTGCCAACGCGGACTGACGCGGTGCTATCAATGCCGAACCAAGTTATGCAGAGCGCTGCCAACGCGCACTCGCAACGCAGCTACCAGGTGACCACAGTAGTCAGAAGTATCGACTTTGTCCTTGTTCTAATAGTTATTGTTTATTTCAAAGTGATTATTGTGTACTTCAAAGTGGCAAAATGTTTGACACGGAAATATTTATTTACTTTATTTACGCTATCGAATAGCAGCCACCTCTATACGAAGTGAATTCAAAGGCTTATAGCAATAAACAATTAAAACATTAGGTGATACTGCCCTGTCACAGCAAAGCTACGGCAATACTTACACGAGCTGAGCCGAACGGAGCGGAATTTTTCTAGGAGTATTCTCTCTGTGTATTTAAATGGGAGTGGCTATATCTTCACGAGCTGATTTGACCCGCGCGGAGCCGAATTTTTTCCATGCTCTCTTCCGGAAAGCTTACCGGAACGGGTCGACTCTGCTCCGCTCCGCGCGGATCGGATAGATATAGCTACAGGTCCCGACCAGAAAGAACGTTCGGTCTCTTTCCACTGTTCTTCCATGATGATTTTGCAATTGACGGTAGTTGAGACACTAGTAACAGGAAATCCAGACTAATTGATGGTGAGGTGGAAATGCGCGGGTCTGTTAGATTTAGCCACTACTAAGGATTTCCATGGCTGTCCGGGTCGGCTCGTGTGTAAGTGTAGCCAAAGCTTGATACACGATTTGAAAGCGCTGACTGGGTGTGTAGGCCTACCCCACCATCTACCCTTCCTCATACACAATTCCTCATATGTTTCTATTATTTTGAATACACCTAGACAACCTAGCTGAGTGGTGTCCATTTTGGGAATGAGGGACGTGGTGTATAACACGGGACCCGAGGTGTCGACGCGTTGCCAACGTCCCGTACAACTTGAGAATTTAATGCCCGGTTTTTACCGTCAACTCATGAACCAGACCGCCGGGACTCAAACATCACTGTTAGAAAATCATGATTGCGTAGGGTAGGAACCATACTTATTGTAAAACGGACAATTATTTTTTCGTGATCACATCACAAATTTAATCATAAATTTAATTTTTAATTGAATATTGACTACGTATTCAACGATCGATTAGTTTAAAATAAAATCCACATTATTAAAAAGACCTTCTGGGGAGGGGGTCAGGTCCCGTTTGTCCCCCACCCCCGCCGGTGCACCACTGATCTTCAGATGCCTTTATGAAATAGATTACTGGAGAAGTAATTAAATATTTCTCAATAAATCTTTTTCTTAAACCGATCCTATACTCTGCTTACAATAAGCTGTATTCGAAAGACGGTTCGTAAGCCTAAATTAAGTATTTCAGAATCATTGTTTTTCTTATGCCGACTCTAAACTCGGCTTA
>JAGFPH010000309.1:635811-648033 GCA_018207615.1 Philaenus spumarius
TAGTTGCAGATGAGAGTAGGCTATTTGCAGATGACAGTAGGCTAGTTGCAGATGAGAGTAGACTATTTGCATATGACAGTACTCTAGTTGCAGATAACAGTAGGCTAGTAGCAGATGACAGTAGGCTATTTGCAGATGACAGTATTCTAGTTGCAGATGAGAGTAGGCTATTTGCAGATGAGAGTAGGCTAGTTGCAGATGACAGTAGGCTACTTGCAGATGACAGTAGTCTAGTTGCAGATGACATTATTTATAGGCTAGTTGCATATGACAGTAGGCTAGTTGCAGATGACAGTAGTTTATACTGATGTGTGTTCTCAATTCTCTCGCCTTCAGCCTTCAGTAGCCTACGCTAACTGGGATAAAGTATAGACGTAAAAAAAAACTGTTTAGGCATTGAGATTGGTAGTATCACGAATATAGATTACAGCAAGGATATATCTTCTCATCGAACGCGCTTTCACTTGCGTAATTCGCTAAGTCGAGAGATTGTATCTGGGCAATAAAGATAACTTTTTATTCTTCTTGACCAAATTAAAAATTGATTACAGGAAGAACTCGATTCGTTGACTCTTCCAGTCGCCGGCGCCTCGCTTCTCGCACGTGATCCTTGACGTAGTTTTTAAGTACATGCACAACATATCTGACGTATGGCCAGGCCTAATTACATTGATTTAGATAAGTCAGACGGTTTAAAAAAAACTTATGGTGTGTTTACACTATGCATCAGGTTGCGCAACGTATTTGCGATTGTTTAAAATGTTTTCAAATCAAATTCTGTAAATGTTTTGTCACAACTGTTTTATAAAATGCTCAGAGACGGATTAAGCGACGCATCCGCACTTTTTGATATTCATTTCCTCAAACGTTACGCTTTATTTTTTCTTCTTCTATGTATGAAAATAAGTATTTAAATGAAAAATGTACACGTTTTTTAAAGGCACTAAAAAGTGTAAAATAATTTCTCCTTTAAAAATATTCATAATCCCATGTACTAATTTTCCTTAAAATTGTTGTTGGCGAAATAAAAATACTTGCAAAATTCAAAACAAAAAACGTGAGGCGCATGCAAGATAATTTATGAATAAATCTTCACCAATTATGTTTCAATGCAATCATTTGAATGTTTGCTACTAAAGAGTTACTACCTATAATCCTTACTGTTGCACCCCTTAAGGTCGTGTAAAAAAAAAACTAAATGTCAAAAAAATCTCCATTTTTTTTAGATAAAACCCTAAACAATTTCATTCTCCCTGCTGTTGGATTTTTTGCTTACGAACTCGATCTAGCGGCTTGGAAAACCAACGTATGTACCAAATTTGGACTAAATCGGACGTAATATGCGGCCGTTACGAATACATTAACAGGATGTTCAGAAAAAGGGTCCCAAGAATTCAGGGCGTGATTCCCCGCATCAAAATAAAAAGAAAAGTTCCAATAAACATAGATCCAAAAATGCCCCGTTTTCTGTCAAGCCGTCATTTTGTTTTTTTACAAAATAATAAAATCATATCTAGAG
This sequence comes from Philaenus spumarius, assembly GCA_018207615.1. Classification (NCBI taxonomy): domain Eukaryota; kingdom Metazoa; phylum Arthropoda; class Insecta; order Hemiptera; family Aphrophoridae; genus Philaenus; species Philaenus spumarius. The sequence goes on from JAGFPH010000309.1 coordinate 637,331, forward strand.
AACGGTTTGACTGATTGAGTTCAAACTTTGTATAAAGTTTAACCAAACAATGATCTATCTCAAGAAAAATAAGCGATTATATCCAATTATGCATTTCAAAATAGCGGCTGTTTGAAAATTTTAAACCTAATTTACCAAAAAACCGTACATTTTAACAAAAATGTCAAGACACCTTTTTTGTAGCCCTATTGATTTTCTATCGGATAGTCTCACTGTCAAAACAATCGGATGAAGGATAATAGTTAAGTTATGTATAATAATTGGTTTGTTCAACCCGGCATCCTATACCAACACAGTAAACACAACAAAATTGTTATGTACATATGCTGTTATTATCTTTAACTTAGCCATTATATTTCATCCGATTATTTTTACAGTTACACCATCGGATAGGGAATCAAAAGGACCACAAAAAAGATGTCTTGACATTTTTTGTTGACAGTACTGTTTTTGGATTAATTCAGGTTTGAAATGTTCAAACAGCCGCCATTTTGAATCGCATGATTGGATAGAATCGATTATTTTTCTTGAGATAGATCATTTTTAGGTTAAACTTCGTGTCAAGGTTGAACTCAATCAGTCAAACCGTTCTTTAGATATTAATTATTTTGTAAAAAATGGCGGATATCTGGAAAACGAAGCGTTTTCGTGCCTATGTTTATATAAACTTTTTTTCTTATTTTTGGCTATAGAATGAACTTCCGAGACATTGCCGCATAGTTCTGAATCACCCTGTATATCAAATGTTTAATGATACCCCAAAACGTGTTCCGGGGACCATGATCGGTGCGCATTGACCACTCCCGACCTTAGGTCTCACCATAAGAGTCCCTGCTAGAGCTCGTATTTCCTATGAGAATTGGCTAAAAAGGGAGTGGAATTAGGCACCCAAAAGGCTATCCGTTCGGGTTTACCATCATGTCTTTTTTTAGTAGCAGACAAGTAGGTACAAGTTAATACGATAATACGATATAGAGAGAAAAAATAGAAACAAGCTGTAAAAGTGTCAACTTCAATATTACTCGAAAAGAGAGTTTGGAAAAGCAAAACTGAAATAAATACTACATCAATCAAAATGAAAACTGGGTAAATAAAACAGAAATAAATACAATTTTCATTAAAAGAGAACTGGGGAAGCGGACTGAAACAAATATTTTGTTTCTAATTAGAGATTTGTGGAAATAAAAATGAGTCATGTACTGCATGATATACTTAAATAAAATTAACTAGAAAGTAGAAACATTGTAAAAGTGTAGGCCCCCTTTCGTGGAACCCCTTTTCGTTTCATACACAGCATGACCAAATATTTATGTGTAATCAAATTGCCTACTCAAGACCTTTATTTTTATATTCATCTTCAGAAACATTTTTGTCAAGTTATGTAGTTGTGCAAAATTTCAAGTCATCCAGTTAAATAGAAGTGAAAGAATCTAAAACGCTGTTTTGCATTGTTTACAAGCTAATCATATCTTTAAAGTTATGCTCCAAACTTTTCGTCTTCCTTTCTGATTCTAGAGTTTTGAAACGGTATGTCGATGCGTTTCAGGGTCACATTTCAAATAAATACTCACATCACACTCAATGATAAACTAAGAACTGCGGACCTCGTCCAAATACTGTAGTTCATATTACTACAGATCATCGCGTTATGTCTCTTTTGCGTATATTATTGGATAACAAATTCTATTGCACAACAGTTCCAAGAACGAATGTTGTCGGATCTTAAGCTACAAAATTATCAGAAACGTACGAGAACTTTATTTTCACTCTTTCGAAAAAACTGTTCAATTTCAAATCAATTGACCGATTATAAAGTTGAGGTAAATAATGTGATATTGCATTAATTATAAATATGACACAGTTATGTTCGTTTATTGAGTGTTTATGTAGCAGAGCGGGGCTCAAGAAGGTGGGATGTTTCATATTCTGAAAGTTCACACACACTTAACGACAATGTCGCCGTCTTTAGTGCTGCACGAGCTACAGCAATCAAATTAGCCTACAACTTGCTCAAGTTTTACATTGAACTGAGTGTAAAAACGCAAGCCACAACAGCGGGAAAAAGAAAACACACAAAATGCAGGTTATAGTTCAACAATTGTGGTTACGTTTGCACTAAACAAAATATACTAAAAATAACAGTCGTTTACAAATTATAGAATATAAAACGATAAGAAATTAAAGTTAAATTGTAGATTTATCTTAATAAACATTCATCACTGAAACGACATTCCGATGAAGTCTAAGGTCAGCCGCAAACCAAATTTGACGGGACACGACAGGACGAGACAAGACGTCGAATCATTAAACACTACGTCGAATTCGGTGGAAGGCAGCTCCACGACACGACACGACAGGACGAGACAAAACATCGAATCATTAAACACGACATCGAATTCAGTGGAGAGCAGCTCCACGACACGACAGGACGAGACAAGACGTCGAATCATTAAACACTACGTCGAATTCGGTGGAGGGCCGCTCCACGACACGACGGGACACGACAAAAACCTATAAATCATAGATTAACTATTACATTTTAAATTACAGTTTTGTAAAAGGACTCTCAATATTAAACATTACAAAAATTATATTGACTTATAAGAAGGTGTTTGTATGAAACGTTATTTAAAAAATGTCCTTAATGTATAGCTAGATAAATATGCAGATAGGCCTACATAAATAGCAGTTTGTACGGTTAAGAATGAGTCGTTGCTAATTCGTAAACAACATAATTATTAATTATATGAAATAAAACATAATAAAATTAAATGTATTAAATGAAAACATTTTTTTAACTGAGCTTATACATTTTAACCATATATGAAATGTAGAATGTTTAATGGGAGTCTCTCATTGCGCAGTTCCATTTGCTCGATCGTGTCTTGTCGAAAAACGAAGTTGGCTGCAACAACGCTGTTTGTCTTTCGACAAGACATTCATGTTTTCTGTCGTGTCGAAGCGGTGTGCGGCACTCTCATTTGTTAAGGACGGCCGCTCACTGCATTCGACGCGACACGACGTCGAATCATCTTGTCGGGGACTCCTCACACAGCTTCGAGTCAAACAGCGTTGTTTCAGCCAACTTCGTCTTTCGACAAAACACAATCGAGCAAATGGAACTGCGCATGCGCGACTCTTATCCACCTTCCTTTAAGGCTCGGCTCTCTACATTCAAAACGGCGAAGTTGGGTACCAATTTCAATGTTAAATAACCAAAACATACCTTCACTATTAAGCATATTTTCGTGTTGTTTTTGGCAAAAAACGAAAGCTGTATTTTTTTTCTTAAAGTAAAATAGATTGTGGGTGTTGATTGCTAAAGTTTTTTGCAATATCTCTTTTTGCAACTGTGTAAAAAATTAATAAAGTTTACTATTTTTTACTATTTATATCATACGTTTATGAAAACAATAACACGGGTTTTGAAAATGTATTCGGCAATCAATATCCGCATATGATAGTACTTAAAAATGAAACCAAAATTTTAAATTTATTCCATGAATTAACTTTAAAAAATGACTTATTCTGTAGCATCGCTCTTATGGGAATCAGATTCAATATGGCGGCAGGGTAAGCGCCCCCTTAAACACATATCTGTAGAACACTCAAAAGCTGTTTTAGGACTACCGGCTGACTTAAGTTTTGTTTTGCTTGTGAAATTGCTCGTGTTGATAGGTTATGAATTGGCTCAAGTGTTGTACTTTATCACTAAACAAAAAGTGATCTTAATGAAAGAGTGCTAGTTAATTCAATTGGTAGTTGAATTCATTTTGATAACCTTATATTTCTTGAACAGATCTGGCCTGAAATTTACAACATAACTTTGAAAGGACACCATAACCAAGACATCTACTAACGTATGGGCGCCCATATGATATTTTCTAGGGGAGGGGCTGGACTGGGGTATGGGGCTTAACACGTTCACTGCTAAGGACGCACATGTGAGCTTGACACTGAACACTATAAGAAGCGGCCGACTCACAGTGCATTGCGTGCTTCGCACGCCAACCCCCGTATTGGAAGTATTTTCAATACACAATGCATTGCGTGCTTCGCACGCCAACACCCGTACTGGGAACTGGGGGGGTGGCCCCCTCTGCCCATAGGTCCCGCCCATGTAGCCTACTGTCGTGTCGCTTCGTGTCTAGAAGCGGTCCTCCACCGAATTCGACGTGTTGTTTAATTGTCGACGTCTCGTCTTGTCCTGTCGTGTCCCGACGTGTCGTGGAGCTGCCCTAACAAAACAAGGAACACGACAAAATACAATTTAGATAAATTTAATGAAGAATAATGTGTTAACGCGATAGTTACGCGCATGCGTAAATTAACAGCTAAAATATTACATGAATTGAAAAAAAAAAAACAAGGAAATTCATATACGTTACGAAAGTGAGACTGTAAGTTGGTTTAGGTATGGTTTTTTAAATATTGTTATTATTTTTAGGTTGCAACCTAAAATAATTCGATCAAGCAGCTGAACCGCTGACGTGAGTTGAGCGAACTTCCAAATTTCAGTTCATATGTTTTAAGGTTTCAACCTACTATTTGGGAAATTGGTCTTCTCACGAAACCTCCGTGTACGAAATATGTTAGTAGAATTTGTTTGCGTCTCAACCTTCAGCCATGGCTCAGCGTTGTTTCGTTCCTCTCGACGCGGAAAACTCTGAGAGTTTGCACCTCGTCCTTGCGGCCCTTCGCTAGTTTGCATCCCGGCCGGCAGCCTACCCGTATTTTACGGTATGGTATTTTACGTTATGATCAATTTTTGGTGAAAAAGACCTTTCACCCGTCTCTCTGTGACCACGTCAACTGAGATCGCTGAACGTATAAAGTTGGGGGTTTGAGCTTCTTCGGGAAGGTTTAGGAGAAATCCGCATTCGAAAAAGTCCATTCGTTCAAAAGTTCTGACGTCATTAGTGACCAAAGACGACTATTTCGCCCTCCTTTCTGCTTACAACTTTAGACTGGTTGCACCTATATTCAATTCGAGGTACTGATTGGATTCATCTCGCCGAGTTCTTTCAAATGACCACCGAGTCGATTCTGTAGGCCTCATAGTTCAGGAGTTATAACGAAACAGGATGCGGGCTTTTAAACTTTTTGGTTTACCGACTTTTTAAACAGCTGTAGCCTTTCAATGGTAGGCTTTAGGAAATATCTGATACTACTTTCGAGATTGGAAATTCAATTTGACTAGTTTCACATTAGACATTTTTTTCTCCGACGCAATCTAAGGGGTTAAAATGCAAAAACGTTTGATAGTGTTTGTTGATAGTTTAAGGTATTTCGGCCGTAACTTTTGGAACGTGTTATTTGTTCTTAAATTTGCTAATATCGTTGAATTGACCGCGTCCGTACTTCATACCTTAATAATCAACCAGGATTTGTTATCGCACGTGGACAAATCGCGTGTAGTCTAAAATATAGTCCTTTTGTATTCTATTTCTGTTCGGCTCTTAAGAAATTGTAGTTACGCAAAAAGATTTGTTGTTAACCTTTTGCATTGTAATATATTTTAATACTGATCTTAAGTTAACAATTTTTCACCACCTACGTTGTCAATACCTCGCACGATCCATCGAGTTGGTAACCAGTACGCTATCGGTCTCGATAACTCGATCGAAACAGCCTTTCGGCTAAAATTTCACTGACACATTTGATATTTGTGGAATTTAAGGCCACGTTGATATATAATCATTGTATAGAGTGTTTCAAAGTCTATAGTCCGTTATACTGTAGTCTACACATGTCAAACTGGCATGATTAAACGTTGGGTCTCAAAGTAAGAAAACGTGATTATCTTGTTATAATCCAACGTTTAAAATTAGATAAATTTCTTGGCACGAAATACATAAATATCACCATGTTTATACTTTGAATATATGATCGAAAACAAAACACAACATTGAAGCCAAAAATGTGATTTCACTTCATATAATATAGTCTATACTGTACGTAGCCTGAAGTGGAAAATGTTTGTGCTTGACGGTTAAACACGAAGACTACGTCTACTTATAAAGATCGAGTAGTGACAAGCCAACAAACAGGTTTAAATTTACTGGTGATTATGAATTAATAAATTTTCAATTGACGAGTGAGAAGGAATTATTTAAAATTCGTATAATAAAATCATGTCTGTCTGTCTGTCTGTTGTTTGACGGCATCAACTGACACAGCTGAACGTATGAAGCTGGGGTTTGAGCCATTAGATTCAGCAATATGGGAAGGTTTAGGAGAAATCCACATTCAAAAAAGTCTATTCGTTCTAAAGTTGCGACGTCGTTTGTGACCAAATACGACTGTTTCGCCCTCTTTTGGGCGCATTTCTGCTTATAACTTTAGACTGTTAGCGCCTATATTCAATTTGAGATACTCGTTGGATTCAGCTCGCCGAGTCTTTGAAATGGCCACCGAGCTGATTCTGTAGGTTACTTAGTTTATGAGTTATAACATAAAAGTGTGTTGTTTTTTTAACCTTTTGGTTTACCGACTTTTTAAACAGCTGTAGCTTTTCAACGATTTTAGGAAATATCTGAGTCCACGTTAACGATTGGAAATTTAATTCTCTACGACTTTCATGTCGGACATTTCTTTCTCGGACGCGATCTAAAGGGGTCAAAAATTTAAAAAAAGTTTGATAGTTTTTGTTGGTAGTTTTGCTTTCTGATATTTTTGGCCGTTATTGCACGTGCTAGTAATTTAGGTTTTATTATTTGTGATTTACAATTTATATTTTATAATTTATGTGTTAATTGTAGCGAAGGATGACGTTGTCGTTGACGAGTTTGATTATTAAACGTATGTGTTTGAGAACTTGTTTTATTTTAATTATTCTCAAATTATGACTGTGTAGATGAAAATTAGATTAAGAAATGGGATTGTGGTGTTATGTTAAACCTTTGGCAACGAGGCTACGGTAAACCCCTAACCATGATGCTGTCACGAGAAAGGGCTGCCGTTTCATTTTCTGTCGCGCATATATAGTCTACAGTTTATACAGACGTCAAAAAAGTAAGACCATATCCTTTGTATCCCATTTTAAAACCACAGATCCTTTACTCATATATATTATTCAGTGTAGTTCAACTGCGCTCAGAAGTTTCATTTACCGTATCTTTGATGGTTTGTATCATATTAAGGTTGACGTGCTATGCCCAAACACGTTTTGTTTATAACGTTACAAGTATATGTAAGTGACGAGGTTTAGGGACAAGGGGGTTATTCTCTTTTGAAACATAACCTCAAAACTGGCAATCTTAATTCCCGTTGGAAATATATTTCCTTTGGTTGTAATGTATGGGAAAGATAGAAGGTTGTAATATATAGAGAAGAAGAAGGAAAGATTACGTATATAGAAGGCCAGGATAAAGTAACTAGAATTTTAATTTCTAAGCAGTCCAAGAGGTGGTGTATCTCTTAGCGAATAAAGAAAAGTGACTTTTAACAGTATTTTTCAAATAAAACAGCTTTATTATCTAGCTATTGTTGGTATCCGGGTTGCCGAGTATTAACTTGTTCGTGAGTTTACTACTTGGTTTTACTGACAGTTAAGATTTTGTCTCTCTGTTTCACGGTTAGATTATTTTTTATTTAGGACGCCCGAGGCACTTGAAAAAGTTGCCTTGCGCAAGCCAGTCTTCAGGAGTAAACCGTTGCTTGTGACGCAGGCATGAAGTTTGTGCAAGCCAGTTTTCACGCGTAAATCGTTGCGTGTGAACGCAGGCATGAAGTTTGCGCAAGCCAGTTTTCACGAGTAAATCGTTGCGTGTGAACGCAGGCATGAAGTTTGCGCAAGCCAGTTTTCACGAGTAAATCGTTGCGAGGGAATGCAGGCATGAAGTTTGCGCAAGCCAGTTTGCACGAGTAAATCGTTACGTATAAACGCAGGCATGAAGTTTGTGCAAACCAGTTTTCACGAGTAAATCGTTGCGTGAGAACGCAGGTATTAAGTTTGTACGAGTAAATCGTTGTGTGTGAACGAAGGCATGAAATTTGCGCAAGCCAAAGAGTTTAGCTTGAGTAAAATCCTTCTCGACAGAAAATCGGCATGAGGTTGGTGTATTGGCATGAGGTTGGTGTATTGGCATGAGGTTGGTGTATCGGCATGAGGTTGGTGTATTGGCATGAGGGTCGAAAGGGGATGCTCGAGTCTCAGCTCCATCCTGGGGCATGCGCTTTGGTGATTGTGATGTTCGATCACCTGTTCACCCCAAGGCCCAATTTCTAGTAGGCTGCGGCCTAGAGCAGCAAGTTTTTAGAGAAGGCCATTGTTTTAAACACTGAATATGTTTACTGATTAAAATATTTGAGAAATTGTACTTGCTATGATATTTTTACTATTTTTATTGTTAGAAATAGTAAATAAAATTAAAGTTTTGTAAGCCTAAGCGGCGAGAATCAGGACGATTTCGTGTCAAGAGGCACACACTGTTTCTGGTTGCTTCTTGCACCACGATTCTAAGAACGCAACGTTGACGCGTAGCAATATCGTCAACGCCGATTTTCAGAAATGGTGAGAACAGTTCGATCATGACCGTCTAGAAATGAAATTATATTTACGTCTTATGTCTTTTTACGTTACACCTTATGTCCTTGCGAGAATAGTTACGATTACGTTCTCGGTCTTAAGGGTCGGCTCTAGTAAAACAGAAAGCAACCTGCGACTCCCTATAGCGGCGGTAGGTTACGCGGACATTGCTCATCCGTTTTTTAAAAAATACCAAACAATTGGGGACAAAATTCTTCATGCGAATGGCTTGGTAGTTTTTCGCTATAATTAATAGTGACAACATAAAAAAATATTAAAATCAATGTTTTAAATTGTTAATAAATACTAAACAAATTTTTTTCTTAGTTTTGGAAAAGCCATTTGCAAGCATATTGGCCATAGCTTTAAAATGACATATCGTTCATAATTATTCGACCAAAAATAAAGGAAAAATTTGGATTTTAATTTAACATTGGTCTTATGGAGTGTCAGCCAACATGGCCGACAGCTAGAGCCGACCCTTAAGGGGGCGCTACCCTGTCCGCCATATTGAATCTAATTCCCATAAGAGCAATGCTACAGAATAAGTCATTTTTTTCCGTTAATTCGTGGAATAAATTTAAAAATTTGATTTCATTTTGAAGTATTGTCATATGCGGATGTTGATTGCCGAATACATTTTCACAAACCGTTTTATTGTTTTCATAAACGTATGATATAAATAGTAAACTTTATTAATTTTTTATTCAGTTGCAAAAAAAGATATTGCAAAAAAACTTAGCAATCAACACCCACAATCTATTTTACTTTAAGAAAAAAAATACAGCTTTAGTTTTTTGACAAAAACAACACACAAATATGCTTAATAGTAAAGGTATGTTTTGGTTATTTAACATTGAAATTGGTACCCAATATCGAAGTTTTGAATGTGGAGAGCCGAGCCTTAAGTTCCCGGGTTACATTATTAGTTGACATGACAGAGCGACACGACGGCAGAGAGCGGGCGGAAAGTTTTCTAGACCAAGGACTTATTTTATTTATAATTAAATTGTAATTTTTTATGTACGATTTTTACAATTTGAATAGTTTTCAAGTGCAATATCGATAATTAGAAATAATTTGAAATATGTTACATCTTATTATTAAATGAACATGTGTCAATAAGTTATAACTATACAATCTATCCCTTTGCAAGTTTTGATTTTTCGTTAAAAGTATTGTGTAACTCAATAACTCATTTATTCAGCCAAATATATATGATAGACATATTAGCCAATGCCAAAGAGAAATGAATATTACAATTTGAAATAAAATTACACGGAAACATTAGCCGTATTTGATGAAATCTATTTTTAATGTTGAGGTTAAAAAATCCAAAAGTAGAGTTAAAAGTAAAAATTGCAAGCGGTAATTAATTTTTAAAATATAACGACTTTTTACTTTTTTGTGATGTATCTCAGGCGCTTATATTTTGGCAGTCCGGCGATGAATTACTGTATGCAAATCTCACTACTACAAACACACACATGTTCCACCGTTGCAACCGCAACTTTCCTTAATGGCCCTTTACTAAAACTCTATTTAGTTGGAAAGGTGATAAACAAGAAATCTTAAAATTCCGCTGTAAAATACACGCAATTTCCCATTAATTATTGTAAGTGTTTTAATCAAACTCAAATGTTATTAACACACGTAAAATAAAGTAGTAACTATCCCGTATTTGATTATTATTGTACCGTCATTTCGTGTTTAAAATACAAAGAAGAAGATACATTAGATCACCACAATGTTGCAATTAGGCATTGAGTGACCTCTCGTAATGCACTTAGGACCATTAAACAAGTGTAGGTCGGGTTTTGTGCCATCTTTGGTGAGTGGTGGTGTGCGAGCGTCAGCGAAGGAGCGCGTAATTCTTCGGGTTGAGCGGGGCGGCAAGCCTTGAGTCGGCTTATGGGTGGCATGAAGCTAAAAAGGGCCCTGGTTCCTCCTACTTTATCAGTTGACAGTTATCTATTAAGTATTCTCATTCAGTTATCATATTACTATAGTTATTCAGTTATTGTTTATTGTTGTTTCGTTTGTTTATTGTATTATTCAAAATGTCGCTAGAGAAAGAATTTCTTTGTGTATGTATGGAATAATACAAGTCGTTTCCGTGTTTGAGAAAAGTTAAGAATAAATAATACAACAATCGCAATGCCAAATCTCAAGC
>JAGFPH010000309.1:660741-671474 GCA_018207615.1 Philaenus spumarius
CTGCATGGATACTCTACACCTCTATAACACTGACCCCCTACTCAACATTTTCACAAACTACGATTACACTCACTTCCGCTCATTTAAAAATTATGAATTTGGTATCGATTTAAGCTTATTAAACGTAGTTTATAACGTTGTAAATTATATATTGAAATTTAGAAAATAGTCAACCTTTAACCCTATTTGAATTTAGACGAATATTTCTAATGACATTCAAATTATGTGTAGTGGGAAAGTTTTTTACTATTTATTTTGCATCATTTTCGAAATCACCAATCTAAAGAGCATAAAATGAAGGTAATTTGGCATGAAAATCTTTTTCATACGAGTCATAGAAAAAAAACTACAAGCCTTTATTTTTAAACCATAGTTATGCTAGCATTACTAACAAAACTGGGAGTTCTATGTTTGGAAAGGTGAAAAGTGCAATTACTAAAATTGTATTTCGAAAATGAATATACAACAAATTATTAATTCTAATTAACTCGTGGAATAATATATTATCTGTTACGTCTAATACAATAAACCAAATTTAAGTTACCAAATCTGTTTGGAAATGATTGCGTTCTTAAATAAATAGTTTGAAATAATTGGTAAAGGGTAAGTTATTGAAAATAATATTAATTTTTATGTCCCATTTAATTTAGAGCTTACAATAATATGAATAGTATAATATGAAAATGAATACGTTCAATATACGAGTAAATGTAAATATCCACATAAGCTCTTGATAATATAATGTAATGTACATTTAACCAAATATAGCTAGATTTATTACCCCAGTTAAAAATTGCTTTAGACCTGAGTATTCTGTATTTACATACCGTTCTGGTTGTTAATAATGGTATCGTTCCGATTGCAGGCACTAATCCATAGATTACATAAATCCTCCAGAATCTTATCTCTCTATTACCAACAATTGAACTTCGATTTAAACAACCACTACCTGAGCAGCCTGGCATGTTGCACAGCTACTAGTTTGAGACTGAGTTTATTTATAAGAAAACCAAATTAAAAAGAAAACGATCATCAGAGCACAGCATTCGAAACCGGAAACAATAAGCGGAGTTCTGTAGTGAGCGAGAAACTCACTTTGCGTGATTTTGGTTTCCCAGTTTCTTTTCGATGTACTGCCTAAATCGTTAGTCGCACAAAAAAATACAAGAATAACGAAATTTTATTTATCTATTTTTAAATACAGTGGTAATATAAACATTTTTCCTTTATTCAAAATAAAAAGTTCCACCACAAATCATAAATTTCAATACACGGTTTTTAGATGACAAAGTTTAATTGCACTTTTTAAATAGTAAATTTCAGATTTTTATCGTTAAACTCATACTATTGGAAAGCACGTTTCATACAAAAACCAAAAATATACAATTTGTAAGATATTTATTAATGCGTTTATGCGTAAACGCAGTTTGAGCGATAGGCTGCATTTTTAATTCGAGCCGTGATGTCATCTGGTGAAATGCGCAGACCCGTTCAGAACTCGTCTCTCTGAGTAGCACACCTTATCTATTTACACCATGCCCTACTCAACACAGGGGCTGCATGGGTACTCTGCACCCCTGCTCATCATAGGGGCTGCATGCGTACTTTGCACCCTACTCAACACAGGACTGTGTGGGTACTATTTACACCAGTATTTGAAGATATCTGTACCAATAGTTAAACAATTTACCGTCATTTTTAGTTAATTTATAAAGTAATAGAAATTTTAACTCTTGGTGAATTAAATATTTTGTAAAATGTTATATAAATAAAATTCTATAATAAAAATATTTACAGGATTTTTGGTTATAAAAATAAAACAACATGTCTAGTTAACTGTCAAGGTTTATAAGCTGTAGTAATTTAACTCTTATACGAGGTGTGATAAAAAAATTTGTTATAGGTGAATGAATTTTTATAGCAGCAACTGCTGATGCTACATCTATTTGATCTAATATCCGATAGCCTGATCTGTTGAGGCAGGCAGTGTCAAAGTTTGAACATGTTCTGACTTCTCAATCAGCTTTCTTAGCCACTAGGTTGAGGTTGTATTTACCGAGTCTGCCATGCATCATGGATTTCAAACAACGCATTAACATTAAGTTTTAATTTAAAAGTGTCAAAGAAGCTTATGAAATGTTAAATTCAGGGTATGACGATTAAGGTAAAGCGAGGAGAGTTGGCGCACAATTCAATAAAAATAAGGAAAAAATATAAATATATATATTTTTTTCTTAACTGTCTTTGGATATGTTATCTTGATTTGTTTTTAATACATTTCAATTAATTTTTTGGTGTTTTTCTGTAATTTAACACAACTGGAGTAATAAAACAATAAAAGTGTTTTTGCGCAATCTCTCCTAACAGGGTAGGTGAGATTGCGCACAAGGGTAGGAGAGATTGTTGACAAAAATAATACATTTAAATTGAGTTTTTTTTACGTTATTTTAATGCAAATATTATATTATTTTGATTAAATGTTATAAAATATATTTTATAATATGTGAAAAATAACCTTATTTATAAATACATGTAAAAATATTCAAACTTATGTTTTCTTTTCTTTAAGTAAAAAAAAAAAAAATGTTTTAATACAAGTAAAAACTAAAATTAGAATACTATTTAACTTTAGAAAAACAAGAAACAAAAAATAATAATCTGTTTTAATTTTCAAAGTGTCATTTGCTTTTGTTTATTGATCGAAGCTCTCGTCGTCCACAATCGATGCACTTAATGTTGTAAATGGTACAACTTTCGTGCAACCACTTGCCACAAATAACACATTTAATCCAATCGGACTTCGAAGTCGTCTCTTGGTACAGTTCCAGACATTCAGTGCACACATCTTCGTTGTCCTCGTTGACAAGGTCCGAGATCAGTTCCACTCCTCCATCGTCTTCGTCTGATGTTGAAGATTCATCAAAGTTCAACCTTTTCTTCGGTTTCCTTCTTGTAGTACCGGTATTTGTTTTTCGACAGATTTTGGATCGCTCTTTTGCTTGAAGCTTCTTATCTTCACTCTTTTTTTTCTTTTGTGTAGCTGCTTCCTTCTTAAGTCTTTTATCGTTTATGTTTTTTGGATCAGTAACATTCGTTGCACTTTGCTTCCTTTTAGATTTCGACGGCATTAAACTAATTGGAATGGGTGAAAGCTTTTCCAAAACTTTTGTAGGTGTATCTGTGATATTAGTAACAGTGGACTGGTTAGAAGTTGATGGTTCACAAATAAATGCTACTGGTAAAATGGACTGTGAGGAAAGATCTGTAACAGGAACATTTACGTTTTCAGTGGTTGGAGACGCTGTTGTTGAAATGGATTGGTGATCTGTGGATTCTAATGGTGACTCAGTGCTATCAGGAACAGTTTGATTAATGCTTTGATCACAGTTTAGCAAATATGCGTGCTCTGGGATCATATCAATATTTAAAGGGTGAATTCCAGTTGCACGAAATGCAGAAGTGGCAAGTTGGACATTAGCAGAGCGAGACCAGGCTGAGTTTAAAAGACTACCAAAGTCCTCTCTTGAAAGTTTTCCAGTTCCACTTCGAGCTGTGACCATTTTTCCACAAGCGTCTTTAAAATAAGTTTTAAAGGGCTTGAACACTACTCGATCTAAAGGCTGTAAATAATGTGTAGTATGGCTCGGTAGACACAATATAATGATGTCGTTATCAGAGGCGACTTGCAGCATGTTTGGACAATTCATGTGTGACGCATGACCATCTAGAATTAACAAATTTTTACCAGAAGGCTTTCGTGGAATAAAATGCTCGGTTAGCCATTCCATAAAAAGTTGGCTGTTTATGTAGGCGCTCTCTTTTCTCATCTTGGCTACTGTTCCTGGTGGAGCATCTCGGGTGTATTGGGTCTTTGCGTAAACACCTTTAAAAATGCAAAAAGGTGGCAGAAACTGCCCTTCTGCGTTACAGCAAGCTAGTATAGTTATAGTTTCACCTTTTTCGGCACTAGTAACAACGTGAACATCCTTACTGCCTTTTGCTGCAATAACTTTACCTGGCTCATTGTTCAACTGTACTCCAATTTCGTCGCAGTTCCAAATACAACCAGGCTTTTCTAAAAGATTGTTGTCTGTCAATATGGATGTGAGAAGAGAGAAATATTCTTTCACTTCCTCACGGTTCATACCTTCTGTTCTCGCTCTGCTAATACCTTGAGCTTTCCTAACACTCAAATCAGGACGTCTTCTCATAAATGAAGAAAACCATACTTTCCCTGCAATTTTCATTTCTTTATTAAATGAGTTCTTCTTACCCAGAGTCACAGCAAGATTGTATGCCAATGTTCTTACATCTCGCTGTGTTGGAGCAAATCCAACTGCCTGAAGTATTTTGATATGGACAGCTAATTTATTCTCCGCTTCAACACCTAGTTGCGAATCTGGACCCAATGTTCGTTTCACAAAATCTTGTTTCTTGATTCTATGTCTCAAGGTAGATTCAGGAATAGTAAATCTTCTACTTGCTCCACGAATAGAGAGCGAGTCATTTTGGACTGCATCTACAGCCGATTGAAGGATTTCTTCAGTCCAGGATCCTTTGTTTGTTTTTCTTTGGTAGATATTTGGCATTGTAACCTTAAACAAAGAAGAAAGACAAAAAATTTTTAATAAGACGTTATTGCAACCCATTTTATTGTACTGTATGTAAGTTACCCCATACATAAACAAACACCAACAAATTAAACATTTTAAACTTTGAAAACTGAATTTACATATACCGTATCAAAAAATCTGTTATTTTTTTCCCCGTTCTTTAACATTAAAAGATTTTTAATGCCAAGTCTCTCCAATTTCGTACTTTAATTAATCACGTCTAATGCCTTAAATCTTTTTGCTGCTCAACATATTACGCACTGTTTTACAAATATTACATATTTTGCTCCCACGGAATTCAGTCAAAGTTCCGACAAAGCAACAACGCAGAAAAAGAAACAAAGGATGCCGCTTGACCCTTTGTCAATTGATTCTAAGAAAAAATACAGTTGCGGCGGAAGCAAGGGGGGAATCAAACTCACACTCCCCGTCCCCTGTTCTGTCTGCTACAACATTAACACACATTCTACTGTACGTTGAAATCTTGGAAATTTCCCAGTGATTGGGTTAGCAACATTAATTAACTTCAGAAAGAAAAGTACTCTTTAACTCAGTGGAAATTAAGTTATAACTTTAATAATTTGATTGCAGTCTGTGTTATATTACTGTAGGCCTATATTTATTGAAAAAAAGAATAAACAATACTCACTACCCCATAAATGTATAAATAACAATAATTAGTCAATACCAAAAACGAGATTTTATTGTTTAGAACGTTTTACATGTGAACTGCAATTACACAACATTACCAATTCGCTGCGTTAACTCTCCTACCATGAAATCTAATGTAAACATCGCGTAATCTCTCCTAAGCAGTGGATGCGCAAACTATCCCATTTAGGTAGGAGAGATTGCGCGGCCTGTAAATCAACATGGCCGCTTCACAGTCGAAATTTGGTTTGTTCGTACAGTTAGTATAGGTAAGTAGCTTACTGAAAATATGCCTAATTTCAAAATATTTTACAGTAGTGCCATTGTATAGAAAATTAAGAAAAACAGTTATGAAAATGTAGACACTTACCTTTCAATAAAACGAAGAATATGAAAGCTGTATCACAGACGCGCTAAAGAAATGTCCTATACTTTTAACTAGACACTTGACTACTGAGGTTGATCAACTATCTGAAGTCGACGATCACGCACTCTATCCCCATTACCCAGAAACACAGTGTGCGCAATCTCTCCGCCCGCGCCATCTCTCCTAGCTTTACCTTATGTGATAACCTACGAGGAACGGTCGGAACGTCATTCGACCTCAAAAACAGATGAAAACACGCCAAAAGTGGCCAAACTTGTTTATTCAAACAGGCAAATGACTATTCGAAAGCTTAATGGAGAACTTAACTTCTTATAAAGGTCCATGCAAAGCATTTAAACCGATAATTTGCAAATGAGATGAGCGAGTGCAAAATTTGTTCCCAGACTTTTGACTGATAAACAGAAGGAAAATCTCGTCTCAGTTTGCACGCAATTGAACGATCATCTTCATGCAGATCCGGATTCATGACCAAAATTGTAACTGGAGAAGAAAGTTGGGTCTATGGGTATGACCCACAGACAAAAATTGATAGTTCTCAATGGAAAACCAGTAACTCCCTTCGCCCTAAAAAGGCACGTCACTTAAAGTCGAACATCAAGGTCATGCTCATCTTTCTTTTTTTTTATAGTGAGGGCATAGTGCGTTTGGAACATAGTGAGTTTGTACTAAGGGGAACAACTGTAAACTCCAAATTTTACAAGGGGGTACTTGGAAAGGTAGCGAAGCGATGTATGAAGAAAGAGACCAGAAAAATGGGCCAATGGCTTCCTTCTTCACAACAATGTGATGTACCACAAGTTGCTTTTGATTTGTAAGTTTTTGGGCTTAAAAAGTGTCCGCATCTACCTTACTCACCAGATTTAGCACATGCAACCTCTTCCCAAAAATAAAAACGTGCTAAAAGGAAAATATTTTGACACCAATCCCCACATTGAGAAGGCCATGACCAGGCAGCTGAAAGCCCTTCCAGAAATGTTTCCAGTCATAGATTAAATGTTGGGACAAGTGTATCACTAGGCAAGGACAGTACTTTGAAGGAGATTTATTCAAATTCTTTGTACGCTTATTACATTGTAATAAAATTATTCGCCATATTTTTTTATCATACCTCTTATATGAGTGCTAAAAATTTAGTTACTCAGATTTAACTTTCATCCTTGGGGCCTTGTGGTGTAGGATTACCAACCTTACTACCTTTTAACTTCTTTGCATAAACACATTGAAGGATCAGAAAATCAACTTTAGTAACAGAGCTTTCAATTTATTTACTTTTCAAAGAATTGATATACGTATCTTACCTTTTGTGATAATTTAACCTTCCACTGGGCGCTTCACGGATGTAACCCCTGGGTCACTAGATTTTTGAAAAAATCATTACTTTTATAAGGCTACCAGTCTTGGTATACTCAGTAGGCTACTTCACAGCTTCTTTCTAGGAAAAGATAGAAAACAATACGTCCCCCTTAAGTATTGTTATTTGTGTAAAGTGGAGTGGTCTGTGTAAAGTCTGGAAATAGACTCCATGAGTGCCCTATCCTGTTACAGTGATTCCAGAGTTTAGTTTCTGGAGAGCACAGAGATAACATTGTAAATATATTTGAATTTGTATTAGTTACAATGTTATGTATGTTTGTACATACATATGTTATATTATATTTGTGCATATATATTTTGTATTATATTTGTGCATATATATATATATATTTTTTTCCATGATACTTCTTTTTTATATAGGTACCCAAAAGTTACTTCCTTGAGCGCCCGATCATGTTTCAAAGTAAATGCACCCGATTGAAGGTTAAATAAAAAATAACTATAATTGTTAACACATTTGGAGTTGGTTAGGTACTAAAACTGTACTCACACTACAAATATTATGAGAAACAAATTTTAAGCTGATAATTTTTGTTTTACACAGGAAGTAAAGTGAAATGTGAAGAAGAAGAAGAAGATGGACCTTCAGTGTGCGTTCCTTTTGAGCTGCCAGCAGAACTGCAAGCTGATGAAGTGACTAGTGCAGAGCTCTGGATCTACCAAACCAGTTCTGGAGATGACTTTGTGGTTTCAGAAATGTCCCATGCAAGATCAAAAAGGGAATCTAATATGAAAGGTAAGATTATAGTTCTTTAAACTCCACATTTCAGAATCAGAAGTTTTAGAGTGTAATAAGAGATGTTGAACTGTAAATTTTTATTGTATTAAAATGCTTTTTTCTTTTTATCAGGCCAATAATTTTCCCCAAATGTGCTGTACAAAATCTACACTACATAAAAGTTATATAAAAATTGTATATGCATACATATGTCATCTCAACAATCTGTAATTTAAATTTTAAAAGTAAGTTGTCTATCTTTTAACACAAAATTTGAAACCAATAATATTGTCTCAATTGATGTTGGTAATTTTCTGAAATTAAAACATTAGGATGGTGAGACCACGTGGGAAAACTGCCTCAGAAACTTCTCCATCTTTTGGCTCACACCATTCCTTTTTGGAACTTGGATCTTGTCTCTAATTAAAGTAAAGGAAATTTCCTGAGTTCTTGTTTCATCTATCCAGACCCTTTAGCAAGTGGTGCATATCTCGTGAACAAATCGTGCCTCAGAAACTAAAAACAGTGCCTGCTACGCCATAGATGTAGTTTCTGGCCAAATGGCAAAAACAACTCTAGAAGCTGTCTATTATGATGGTCTAAAACCATAAGCTGTCTATTATTAGAACTCAAAAATGATGGTGGAAACTCTTAATCTTTGATGGTATATTGACATTCTATTTTAAATTTTGGTATAATATTGTGGGGTAATTGTTCTGAAGCACATACAATATTTAAAATTTAAATATGTTTAATTAGATACATGGTAGGAGCAAGGCTTAGGGAATCGTGTAAACTTTTCTTTCAAAACAGTTTTGTTCATACAAATAAACATATATTTCAAGACAAGAGTTTTGGTGTATAGACAAGGAACTCAGGGCCAAAAATGTCTCTCCTTATAACAGGCATTGCCCGTCTGTCTTTTAATATTTATATTTTGATCTAAAACTTTGCTCAAATGTCACCATTTTAAAAATAAAACTTTTAAAATATTAACTATAATGTTTTTATTCAGTGGAAGATTTTGTGAAGTTTAGAGAAGAACCACAATACGTGTACTTTGTATTTATGTTATATGTACTTGTTTAGTGTTAGTTAATTTGTATATAATGTTAACTATCTCAATGTAGTTAGAAATAAAAATTTAATTTATATTGTTTATATGCAAAACCATGTTTTGTATTCAATACAGCACCATCTTCTAATTTAGATTTTGATATTGTTATAGATGGTTGGTTGAAGTTTGACATAGTGCTTGAAGTAAAGAGCTGGTTAGAATTCCGTGAGCTGTCACATGCGATTCATATAGTTTGCACGAGTTGTGATGAATCTAGCGAGCTTCCCATATCTTTAGAGGCAGATAAAAAACCATTCCTACTCATCACTACGGACACACTGTCAAAGGTACCATCCTTTATATATTTTAGTGTGACTATATTTGTATTCTGTCTTCTAAAAATGTTTGCTATACCAATAACTAATTGGTATTCAAATTAAATTTAGTATTTATGAACAAAATTTGTTTTTGAAATAATGTAAATACGTGTCTCAGATAGTTGTATTTTGAAGTAATTTTATCAGAAGGTTGTCGACATCGCAGAAGGAAATAAAAGAAGGAAAGTGTTTGAATACAGAGGCAAGTTTAACGAGAGAAAATCAGTGAAAAGAAGAGATACTACGTAGTTTAAGGTTGACTGTATACTGGCTTTTGAGCCCATGTGTTTATTTATATAGGCTACTAAGTAACAAATCATGTTTCTTTACATTGCATTAACCCTTTCACTGCTGTATTGGGACAACAGTTGCAACACCGTGCACTAAATTAGACACATCGACAGCAGGACACTACAGTATTTTCCGTCGGGACAGATTAGTTGATCAGAAATTGAAAATGAAACTTATAGGCTGATAAATATAATTTGGTTTTTATTTATTGAACATTATTAATACAATTTAAAACATTGCTTTAAATAAATAGTATTCTAAAATTTGTTCAGTACCAACATTCATTCAAGCTTAATTTTTTATTTCTGAAATTAGCTAGTTAGGTAGGGAAATAAGTTTAATTGGCATTTGTGTCAATACATTTTCGAAGCTTGGATGAAACTGTTGGATTTGTATGAGAAACAATATACTGAAAATATCTATTTGTCCCCAAAGCTATTTTAGGCCTACTTGTAAGGTCTGCAGTCACAAAAACTTCTAAATAATCGAATACTTGAGATCTATTGTTTATACAGCATAATGTGGTTTCAGTACTTTGAAACCAGCACTTGTTTGACTAAAATTATAAAAGTTTGAATGAAACTATCGACACGTGGCATCTAGGATTTGCCTATTATTATGGTTTTCAAATTTAAAAAGAACTGGTTAATCACTACTTCTCATGTCACTTATTAAATCATTAACATCTTCTTCACTTTCCAAAGTACTTATTAACTCATTCAACATTGTAATATCGCTTTCAGTAAGCCCAACATAAGACGATGCCATTGTGTAAACTAATGCGTGCGAACAACACTACTCTCCATAGTATAACACTCATACTTGTTTTTAGTAACATAGGAAGATTCAAGTAGAGTAGTTCATATATTTTCTAGTAGAGTGCAGCATTTATCAGTGGAAAATGTTACAAACTATAAGTTTTAAAATGAGTATATCACATGAAGTTGAAAAGTAAAAACGTTTATATACAGTACTGGCATAGAACTACAATGTAACAGCAGCAGAACGTAAATGAACGGGCATAA
The DNA here is from genome assembly GCA_018207615.1 of Philaenus spumarius. NCBI lineage: Eukaryota > Metazoa > Arthropoda > Insecta > Hemiptera > Aphrophoridae > Philaenus > Philaenus spumarius. Next base: position 671,236 of record JAGFPH010000309.1, read on the forward strand.
CAGAGAAAAGGTTACAATCAACTATGCAATAATAAGAAAAATTTTAATGCTGTATTTTGTAAGCTAACAGAAAGGAATAGCGACCCAGTACAACACAAAAGTTCATGTGAGACGTAGCTTTGTTTTACCGTTATTATTACTCACAAATAAACAGAATCTAAACCATAGTAATTAAAATAAATTCAATGGACACACAAAATATTATAGTAAAAGTAATGCTAATAAAGTAGTTAAGTTTT
>JAGFPH010000309.1:671484-686970 GCA_018207615.1 Philaenus spumarius
TAGTTGACAAAAAGGAGGATCAGAATAAGACATAAACATAAAAGCGACGTAAAGTAATGTTGGGAAGTATATGAACTAATATAAAACTATCTGAAGAACAAGGACAGACCCAGGAGTAGGCAACCGCCCAGGGACCCGCCATCTGGGGAGCTCCGCGACATAAAAAAATTAAATAGATAACTTATTCAATACAGAAAAATTTATAGTTTATATTGAAGATTATCCATGAGGCAACGCGGCATATACAAATTTTAAAATTAGAATTATAAAATATAGACGAATTTAGTTTACATGGAATAACCTAATACCTAATTGTCTGATCATGCGGTCCCACGATATATAAAAATTAAATAAATGAGTTATAAAATACAGATGAATTTTTATTTCAAATTTAAGATTATCCGCTGGGCCAAGCGCCATATAAAATGAAATGAGTTCGCAAGAAATAGAGAAACAAATACATTTTTTTTCTTGTTTCGGCCTCCATCTTGTGAAGAGTCAGCTCTTCAGAAGACTTTACCCAGAAAAAAAGTTGGAAAGTAAGATTTTTTAAATGTACCGTACCGTAATGTTTAATTTATTAACACATATTATTAGTATAATACAGGTTTGCTGTTAATTATACTGGTTTCTTAAACCAAACATAATTATTTCCCTATTGCTGTTACTTTTTCACAACTATAATCTAGGTCTGATTTTATTTAGGCTACTATTTCAAATTATTTGAAAATAATAAAAATGTTTATACATTAATTTTACTAATTATTATTAATCTGTAGGTCTGCTTATTAAAACCCAAGACTTTAAATACAGCATGTAACATCAGTTTTGCACTAGTATTTACTCTATCTATACTGTAATGTAACCTTAATTGTTCTTTGTATGATCTGTGATATTTATTTTGTTTTTAGTCACTAAAACATTTCATGTTATGATTTAGTTTTTTCCTAATTATTTAATATTTACAAAATAGTTTTGTAATAAAAATAAATTGTTAGTGTTTAAATATTGTATACAACTGTACTTTTGAACGATCAAAATCAGTACTACTAAAATGCATAAGATATTACCTAAACAATTATGTGTACTTAGATTTTGTTTTTTATTTTTATTTAAAGCGGCTTGCTAAGATAAACCACCGCAGGGGTAGCATCATTATTTTATAAGTTGAGCGTACAAAAAAGATTAATTATTTTGTATTCAGTGAACTTCTTTTTTCATACATTAATCATAAAATACTGGAAGTGATGGTTAGATATTTCCCAACAGCTGAATTGTATTTGATTGCGAATAATTGGAGGATAATAAATATTATTATTGGTTTTATTTTATAACTATAAAATATCAAATACATTTTGCTACTAAATACATTTTGGTCAGGGACACCCAAAAAATATTTCACGAATGATAGTCATTTTGTCTTTTTTGTGCCCTCTAATTTGACTTGTCACAAGATTCGGGTACCCATTTGAAAATTTTGAATTCCCTCAAATTCTTCCATTTTGGGAATAGAGCCAACATTTCAAAATATCATAAAGAGTGGCATAGTTAACAGTACCAAAAAAGTGAATACAAAAGTTAAGGTAGGGGAGGGACTTTATGACCACCCTGTATAGAGCAAATTCATACATCGTGAATAGCTATATTTTCCATGTTGGCAAGCGAATCATTAAAATCATTTAAACTAACTCAGAGAGGAGAGACGGGCAAATAAATCAGTGATTAGAACTATACTGTCTAAAGACTGTAAATCTAACACTAATTAGATAGGCCTTGACATTATTAATGTTTTGACTGCGGGCCCAATTGAACATTTTTTACAACCAAATAATGCCTTCAACTACAGTTTGAAAAAACATAACTACCATTCAATTTAAAAACGTTTTGAATAAAATGTTGATATAACTTTATGCTTCCAGTCTAGACGCTTGAAGCGCAACATGAGTTGTGCACCAGGAATGACAGAATGTTGTAGAGAAGAGTTATACATTTCTTTTGCTGAAATCGGATGGGACGACTGGATTCTGCAGCCTCACGGTTACAACGCTTATTTTTGCCGAGGATCTTGTACGAATACAGCATCGATAACCAATAGCGGTTCACATTACAATACAGTTATAAGGGTAAATATACGTTTATAAACTTAGTTAAAAGATTTTATGATACCAAACTATGGTATTCTGTTTTTAAAGTTATTTTAAATGATCCATTGTTCGTGTTATTACAATTGTTTGTTCGGATCTGTGTATAAAGAAGATAATACACAATGTTTCGAGAGTATAACCCAAATGTCATTATTAATTGAAAACTAACTATAAAACTTATAAATACGTATAGTAAAATTATCTCTGTTAGTCAGTTTGTTTGACCCACTATACGCAGCATTTCTTCGGCAAGGTTTAGAAGAAATCTACATTCAAAGAAATCCATTTGTTCAAAAGTTGTGACATCATTAGTGACTAAAGATGACTATTTTGCCCTCTTTTGGTCATGTTTCTGCTTATAACTTTAGACTGGTAGGACCTACATTCAATTTAAAATACTCATTGGATTCAGCTTGCCGTTCTTTCAAATTGCCACTGAGCTTATTTTGTAGGTTGCATAGTTTAGGAGTTATAACACAAAAAGTGTACGTTTTTCTTAAACTTTTTGATTTACCGACAGCTGTAGCTTTTCAGCTGTAAGTTTTAGGAAAAAGCTGAGGCCACCCTGACGATTGGAATTTTTATTCATTAAAAGTTTCATATTAGACTTTTTTTTCTCCGACCTTTCTAAGAGCTAAAAAATACAATAAGCGTTTCATAGATTTGCTTTAAGGTATTTGCGGTACAGCGGACAAAGTCGCGGGTACAGCTAGTATAAACCTAGAGGACTAGATTTATGCTTGCCACTTAACCTAAAATTAATATTAAAAAGAAGAAGGGATGCAGGACTAGAATTCTAGAACTGAGTCAAAAAACTAATAACCAAATATTGAGAAAAAATGTGTCACCAGGCACAAACATATAAAGCAAACAGCAAAAGCAGTCCAAGGTTGTTAATTGAACACACAATTAGGCCATGTTCAACAGTGTACAATGAAAATATCCCAACATATTTTATCCCTATGAAGTTATATTTGATATAATCTCAGCTTTTTTTTAAGAGAGTGCATTTTTAGTTCACGTTTATTTTTATGATTAAAGGTAACAATAACGGCCTTATTTCTACAGTAGTATGGCTGGTCAGGTTGCTTATTAATTTTATACATGACGCTTCAATTATTTCTTGTAGAAAATTTTTCCCTACATATTATTTTTACCTGTTCCCAATTGTGGTTTTGAGACAAAATATGTTCGGCTATTGTATATTTATCTACATGGCCTATCGTGTGTTCCTTCAAGTTTAATTAATAAAATATTTAGTGGTCTTTTTGTCATGCCAATGTATATTATTAAGAATTTATGCTGTAAATAGGTTTATAAAAGTAGATGACTAGGTTTAAGTTTCCTGTCTAGTTTACTTATGTTTTCATACGACAATTTATTTATACTGTAAGTAGGTTTATACTAGTAGATGACTAGGTTTATGTTCCCTGTCTAGTTTACTTATGTTTTCACTCGACAGTTGATTTATACTGTATATTTTTTCACTCGACAGTTGATTTATGCTGTAAATAGGTTTATAATAATAGATGACTAGGTTTATGTTTCCTGTCTAGTTTACTTATGTCTTCACTCGACAGTTGTCTATGCTGTAAATCGGTTTATAATAGTAGATGACAAGGTTTATGTTTTCACCCGACAGTTGAATTATACTGTAAATAGGTTTATAATAGTAGATGACTAGGTTTATGTTTTCTGTCTAGTTCACTTATGTTTTCACTCGACATTTGATTTATACTGTAAATAGGTTTGTTTATAGTAGATGACTAGGTTTATGTTTCCTGTCTAGTTTACTTATGTTTTCACTCAACAGTTGATTTATGCTGTAAATAGATTTATAATAGTAGATGACTAGGTTTATGTTTCCTGTCTAGTTTACTTATGTTTTCACTCGACAGTTGATTTATGCTGTAAATATGTTTATAATAGTAGACTACGTTTATGTTTCCTGTCTAGTTTACTTTTGTTTTCACTCGACAGTTGATTTATACTGTAAATAAGTTTGTAATAGTAGATGACTAGGTTTGTGTTTTCCGTCTGTGTTTTCACTTGACAGTTGATGTACACTATCGAAACATCGTGCATTGTTCTTTATACACAAATCTCCAAACAATCAAACTGTAAAAATATAAAACTAGTAATAACTAAGTACAGTAATAATTTATGTCTAAAATATATTTATTTCCTTTTAAAGTGTTACATTAATTACATGTTTACATTATCATAAATATTTAGTATTTAAAAGACAAAATAATCTATAGTCTATATTTAAATAGTCTGTGTATGTGTATCTAAAACATGTTTGTTTCTAGAACACAACGACATTGTTAAAAAGCTTGTTCTGAGTAGACCTGAATAAGATTCTAAAATTAATTTTTCGGAGGAATACAGTACTAGCAGGAAAATATTGAAATGTCAGATACGTTGTTGCGATTCATTTTCAATTAAAGTTATTAAAAACAACTGATCTTAAAAATTAGGTATATTGCTTTAGGCTTTGTTCATATTGAAAACAAAAAACTATTCATGTGTTTAATCAATGGTGCAAACTAAAAGGCACGAATGCATTCAAATACTCCAAATTTGCTGCATCAGATTGTTAATATATTAACGAAATAAGTACAGCAATGCAGTGGTTCCAAAATTGTTCTACCTGAGAGACCACTTAACCAAAGAATGCATATGTAGTACAAGTATATTATGTTATATACACATTATTGGGTGAAGCCCTCTTCCCCGGCTTTCGTACAAACTTTGTAAATTCTTCTCCTAAACTACTCAACCAATTAGGATAAAATTGTACAGACATAATCTACCATTTCAGGGAACGATGCACCATTTCAATTTAAGTTGGTGTCTCTTTTTCTACAAAATGTTTTCAAAAACGTCTGCACATGCCATGTGCTGTATGTGATGCAAGCTCTCTTTACTGTTCGCCCAGCTCGCCTTCGGTATTTCCCCCGCTTCCAGTACACCAGTTGGTTTATCTTAAGTAGAGATCACTTGTAAAAACTCTCGCTGGATTATTATTAAAACCAACTTTTAATTTTGATAGACTGTGAAAAATAAATAAAACTTCAGCTATGATCTGGCGACATAATGAATTACAGAGACTTTTATGTATTGCAAATAAGTCTTGGAGAAAAAACTTTTAAGTAAGTACAACCTAAATAATAAAAAAAAACTATTAAAAAATTAGTTTAAAATTTAACAAATAAAATCAAATTATTAGCTAAATATTATCTATGTCCACATTGTTATCTCTGGTTAATGCTAAAAGAGAATTCTATCACTATATGACTAATACAAAATTGATTTAAATTATTAATAATTAATGCTGTAGAAACAGTTGAGTTCAAGCCTGTGTAAACTTTGTCTTTTTATGCTCCAGGCATCTTTAGTACTACATAGCTTATTTTACTACTAGTTTTTACCTGAACAATAATAAAATCACTAATTATTAGAAAATATTTATTCTAAATTTTATTTAAAATCTTACAACCAAACAAGCAAATTAACCAAATCTGTTATTAATTATAAATAAGCGTTAAAAATATATTACAAATTCTACAATGCTCATGTGTAGTGTCTGAAACTTTAAAATAACTCAATTGTATTAGTATATCCTACAACTTGAAAAAAATTAAATAAATCTTACAATTATATATAAACTGAACAGGACAGTTTTTTAGCGTGGAGAATAGTACTGCAGCATTTCGCCTTATTTTTTAAATTACATTTTTAATTTTGTCGGGGAGTTTATTATATACAGTTTAGTTGCAATTATAGAGAAGAAATTGAAATAAATTGAATTTTTTTCTTTGGGTACCATTGCTTAGATGTTATATATCATGTCTAGGCACCCACCTTGTAGGGATTAGAGTACCTACAAAGGTCAAGGTCCCCGGATTGAATCTGCGTTGACCAAGGATGTTGGTTTAGTTAGGAAAAGGTTTATTTCAGGTAATAGTAGCTGAACCTTTACCATAAGAAAAAAATTATAAATTTTGTTGTGAAAATAAACTAATTTTACAATAAGAATTTCTTGCTTATTTGATTTTACTTAATATTGTATATTCAAAACACTGACGTCTCCTTACTTTCAAAAAACCTTATAAACTTTGCATTACTTACAGACAATAATACATTTTAAACTCCATTGTGGTAGCCCACGGATTAGTGAAATTAATTTCGGTATAACTAAACGTCTACTAATCCTTATTTTGGTAATTTCTTACCTTTCTACTGCTGTTTCGGGTATTTACCCATCATCAGGAATATAAAAACACAATTAGACACATACACAAAACACATTTCACTCCATGCGCAGGTCGTAACAATTAAAATAAGCGGAAAGTCTACGTACGTATTATTGAGACGGTACTAGTCATGGACTGAAATGTGTTTTGTGTATGTGTTTAATTATGTTTTTATATTCCTGATGATAGGTGAATACTCGAAACAGCAGTAGAAAGGTAAGACATTACCAAAATAAGGATTAGTAGACGTTTAGTTATACCAAAAATAATACATTGACGTGGTCTTAGTTCTATTGGTTGTTTAGAACTCGTTTAGGCCTAAGTTAAGGTAGTTATAATTTGTTAGCTGTAGCTCAAGTATCACTGAGAATGACGACTGAGTCGTTTTGATTATTAAACGTGTGTGTGTGTGTGTGTGTGTGTGTGAGAGAGAGAGAGAGAGATTTGTGTTAATGTTATTATTCTTGAACTTTAATGGTTCACAAATTTTATTATTCTTTTTCTTTCAGAAACTACTGTACGAAAAACAAAACCGTGGACAAAAGCTCGAGTTAGTGCCATGTTGTACAGCGTCTCGTCTATCTTCTGTACAACTGCTTTACATGGACAGCAACAATACTGTTACAAAGAAAACACTACCTAATATGGTCGTAGATTCTTGCGGCTGTATGTAGTAGACTATTTGATGTAATAAAACATGAATAGTAGAGTCGACATCGACAAATCAACAGTATTCTTAAATGTACCTTCTACGACATAGTCGGACATACAGTGATTATCTTGTAGTAGGATATATGACTTTATAGTCCGACCTAATATTATAAAAATAACATTCGATATCGTGACAAAAATTAGTCAGAAAAGACCATTAGATATTATAAGTTAGTTGTACAGTATAGAAATATGAACAGGAAAAGTAAATGGAAAAATAACGTATTAAAAATATTTCCTGTTCATATTTTACTAGTATTGGTATTGTCTAGTGTGTTAGAAAGAAATAAGTACATTACTTTCTTATTTGTAATTAAATATTTATAATTTTATTTATTTATATCGTATAATTTATTTATGTTATTATTTTTATTATCTCAGTTCTTGTTTTAAAATGATTATAAAACTTTTTAAACCAGCTATACACCTATAAGTGCACAAATAAAAACAATGTTGTATAAATGTTGAAAATATAATAATATACCCATTATCCAATTTAAAAGCAACTGATCAAATATTAAATGTAGTAGTAAATGTCCATGGATGTAGTAGTTACAAATTGTGTACATAAAACTATATTTTTGGTGGAATATCTGTTTCAATCTTTATATGTTTTGACTATACAAAATATAGTTCAAGTTAAGACATCTAAAAGTTTTAATTGAAAGTGAGAGTACGAACTCTTTGGAATTGAAATTGCTATGAGTTTTATTTGCAAGCCAGCTATACAAATCCATTATTATTCTACATGCTATCCTCCTATAGGGGGTTGCCACAGATATCAATAACAAATCCTATTCTCTTCAACATCTATACATAAAAGACAAAATTGTCAGGATAGGAATGTTTGCCGATGATGTGGTCATAAGGACCTCCTCAAAAAAACAACAACAAACAGAAAACCATTGAACGAAACCTTGGATCTTTTAAGCAAATGGGCCTCTGTAATCTGCATGGAGATCATCACTTCTAAAACCATCTATCAGCTCTTCACATTGTGTCACAAAAACGATGACTTCGAGATGAAAATGAATAATGTAAACCTGCCTAAAAGTGAATGTACAATGTACTTGGGAGTGCACATGAGTAGTAAATTATCTTGGAAAAGACGTGTGGCAACCATTGTAACCCAAACCAATCAAGGTTAAGACTTATAAAACGCCTGACTGCAGCTTCATGGGGACGCACCCAGGAAACAATGGACACCACAAAAAATAAAACATACATAAAACCAGTTATGAAGTATGGATGTTTGCAACAGCCAGCACCTCACCTTTGAAACATTGGAAAAGCTCAAAATAATGCTCTGAGGCTAACTTTCGGAGGTGTGAGACAACACCAATACGTCCTCTTTAACTCTGTATGGGTAACCTTCCAAGGATCACAGAAATAAACTCACAAGCAGCCATTTCCCTTTCTAAAATTAAATAAAAGCGATACTACAAACCGGGCAAAAATCCCAAATGTTATTTCCGCCTAAAAACCCAAATCCTACCAATCAGTATTTCCGATCAATATCTCAGATATCTTGACATTCCAGGTCAGCTATAACCACTCTGCACATCAATCAAACTATTGAATACCAGAGGAACTCCAATTTCTCTTGTATTTCTAAAGCAAATAAGCAGGACATACCAACCGCACTTCTGTGTCAGATAACATTGGCCACGATCAATAAGAGATATCGAAAAAACAAATACCTAAATATCTACATGGATGGATCACTGGTAAGAAAAGTGGAAATGCTGGAGCAGGAATTCACTGTGAACTGTTCTCCCACTGTTTATCAAAAACAAGACTAGTTTCAATGGAGAGATTTTTTTTCCAGATGGAGGGGGAATCATCAGGCACCATCAGAGAGCAAGTGTCCCCTGGTGTGTGGGGCTCCCGGTTCATCCGGTATACCCACTAAATCCTAACCTCCATTTCCTGTACAGGTAGTACCTCCACTCTGGGACTACTATTAGCATTAATTCAGAGTAGTGCCTCTAATGACCGTAACAGGCTTCTTCTTTTACTTACTGCCTGAAGACAGTTTTATAGCCTGGCTTCTGTAGTATTTTGCAATCGGTATAGTGCTGAACCTGGTTCCATGAGTCCTCGCTTATTAGCATCTTTGCTACAATATTGGCTGGTGTAAGCAAGCCAATCTTTTCCTCGATGTCCTGTCTTTCTTCTTCCCATCTGACACAGTAAAAAAAGTGTGTTCAACATCGTCTAACACGGAATCACCATGTGGGCACACAGTGCTTCTCTCTGTTCCTATTTTTGCCAGGTACTCCTGGAAGCAACCATGTCCAGTCAGCAACTGGGTCATATAAAAATTCTCCTCCCCATGTGGTCGGTTTATCCATTTGGAGATGTTGTTAATTAAGCCAGCAGTTCATCTCCCTCTGGTCTCTTGTTGCCATCTTTCCTGCCAGAGTCTGAGCGTTAGATCTTCCGCTTTCTTCTTAATCTTGGCTTCATCCCTTCTCTGGAATATAATCATCCTCTCCATTGCGATCGGGTCGATAGGGAGGATACTTGTAATAACCAATACAACTGGTTCCGGCTCTGTCCTATAGGCACAAGTGCCACTCTCCTTTGCACAGCTGCCATCTTATTATGATAGGATTTTTTCTTCAGCACTTCCGCCGAGATTACGTATCCAAACAGAAGAACTGCGTGCATAACCGTCGTCTTGTTCCTGTCGTTGGACCGCCAATGTTTGCCATTATTCGACTTAGAGCCGTTGTGACTCTAGATGCTTTCTCCGTGGCATGCCTAATCTGTTCCCAATAACTGAGACGATAGTCTAACCTTACGCCGAGGAACTTCACGGTGTTTTTTGACCGTAATTCTTCCGAGCCCTCACGCAACGGGATAACTTTTGGTATCCTTTGTCATGTAATTAGTAGCAGATCTGTCTTCTGAATTGCTAGGCAAGAAACCATCCATGCTGAAACTCGTCTCATGACTTGATTAAGCTTAGGTTGTATGCCCTCAGTGTCCCACGTAGTAATAACAGCTGCAATTTCATCTGCATATCCCACCAAAAACGTATCACCTGGCATGTCCATAAGCAAGATTCCATCATAGGACGCGTTCCAAAAATCAGGGCCAAGAATAGATCTCTGAACAGCTCCTGGAGTGATAATGTTCCTACGACGTCCCCCAATGGTATCGTAGATTAATTCTCGGTCTTCCAGGTAACTCTTGACCAAGCAAAGAAGATACTGTGGAACTTTAAAACCCTTTTCCAATGCTGCAAGCATATGTATTCATCTGACGGAATTGAATCCATTTTTTACATCCAGAGTGGAAAATAGTCCTATTCTCCTAGACTCGGAACTGACGACTTGCACTACGTCCTGTATCACTCCAATAGTGCATCGTCCTCTTCAAAATCCATGATGTCTCCCTGAAAGATCTCCAGCATTCCAAAAGAATCCAGCATTGTCTCTTTCCCGGTGTTTCAACGACTGATTCCTCATTCCTTTGCGCCTCTCTATAATCTGCCACTGAACCCGTCTTGATAGTTTCTTTATCCACTCACCCAGATCATAAGAGACTGCCATGATTTCAAATATTTCTTTGAGTTCAGCAAGTCCTGTCTTCACCTCCATAATTATGTTTTTTTGCCTTGCCGTGACAGTCTTCATCTTTTTAACGAGGTCCATGGCCTTTCTCAACTCTGACTCCTCTTCTCTTCTTTGCTTCTCCAAATGCTGCTTACCGTGAGACCTCTCTTCTTGGACCACTACGCTTGATGGTTCATGTATCTTCTACTTCCTATTGGCGTTGGAGTCTCATTTATCTCCGGACATACTGCTGGTGTTTCCATACTTTGAGAAACATCTTCCCTTATCCTCTGTGGTGGGATCTTGATAACCTCAGAGCTGGCGCTAGATACCGAAAGACTGTGTTGCCATACATGTGATCTAAAGATTCTTCCGCTCCTCTTGAACGGATCAATATTTGCATATGTATCAGCAAGCTTTTCAAGAGAAATCAGTTAGAAAATATAGAAAATACCTGGAAGGATAACCAAAACTTGCCAAGGAACCAGGCTGTTGCAAACTTTTGACTATATACCGCACATGACCGCTTGCTGCAGACCTTTATCGCGATACGAATCAGAAAACTGCACACTTTTGAATTAAGGCACTTCAATGACCCATGACAAAAAACAACACATAAGGAAGACGACACACTAAAACTCCAGAATTAATGGATAATATTTAATATAGAATAACCAATGAGTTTTATCTAAAAAATTATTGCATTTATGAATTGCAAATTACTAAATGGGTAGCTTGTTCACTTGTAATATAAGTTTAAAAAATATAAACTTTACATGAGGCAAGAGTTAAAGCTTTTACACATTGTTCAGATTACCGAAATAAAGCCACTATAAAAATTCCAGATTCTTATCTCAATCGGTTTTGGAGATTCAGATTTCTAAACACAGAAAATGTTAAAGGACAAACACAATTTTTTTGTAAGTTCTACAATTTTTTATTGAGTCTTGCCGACCAAGGTTTCGCCCGTGACGGCATTGACGAGGCAGTTTTACAGACTGAAGAATATTAGAAAACAAACGTGTTTAAAACATAGAACAGTTACTCACAACAAAGAAAAAGGAAAGATAGTGGAAGGGGGGTGGGGTGAGTATGGTCATAAGGTTGACAATGGGTTTAGTAGAGGCGAGTTGGACAAAAATTCTACCTGATCGTTAAGTACTAGGCTAGCATCTGTACAAAATAATCTCTTAATTTCTAACATTTCCAAGGAATTTAATTTCCTACTTTTATAATTGACATGGAGAATCTTAAAGTTAATGTTATTGGAAAAATCTGACACTAAATGATTTTTTAGATGGTTTAAATGTAGGTTAAGTGAACATGAAAGAAGTTGGCGGTTGGGTCATAATGACTCTAGTTTCTCTAACCATCTAAAAAATCATTTAGTGTCAGATTTTTCCAATAACATTAACTTTAAGATTCTCCATGTCAATTATAAAAGTAGGAAATTAAATTCCTTGGAAATGTTAGAAATTAAGAGATTATTTTGTACAGATGCTAGCCTAGTACTTAACGATCAGGTAGAATTTTTGTCCAACTCGCCTCTACTAAACCCATTGTCAACCTTATGACCATACTCACCCCACCTCCCTTCCACTATCTTTCCTTTTTCTTTGTTGTGAGTAACTGTTCTATGTTTTAAACACGTTTGTTTTCTAATATTCTTCAGTCTGTAAAACTGCCTCGTCAATGCCGTCACGGGCGAAACCTTGGTCGGCAAGACTCAATAAAAAATTGTAGAACTTACAAAAAAATTGTGTTTGTCCTTTAATTATAATGGAATTCTACCAAGTACCTTCGGTCGTCACTATCAATCACAGAAAATGTTTCCTATCAGAAACGATACTTCTTCAGAAATTCACCAATTTGCATACACAAACCTTAAAGGCAACTTTGAATCAAATGCTGTACTACAGTACAGCAGCTGATCATGTATGTTTCTGGATGCTATGGATGGAAGGGGAATAGGCTTACAGTATGTACTTTTTAATAATATTTCACTTAATTATTGTTACGCTAGGTCGCTTTATAATTACCACACTGGGCCTTTAAGACATACCTTATCAAAGGCCTATCTTTGTAGGTCATAAAAAAACATCACCACAGTACCTTATGGAACTCCAGTAGATATTTGTATCCCTCCAGTTCAGTAGTTCAAGTTCGTTTTATAACCTCTTCACTAGGTGCTTATGCCGTACCTTATAAAAGGCCTATCTTTGCAGGTCACAAAAAACATCTTGATAGTCACACTATAGCAATACACATTTAGAGCTGCCGGACGATCAGATCAATTATTGTTTTAGGGGTGTGCAAGATTTACTTTTTTAATTCGAGACAAAAACGGGATGTTGTTTAATACAAATTACCAAGATCGAGAAAAAACCGAGAGTTGAGGTTTAGAAACAAGCGAGATATGAAAATTTCTTAAATACAATTTATCGAAATTGAGAAAAAAATGAGAATAGCGTTTTAGGAACACGAATAAACTGAAATTTTAATCTTGAGTTGAGAGCGAGAAATATCAATTACCTTTTTACATCACTGAAAGAGATATAATGGATATGGGGAAAAGTTAATTATTAATGAACTAACCTTCTTTCAATTTGCTATTACTACTAAGTTTATAGAAGATATAAATATAATGTATCTCATAGATATGTACATTAACAGTTGACTATAGATTAATAACCCTTTTCACTACATATGCAACATAAGTAATTAATTATAATTATTTATTGTACTAAACACCCAAGGTTTTGCAAAATTCAATCTCTACTATGCCAAGTTATTTCTCATCAGTGTCAAGGCAATTGAAATAAGATAATGCGATATCCTAATCACATCCCTTTTGAGTCGTTTAACCTCTTTTTATTTAATTTTTTTCATTATAATGTACAATTTTAAGTTTTATAAAAAGACTAAAATTACCCCACAAGATTTTTAAAATGTATGAAGAAAATAGAAATTGAGAAAAGTACAACCAAGAAATAGATTGTATTCTTCAAAATGAGATCAAGACGATATTGAGTTATTTCTTGTTACTGCTCGAGAGTTTCAAGATGTTACACACCTCTAGTTTTAGTGACAGATAGTTGGCACTGTATTTAACACATTCTCCGCTTTCTGAGCAGAGTACTCAGAGTCGAGAGCACACTAGATTTTCTCAAATTCTTCTCCTAACTTGATACATTTGTTTGTACACTCAGAACTTTCAGTTATAATAGGTTTGGTGTCAACTCTAGATTATCCGCAGACAGCTTATTTATCAACTTTGCACCTAATCATTGGACTATTTGTGTTTAATTCATATTGTATTTAAAACATACATTTAGAACAAATTTAAAGTAATTTTATTTTTAAGTACAGTACTGTAATGTTTTCACAAGAAGCTGTTGAATTGGATGCCATACGCAGTGAGACAACCTACTGATGCTATGCGCCCGCAGATAGTCGAGAGTTGACTATTTTTAGGATTTTATTAAATAATAGTCTCATCTTCCATTTCTTTTCTTTGAAGATTATGATTTTTATTTTCAATGTTTCTATTTGATTTTGAAATTCTATAATTTAATCATAACATTTAACAAAATAGTGTTAAATAAAATTAATAAAAATATACAATTATATAGTTTTAATAAAATTTAAAATAGGTTAAACAAATTAAGATTGAAAATTATATTTGATTGCCATGTTTTCACTAGTCTAAATATTTTACTACTTACAAATTTTAAATAAAATAGTTCATAAGTCTAAATAAACCAGTCCTATGTAATACAACCCATGGCTCAAATAATTTATAGAATATTAATTGATTTTAAACTGAATCATTTTATTTTAATATAAATTGATAGAAATGTCTTGAAATAAAGACTGAAGCAAAATAGTCATATCAATTTAGTTGGTACGCAGTTGATAATCTCCATTTTGTGTAATATACCTAACCCAAGGTAAAGCTTGATATCCACTCTTTTCAATAATTTTCAAGTACCGCACCTGTTGGAAGAAATAGATAATAACATACATTTCAGGTATAAACAAAGAAGTACTTATTCATTATGCGTTAATAGTACTTATTGCCAATACCGACTCCGGCAACACAATTTTCTATTACCCTGATGCAGAGATGTGTTTTGTAGGAAGTCAACGGTATTTTGTCGCATATTTAAAATACAGAAAATCCTACGGAAGATAAATTAATTAAATTTAACAATGAGATATCAGGAAGGACGTTTACACAACTATTTTGAAAAACAATGAAATCACAATTTAAAATTTCTTACAAAATTTGTATTTTTTTGTAGGCAAAAAAACTGATAAAGTCATCATCCTTTGGTAAACAAGCCCTAGAGGCCATACCTTTTAGAATGTACTTAATTTTTGAATAGGGATTTTGTAACTTTTAAATCAAAACAAATATAGGACTAACTGTTTTATCATGATGAGCCTAATTTTAGCATGAAAACAAGCTAACTACAATTTACTATCGTAACAACACTTGAACACAGAATCTCACAACTACACTGACACCAACTCCAGTGATGCACGAGCTGCAATAATCAAACTATTACTATAAACAGTTTTAGTTTTGTTAGTTTAGCTTGTGCATCACTGAAAATGGCGACATTGTCGTTTAAACTTCAGTAAATAAACGTATTAGTTATAAGATTCAGTATTCAAGTTTTATCCTATTACAATATATACTGGGTGTTTCAAAATGAATATCGAGGTTTTAAGGCTTTGTAGAACAGTTTTTCCTACAAGTGTTTTCAATGTGAGCACCATTCATCATACGGCACACATCGAGTC
>JAGFPH010000310.1:13531-33125 GCA_018207615.1 Philaenus spumarius
GTTGAAGCAAAGTAAGTTGTAAAATCTTTGACATATCTGTAGTTATAATATTTTATTGCATACAACATTTTCAGAACAATTCTATTTGTATCTTGTGTTTCAAAATTATGAATGCTTCCAGTCAAAGAAGACATCTTTGCTATTCGTTGTACAGCTGCTTATATGGCAAGTAAAGAACTAGAACCTACTAAAATGACAAGTCAAGATTTACCAAAACTTGTGAATGGCGAGAGTAGTCATTTTAAAAGTGCTTCCAACAAATTAGAACTCAAGTGAGTACAAGCAAATAAATTTGTATTAATTAATATTATATACAAAATTGAGAGATATGTAGATTAATTTAGTGAAAGACATTCAATGTTAAAGCTGATGTTAACCATAAATAACAATTTAAGAAGAATTAACATTTCCTGATCCAGTGTGAGATGGTAGAACTTACTGAATTTAAGGAATGATTACCAGAAGAAACATCACTCTTAGGCATTAATTTGTAAGGTATAAAAAAAAATACTGCATTTGTAGTAATGAAAGTAAATTAGTAACCACAAATTATGTTATATAAGTAGAACATTTGAGGAATAAATTTGAAGCAAATTAAATATTCCCGAAATATAAAAAAAGTATTTAGATTTAGAGTAAATTAAGGAAAAAGATTGATGAAAATAAAAACAGTAAATTTTTCTTAATAACTCTACTTTATGGATTGAACCCAGAATGTCAATACAGTAAAACCCTGGTTAACTGAATTCGGGTCAACCAAAACCCAGGTTACCCGTAACGCCTCTGAATATCTGAAATCCAAAAATAATAGCCCTATTGTATGTGCAATATTTAATTTTTGTTTGAAAAAAAATCCAAATTAGAACCTTTTTCTACAACTTAAATATTTATTAGAAATTAAGTAGCGGCTTTAACAAAAATGTGTCAATGTCAAACTTTAACCCTTCGCACGCTGAATAAAATTTGCCTTATTTCACCGCAACGCTGATATAACTTTAATTTTTTTTAGTTTTTTATTCAAAGTTAATTTTTGTTTTTGTTTTGTATGTGAAAGGGTAATTTAAAAAAATATCATCATTGCTTTTTGGTTGCATTTAAAATTTGTATTACGTAAAACAAAATAATAGTAAAAAAAATTTTCTTCTAAAAAACACAAATTTTAGTTTTTGATTATTTTAAAATTCTACCAGTAATATTATGAAATAATATGTAAAAAAATACAAGTTTATGTTAAAAATAAAAAAAAAACCATATTATTTTACAATTATTAGTATGTCACATCAGACTACTGTGACTGCGAGTTTAGCTGTTAAACGCGCTGTAGAAGCTATAGAATGCGCGCTCAGCCGGGCATTTCCAAACATAATAACGCCTCCCTACACTGCCTTGAGGCGTATAACATTAAACAAAACATATTTCTCTTCGTAAATAGACAGCGGACATGCCTCTGCATTCTACCGGAACTTTAGTGAACTATCTAATTAACCAGAGGTTAAAATATATTTTTGCGGCTTTAGCCGTAATACACGTTTGGGTCAAAGTCTACTGTTGCGGTTATACTCGTTTGCCGCGTGGGAAGGGTTAAATTCAGTTTTTTCAGAACTCGAAAAATGTTAGAAGTTTCTCTTTCCTTTGATGCCAGGCCGCCTATTTGTTCCCTCTTCGGAATCAAACTGCGAAATAAACAAACTACATATTTTTTTTCAAACGTTTATTTATGTGCACTGAAACTTTATTTTTAACGTTTTACACACAAAAAGTAGGTTGAAAAAGTGGAATAAGTATGGTCCCATCAAAGTTGGTAGAGGGGGGGGGGGGGGATTTCCCAAAAGCAACACTTCTAACCCCCCCCCCCCCACTCTTAAAGAACAATTCACACCGACATTGCCGACGCACGCTGTGCCCACTATGTATCGCAAGCATATGCCTAGGAAGCGATTTTTTTAAACATAGGCGCTATGTTTCTACCAACTTACAAACACAACTTACTTAGGTTTCTGGACTCGCCTTTCGTTCTTCCTCTCCAGGTGCCAAGTTGACTTCCAAATCAGGTGATGTTTATTTTGATTAACATACATAGCCTGGAAGTGTGAATTGCACATAGCGGGTATCGCGGCCATAGCATGAGTCCGCGGACGTATGCTATGTTAGGTGTGTGAAGGTACAAAAAATTACTGAGTTTTTTGAATGAGTAATTCATATACTACAAACTATTAAGTACATTATACTGTATATTGATGTATTGTAATTCTAAAAATGTCATTTTAATTAAATAAAGAACATAAGTGTAGCCTACAAAGAGATTTTGAATTTGTTTGACCTTCAAAACCGTTAAAAATGTAGTGTTAAATGTTCATGGCTGAACCAAAAAAATTGTTACCGAAAACGCTCCCCCCCACCCCCTTTAGTTCGGTTAACTGAAGTTTTACTGCAAATGTATTACAAAACCCAGAATCCTATATAGGAGAGATTTAACATTCTTTTTAAATTTAGTTTTTAAATTCATTATTTAGAGCAATTTGTTTAATACAAGTGAATTCTGTACAAAAATCATTATCAGACATAGGGATGTTGTCAACACAATGTCATTTTATGCAGCCATTTTAAAACTGAAAGGATGTTTTTATATAGTATGTAAAATAATGATACATCCATAAATGTACTTACAAATTCCCATATCTATCATATTAAACTCTACCAGATATAATCTGAACAACTATAGTATGTTTAGCGAGTGTTTGCAGTAAATCGCTACCTATGACGGATGACAGGAAAATACATGAACAATTAATTAAAACCGCTTAATAAATGTTTTATTAAGTTACATGTGTATAAATTTAAAATTTAACTAAAAAAACGCATTCAAAGTCTAAATCTAAAAGAATGTACTATAGTTCACTATGTATAACTATTAAATAATCACAAATTTGGTCCCTTGTTAGCCAAGTAATGGTTTTCTGTCATAATGTACATAAATTGTTTGTTTTTCAATAATTTAATATGTGTTGAGCTGTCTAGTAAATGTCATAACTGGTGAAACCATGGTTGGCAAGGATCAAATACATTTGTAGAACTTTACTAAATATTGTTTTTTTTTTTATTCTTTAATATACCTTATTATAACTGTAAACTGACGGCAAATATAGGTCCACTGAAAAGATAATTTGTATTAATTGATTTAATTGAAATGGACCTGGTAATAGAAAAGCAATTCAGTTATAAACTTTGTTTAGTTATTTTTGTGATGATCCGAGATGCGTAAAGACTAAAACGTCATCTTGATATGGATCTAGAACCGTCACGGAAAGATCCTCGTAAGCGCTTGGATCCAATTGGGTTTTAACGCTATGTCATAGACCAAGCCTTGTGTCGTTGGACTAAGTGCAGAGTGATTTTCAACAATGGTTAGGACAGGTGCCTGCCGAATTAACGCTATTAGATATTTTATTTGGGATGTGAATAACTAAAAATTATCCATACCAGGGCTACCAACCCTGGTGGTTTATTAGCCGGAATATTGTTATGCAGAATTAATACAAGCTCTCTCCCATGGCCTAGTTAGGCCTAGCTCGTGTGCAATTTCCGCGGTAGTTTATTAACATTGTATAGTTTTTAGGTTATTATATACGGTAATTGTAGTTAGTAATAGCCTCATCAAGGCTGGCTTTGGGTCCAGTGAGAGTTGGATGTGTTAGAGATTCCCAGAGTTAAGGGTTAACCCGGTAACGATCCACATGGCCAATTTAAGGTTAAGGGACCACACGTTACAAAATGGTAGCAGTGCTCAGTTCCGATCCACGAACCTCTGGGTTATGGGCCCATCACGCTTCATATTACTCTGTAATTTATGCACTGCATATATAATCAGTAGGAAACTATAAAATATATTTTACAATTTGGAAATGTTTATTACAATGAAACTGCACGCTATACTTTCACAGTTTGGAATTCAGTTTTACTGTCTTTAGATTGTAATTACAACTTTGATTATCATAAGTAAAATATATGTATGTAATTTTTGTTGTTGGAATCTACCGTCGTTTCCTTGTGGTTACAACGTCGTTTTACCAATAGCATACTGAGTTATACCAGTGAGGTGGCGCACCATCTTGCTGCCAAAAGAAGTTCTGTGGTTCAGTTTCTTCTAATTGAGGAAAGAGCCTTAATTTTAGTGCTTCAAGATAAGATACAAAAGTTACAGTCACTTCAGCAAAAAAGAAAGGCAAATATACTTTCCACCGGGATATAACACGAAAAACATTCAATTTGGGAGAGTCTCGTTGCACTGTACCATCTTGTGGAGATTTGCTGATCCCCAGATGCGCACATTATGAGTGTTCACATGTACACTTAAGAGAAATATCAATTCATTACTGAAGATGACACGATCCAGAAAATCTTCATCATCATGCAACAACATATTGTTTTCAAAGTTGGCACATAAACCATAGTCTGTAGGCTTTAGAGCTTGTAACAACTGCAAACGATAAGGGCTCTCCATCTCCTTAAAACTCTCCATACAGACGTCACTGGAATTGCTAATTCACGACTAGCCTCCGAAACTGATTTCTTAGGGGGAAAGACTCTCTCACTCGTTCAACACGTTCTTCAGTCACTCTTGGTTGTACCGTACTCTTCCCTTTTTAAAGGCAGCCGGTGTCTTCAAACTGATGGTACCATCTACGGATGTTATTATCATTTTGAGGATTATATTTGAACTTAATACGGATCGTACGTTGCACTGTAACTACAGATTCAGTCCTTGCAAACTGTAAAACACAAAAAGCTTTCTGTTCACTAGTCACCATCTGTGCTACTAACGAAGACAAAGGAAACAATGTATTCGCATGCGTTGTAACGTTATACTTACAGAACGGATTCTTCTGCTTTTACAGCCCCACGTTGGGAAAGCCATTTTGTAACGATAAGCGTTGCAAAAATGGCTTTCCCAACGTGGGGCTGTAAAAGCAGAAGAAGCCGTTCTGTAAGTATAACGTTACAAAATGGCGTCCAACTCGGGGCTGTTAAACGAAGGCGAAATGGATGTCGTGGCGACTTCAGAGGTTTTTTGGGGCATCGTGGCAGACAACTCAATCTCAAATTGTTAGATACAACTAGAAAAATGGCAAATAGAGTAGAGATGAACGATTCAGGGTTAGACCTGGATCAATCCATCAGTGTGCGGGATGAAGTGGGGAATTCAGAAGTGAGTGAAATGATAAAAGAAAATATAAGTGAGGTTAGGTTGGAAGGAAATATAAATGGTAGGTCTAATGAAATGGAAGCACTTATGTGTTTCATGAAACAGATGAACGAACAAATGAACAAAAATTTTGCAGATAATAAAGTTAGTAATGATAGTTTAAAAACTGAAATAAAAAATTTAAGTGTAAAATCTGAAGCTAGTTATAACGATTTAAGTATAAAGTTGCAAAATGAAATGGAAATAATGCGTAAGGAGTGTAGAGATTTAAGAACGGAGAGTGACCTAAAATTTAGTGAACTTGTTAATAGCATGAATTATAGTAAAATAGGGGTAGTTGATAACAAAGTAAATGAAACTGCCAGATCTTTTGAAAATAAGTTGGTATACATAAATGAGAGCTTAACTGATAAAGTAAAAGTAGTGGAAGATAAATGTTTTGAAATTGAAAGCAAAGTTGATGGTGATTTAATTAAAATAGAACAGAAAATGAATGATAAATTTACATTGGTGGATACAGATGTTGTAAAGGTGAAAGATGGTGTGACCGAGGTTTGTGACTCTGAAGTTGATAAGTTTAGTAAGCCTATTGTAACAGAGTGTATGAATGAAGTAAGTAATGTAAATGAAGTAGTTGTGAAAGAATTATGCGACGATTATGTTTTGAGAAATAATATTGTGGAGAGTAGGCCTAGTACTGTATGTAGAATTTGAAATTAAAAAAGTAAATGGAGATGTTAATGGTAATGGTTTTGAAATGGTTAAAGATTTTAATGAGGATATGAGTTTGGGTTTAAAGAAAGTAAATGTAAATAAAAATGGGCTTATCAACACTTGGAATCGTAAATTTTGGAAAATAAATTTTAAACAGGGTTGTGATTTTGTAGGTAAATATTTTGAAATTATAAAGAAAGGTTTGAAGACAAACAAAAAACAAAAAATGGAACATAGAAGTAAAATTTACAAACTAAACAGTGTCAGAAAAGAAAAGATAGCAATATTAATAAAACGTAGGATAGGCCTACTTGTGTTAAAGAGGCCTACGAGAAAAAAGAAAAAAGTTGCATACCTGATTGGTGTTTCAATTCCTTGTATATAGTTTTTTGTTTTTTGTTCTTTCAGTTTAAGTAATTTATAGAAAAATATAAAATTGAAATGTATAATAACTTGCAGTGCGAATGGGGCGAACATGAAAATTTGAACGGGGAGTGGCAAACTAAAAGACTTAGATTTGTTTTCACTAATTTTAAATTCATTTTAATAAAATGTTGTAGGGGGTTGTACGTTGGATACAGACGATGTATAGCAATGCTATGACCTTCAACGACATGTTTGGGATTTTAATGGGGGTCAATTATAAGGAATGAATGATGGGAGATATGTATGAGGGAAATGAAATGAAACAAAGTAAATATTTTTCAAATTTCAATTTTATATTTATAATTGATGTTTCTCCATAGTTGTAAGGATGGTGTTTGCTGACGCACATCATCACAAAATTTTATTTATTGTTTTTATGTATATATACACAGACGTATATTTTTCTCTTTCCATTCTTATCTGGTTGTTGCACTTTCATGGAATGATCCATGTACGTTGTCTGAGAGGGGGTCATTGCCATTTTGAAGGTCTTATTCACAATTTGATATGTAGGTGATGTGTTAAACTGGTATGAATGTATGTAAATGTAAATGTAAATTTTAAATATTGTGAAGAATTTGATTTGTGATGTGAATGATTGATTAAAATGTGTTAACTGAGAATGATTGAGTGTAGAGTTGCCACAGGTTAAAGATAAGTGAATTTTAGTTGTTGCCATGTTAATTAATGATGTGTAAAATTTGATTAATGAGTGAATTTTGATTTGCAATTGATGTATAATTTTAATTTGAAGGTAATATTGAGCCTGATAATATGTTGAGTGATGAACAATGAAAACTCTAATACTTGAATGACTACAATGATTAATTTTGATTGATAATTTTGATAATGAATAATAATGTGTAATTTTGATTTTTTCAGTGATGTTGATTGTAATATTTGATTGTGAAACTTGATTTTGATATATAATTAATTCTTGAATATTGTTTTGTTGTGACGTTTAATTTCAATGTTTGATTGTTTTGAATTGACAGTCATGAATTTTTTGAATTTTTGAACTTTTTGATTTTTTGATTTTTTGATTTTTTTTGATTTTTTGGATTTTTTGAATTTTTGTTTGTGGCAACTAATAATTAAGTTAAATATGAACATTGGCAAACAAAATCTTTTAAAGTAAGAATAATGATTTGGATTTTAAATAATAAAAATAAATAAATGTAACTTGTAATTTTTGAAATTTTTTAGTAATGTAAAGACCAGATTTCTTGAAATTTTAAATTTTTTTCTGTTACATGGACTGTGGTGTTTTTGGTGTTCATGAAAGCAAATTCCATGAATTTCTTTCATGAACAGGGGATATCTGTGACACTGACAGCCATGTAACAGAAATGCTATACTATAAAAATAAATCAGCAGTTTCCCATAGTGTCTAAAGCATAGAGGTTTGGTCTAAATAAATAAAATGACGCAATATATATAATAATAAACATTTATAATTCTTGCATATATGTAAATTCATTTATGACGCAAAATAGTTACAGTAGAATCATTTTTAATAAATAAAGAATAAGGAATAAGCAGACTGTAAATAGGTAAAATAAAAGCAGACTTAAAAAAAATATATATTAATGAATAAACGCATGTAACGTGTGAGAACTATATAAGAAATGGTTTTCAATGAGTAGTGCGGTTGTGGCGAACAGTGAAAAGAAACAGTTTAATAAGTGAATAATAAACAGTTTAACAATTAAAAACAATTAAAAGACAAACACATGTATAAGAAGTCAGCGTATATAACAAGGTATGACAATATCAGCATATGTATCGAGATACAGGACTACTAGAAACTCCATCTGTGATGAGCGATGAAGCAATTCAAATACAGAAGGCTTGGCACTAATGGTCTACGTGACAAAGCACACAGAACGTAGTAGAACGTTCGAGAACTCTAAGCAAAATGGTGTAGAGTGCACACATCCTGCATAATGCAGTGAACAAATTCATCGAAAAATGTAGTTTCTTTGAAAGTCAGAGTGATGAAAATTAACTAAAACTAAAGTAGAAGTGCCTTGGTGGTGTTGTAAACATAAGAAAGTAAGATCGAGAGTGTAATTACGACGAGAAGTGAACTTGTAAATTTTCAATATGTGGTCGGCATAAGTGCAAATTAAAGGACGACAACGTGCATATAATATATCCTTTAGAATCAGTGAAATCATAGGTGAAAATAACAAAACAAAAGGTACCGTGAGTAATATGGCCATTATTTTTAAGTTTAAAAGTCTGCATTTTTGAAATTTTACAATTTTTGAGAAATAACTTAACTTCAATTTTTTACTTATTGCGTCATAGTCTAGACTAGGGTTGAGAACACATTGTATAAATTGTATATAATTAATTGAATTGTTTGTTTAATCATTTTTGTAATGTTGATATATCTTGTTGTAAATAATCATTCTTTAATTATGTCAGAGTAAACGTATAGTTGTCTTGCCACGATGTTTTGAATTTCTTTATTGAGCCACGTATATCCAACTAGCTTGTACTTTAGCAGCCAGGTACTCACCCCTAAGAAAGTTAAACTAATTGAATAAATATTTCACAGTAATTAATAATTATGGATAGACAGATGCTAATATAGCATAGATGAAGTTATGTGTGGATTATTATAGGTTATGATCATTATTATTTTTTATTATTATCTTGAGTTGTAAGGCAGTAGGCCTAAATGGTGATTTTTGTTTATGGAGGTAAGGCAGCAGGCCTAAATGGTGATTTTTGTTTATGGAGGTAAGGCAGCAGGCCTAAATGGTGATTTTTGTTTATGGAGGTAAGGCAGTAGGCCTAAGAGGTGTTTTTTGATGATTTAAGGTATTTTATGAACGACGATTTCTGGTGTATCAAGGTGAATAAATAAAAGAAGTAAAGGAGAGGTGTTAATGATTGCTGAATAATCCACATATAACATTTTATTTTTTGATTTGAAAAATTTTTTTTATTTTTACAATTTTCCGAAACCCATTTTTTTTAAACAGTTTATATTTTTATATATATATTTTTTATTTTTGCAACGCTTATTGTTACAGCGTACAGGTGTACCAACAAAACTGTTTGAGTTGCTCTTTAATTTGATGTATTATTTACAATTATTGTAAGTTAAATGTAATAAATACTACAAAGCCTTAAAACCCTGATATTCATTTTGAAACCCCCTATAGTATACAAGCCAAACTGGCATACCTTTTTCAAAAAGATTTAGAGAACATTAACCATCCCACAAAAACACTCTACCAAACATAAATCTAACTACACTCAAGACATCTAATAAATAAGAACCACTCGTAAACTGATTTCGTCATCAACCTATTCATCGTTTATAAATAAAATAGAAGATTTTGTCTTGACGCATTACAGAAATACACCATTTATACTTCCCACTAAATAACCCGGACATCCTACTTGAAAAGTTGAATTTTTCAGCCAATCTATGATATAATGGCTTATCTCTGATCAAATATCAGCGACATCTACAATGACAATAGATTCCAGCCTATACTTTAGGTCACACCCGGTTAAATTAGTGTAGTTCAGCGTTGTATTTAAATATTACGTCATACACCTGATGAACCCAATAGTGATTGGTGAAACAGTACTGTAGTGATTCCAACTAAACAAGAATTGCATCGAAAACAGAAAACTTATAAAAGCGAACATAATTTATAAAATAAACATTTGTATAAAGATTATAATATAAAAGGTATGATTTAAATTGTGTATATTGAAAAGTATTTGTTGGTAATATTGCTTTTTTTTTAAACCAGACTTGTCTAAATTCAGCAATGACAGAAAAATAAATTTTGAAAATAATAGTATTACATAATATTATGAGAGTTTTCATTCTAATTGTTAAAATTGTGTATATTGTAGAAACTCTGCAGAAAAAGGACGATATGTTGTTGCAAATGTAAGTGTGGACAAAGGAGATGTATTGTTTGTAGAGAAACCTTTTGCTCTTATTGTGCTGCCTGATCAAACCAGCAAGCATTGTCATCATTGTTGCAAAGTTTTCATTGCTTCTATCCCGTAAGTAATGTGATGTGCAAGGTTACAATTAATTAATTTTATTTTACAAAGAAAGGTTGCATAAAAAAAAAAAAAAACATTGTATGTAGTTATATTTTGTATGGGTAAAACTGATACGTGATAGTACACTACCGACAATCAGTGGGGTGTGGCCCTCACCAGGTTTCACACCCAGAGGTGTAAAATTTGCTAACTGGCATTTTAATAATTAATAAAATAAAATTGTATAGTTAGTTTATTGACCATTTTATTAAAATTAATAATATGATAAACAAGAGTTGAGTCTAACGGTAGGTGTACCGTGGTACAGATCGAGTAGGTTAATGACTGTAGCTTCTTGTGAAAGAAGTTTTTCAAAACTCAAACTTGTAAAGAGTTACCTAAGATCCACTATGACATAGGCAAGGCTTTGTAGTTAAACTATCCGTTCCATTGAAAATTCTTTAGCTAAAAATATTGATTTTGATGATAAAACATCTAGGCTTACCGATTAGAAAGTTCGTAAAATGGTTTGAAGTAAATGTAAAGATGCAGACTGCGTGATTAAATTTTAAACATAACACTGACTACAGAACCAATGATTATATGTTTAGTCAAGGTTTTATATTAATACAGTTTATTTTAAAACGTTCATTTTAGTTAAACAACTTTTTAAGTTCTGTTTAAAAAAAAGAATATTCTATAAAAAGATGTAGTATGTAGACTGTTATATAAAAAAACTACTGTATGGTAAAAATATTGTCTTATTCAAAGTTTTAAAAAAATTTACTGTTGGGGAAAACAAAACACATATGTAATATTGGATATTCTTGATATTAATATTTTAATAAATAAATTTAATATTTTTAATTTAAAAAATAATAATTAAAATTTGTCAATATTTATTTTAATATTAACCCAATGTTGTGTAAAATCTAAGAAATCTTTCAATGTGGCTGAGAAAATAAATTGAAAAAAAATGTAGTTTTATTTTTGTTAGATTGAGAAAATAATGTAAAAATTCTCTATAAATTTAGAGGCGTGAGGGGAGTACGGTTTTGCGAATGCTGTGAGAGGAGATTGGGTGACAAAAGACTGTCCGCACCAGTTGACATTAGTCATGGCAACACCACTGTCTAAACAATGCTCGAACCAAACATATTAGCCACGTAGACTATGTTGACCCCCATTAACTAATAAGTAGAGTAGAGAATTTCATAAAGACCTTTTTTTCTGGATTAGAAACTGATCACAAACCCAGTCTTACTTTCTGAGTACACAGTATAGTTTGTTCTTTATATCACCCACCCTATCATTTGTATAATGATCTTTTTTTCACTTAGCATTGTTACTTTAAGACGGCAACACACAAATGCAATATTTTGTCTCATAAGTGAAACAGTTTAGTTCGTCCTGGCTGAATCATTGTCATGCAACATTGTGAGGTATTGCACAATGATAAATAATTCAATTGCCCAACATCTCGATTCAAAACACTTTCCAATATTTTGTACTAAGCTTGCAAATGGTCGGATTTTATATTTTAAACTGCTTACTTTTGCAACTCTTTAAAGGAACACAACAAATTTGTAAAACATAATTGTATTTGTCATTTTCTTTTGTACTTACTTTTGTAAAACAATATGTGTTACTTATTATGAATTTACAAAGCATTAAAGTAAAACATATGGGTTTTTAGCACCTTTTCCAAAACATTTGACTTTATTAATTTTTTGAATAAAAACTTTTAATGATAAAAATGTTTCCTTTTTAGCAATTACTTGTAGTATTTATAATATTTAAGGAACTATTAATTATATTCATATTCATTGTTGATAGCCTATATATATTATTTATTTGTTGTCAACTGTAGTCTCTAGTTTTACTTTACCTTTTATGTGGCTACATGTTCATTGCCATCAGGCCAGCTATCTATGTCCACTAAAACACTTATACAATGAAATGACAATTATCAAACATATAGCGCAAAACAATGGTTATAAATCTTCAATGGTGGACAAACTCGTACATAAAATACAGAAAAAACATGAAAACCATAGCAAACTTCTACACTGCAATAACAGCAACAAAAAGATAAAATACATTCCTATGCAATATACAAGGCTTGTCCAGAAAGTAAGTACCGTTTTGGAAAAAAATATACAAACAATTTTTTTCAACAAAATTTATTTCTACAAGAAAGAGGATATCTTAAACTATTTTTCTACATAGTTTCTAAAATAGTTAAGACATTTGTCGTAGCGAGGAACCAACTTTTCTATACCATCTTCATAGAAAGATGCCGCCATTGACGAGAGCCATTGCTGAACACCATCTTCAGCGTCGTCATCGCTGTCAAAGCGGCGCCCTCTGAAATCCCGCTTCAAGTGCAAAAACAAGTGGAAATCAGAAGGTGCCAGATCAGGGCTGTACGGCGGATGGTCAAATTGCTCCCAACCAAATTCATGAATAAGGTTTTGAGTGGCACCAGCAGAATGGGGACGTGCGTTGTCATGAATCAACACAATGCCTTCACTAAGCATTCCACGTCTTTTGTTCTGAATCGCACGCCGAAGTTTTCTCAGTGTTTTACAATATCGTTTCGCATTGATTGTTTCCCCTCTGGGTAGAAAATCAACAAGCAGAATGCCCTTTCTGTCCCAGAACACAGTGCACATGATTTTTCTTGTCGACAAAGTTGTTTTGAACTTTTGTTTCTTGGGGGATCGTGAGTGTCTCCACTCCATTGACTGTTGTTTGGACTCTAGACATGACAAACCAAGTTTCATCACCTGTAACAATCTTGTTTAAGAATTCGTCTCCTTCATCACTGTAACGGGTGAGAAAAGTCAATGCACTGCCAAGTCGCTTCTTTTTGTGTTCATCCGTAAGCATTTTCGGAACCCAACGGGAACACAACTTGCGATAATTCAAGCGATTAACCACAATCTCATGTAAAAGAGATTTTGAAATTTGTGGGAATTCATCAGAAAGCATTCTTATGGTGAAACGTCTGTTTCCACGAATTTTCTCATTCACTTTTTCAACCAATTCATCGCTCACAACCGATGGCCGCCCGCTGCGAGCCATGTCTGAATTGCCGAACCCATTTTCTTACCATACCATCACTGATAACTTTTTGTTCATAGACTTCTGTAAGTTGGCGATGAATTTCAGGAGATTTCATGTTCCTTGCGTTCAAAAATCATATTATAGAACGCACTTCACAGTCCGTGGGATCAGAAATTGTTTTAAACATTTTGAGTGCACACTAACTAATGTAAACACAATAAAATTTCGCCGTAATTGCGTCAGCTGTTCAACAATGAACCAAGGAGACTAGAGCGCATGCGCGGAACATCGTAGCTAGAGCTGTGCCGGCGGTAGAACGAAACGGTACTTACTTTCTGGACAAGCCTCGTACACCAATTTTTAATCAACAAATCCGCAACTCTTTCAAGAAATACAACTACAACTTAGCCTACAGAACAGTTTATTACAATATTTCAACCACACGAAAAATAACCAAGAGCTATACAACAATAGTGGCATATACAAACTAAATTGCAGTGATTTTGACAAGCATTATATTGGACAAACTGGTAGAACATTTAGAGAAAGATTTAAAGAGCATATACCCAGCAGCAGAAACAATAAAACTACAAACTCCACATCCACAGACCATTTAATTGACACCAGCATACAGGATAATTATGTCAGTGATACATAAACTAAATAAAGATCACCATGAACGTCATTGAAGAATATGAGATTTATAAACACCACAAAAGCAATCCAGAAAAAAATCTTAAATGAAAAATTGAATTTTACTTCCAATCTGCCTTTATGATCTGATATATTGTCAACACCATAGAACCAAAGAAACATAAAACAGTCTAGTGGGGCACAAGGTACAATAAGAATTGAGCTGCAAATCAGTCTTGTAGGAAATGACACACTAGAATGAGGTACCTCTTAAGTGTAATGTTAAATTATTATTGTTTTGACATATTATATTTGTGTGATGTGTACAACCAATGTACAAAAAAATATATGTTAAGTGTTGTATATGTATAAGTGTTTGAGTGGACATAGATAGCTGGCCTCATGATGGTGCCTGAGGTAGTGAAACATAAAAGGTAAAGTAAAACTAGAGACTAAAATAAATAAATAATATATACTAATTATATTAAGAAACTAGTAAGCCCCCGTGAAAAATCACAAGCAGATTAATTAGATACACATCAGAAAAACATCATTTAAAATACTATTTAAAAACAACAGACTTTTCTGTACCTAACTATGCTATCGAGGTTTTTTAACTCTGTAAATATGTGCAATAGTAAGGATTATAAAACTGTAGGCCTATTTGTAAAAAATGTTTATTTACTGCATTACATCTTCGTCATTACAGATTTAATGAAAGATAAAAATACTATCTCTTAATAATTGCTTTTTATTTCATATTAATAGAGCAAATGATTTAAAAGTTATTAATATTAAAGTGAAGAAATTAATAATCGTATATTATAAGTTATAGGAAGATGTACGAATGTTTCCGAAGTTAAACGAATGGGTACAAACAAGTATATTGGCAATAAAATTTTGTATTTATATAGTATGTAACCTCAAAGCAAATATTATAACGTATTATAGCATACATTAGTTCTATAACTCATATTTAAAAAAATCAACTTCACAAGAAATTATAATGATTGAATTTGTAAACATAACCCCAAAGTATAATCTACGCAGGGTTTTGTTTAAATATTACAGATGATGGGTGAAATCAGCTATTATATTATATTGTTACTCACGTACGTATGTATGTACGTACACTCACTTTTATAGGAGTTGATTACCACAATTTCAATACTTACTGCTTTTAACAAAAAATTTACTGATACAGTAATGTTTATCCAGGTAAAATTTGTTCAAAAGAAGCGTATTTTCATTAATCTAATGTGGGGGATTAGTGGCAGCGATATTCCATTCATATGTCCTTTGTTAATCCAATTTGCATAAAATAAAAATGTTAAACAAAAATTAGAAGCTAAAAATACAAAAGTTGTACCATAAAAACTTAAATTTATGTGTTCTTATTATCTGAGGACTTTATTAACTTATAAAAATATATTTACAGATGTATAGAATGCAATGATGCATTATACTGCAGTAACAAGTGTCGCTCAGAGTCTTGGCGATCTTACCATAAATGGGAGTGTGGAGGTTTGCCTTTATGTTATAGCATTGGCATTGCCCACCTTGGCCTTCGTGTAGCTTTAATGTCTCAAACAACTCAAGAGACAGAGAGGTATCAACAGGTTTACAAGCTTTTACCTCATACAGAAAACATGACTTGTGATGATCTGTATCAGTACACTTTAGTAAGTTTACCTAATTATAATTTTAACCCTAAAGTGGGTATGCTTTAAAAGACCTACAGAACCAAGATTTTTGTGATTTTCAGAAAAATATTAAACAAACTATGTATAGGTAGCCTACAGGTGGAAAGAATGTGGGGCCGGTTTCAGGCCTCTGCTCTACGTTGTAACAATTCAATATATTTTCCTAATTGTAAAATAAATAAGAACAAAACTAAAAATACGTATTAGAGCGAGAGAGATAGAAAGTCAAATTGGAATGTCATTAATTTATTGAATCCGTTATATCAAAGACGACACGTCCGACACCTAGCAACAATTATGCACAACACTATATTCCACAACGAAAACTTACGACCAAATCACGACCTTCAACTCGATTTCATTAAATTAAAATTACATAACAAACCTTTAGACCTATATTTCCTACATCAAAAATATTCAAAACTAAATTCTCTATCCAGGAAAATTAGAATATCAACATAAAACGAAGTCATTCGATGAAGGTTTATGTTTAAACTCAATGAGAAACTAGGCCGATTTAAATACAAATCGAGCGGAAGACGGCAGAATAAATCCGTTTACCAGAAAAATACATTCTTATTAGAAAATTGAACAAGGCCTATGAAAAGAACCAATATTTTTACATCTTAAATGTCTTTGGTCTAAATCAAAAATAAACACCGCTACGCTATTAGAAATATAAAACCGAAGTCCGACCGATAAAATTCAATCTGAGACAGACATGTTTTTTTAATGTTCATTGTATGGTGTCCAAGTCACTTTGATTAACAAATAAATTGTAGTAATTTTTTACATAAGCTCCTTCCATGAACTGTGATTGGTCCACGCATTTCTTGCCACCCGATGTAACCTGATGCGAAGAATAAGAAATATATATTTTAGAAATTAAATAATAATTGTAATAAGGAGTTATTTAAGTGTTTTCTATAATTTAACAGTTTAAAGTCGTATTAAACTTCATTGTAAAACGTTATTATGTATCCAAACAAATCCACACAATTAAATAAAGACACAATTCCATTAATCACACTTCACTACTCCCAAACACCATTACATTAACAAAACCCAAATCCCAGAAGATATGAAGATTCATCAGGCGTTAAGATTGATATCCTGGAAAGGTAAGAAGCCCCAAAAGAAATACAGTAGAACCTCTTTAATCCAAACCCCTGTAATCCGAACGTCCACTAATCTGAACGCCATAGGAGTGAAATTTAAAATAATAATTTGAATATTTTCTACTGTGTGCCTACTATTTGAATTAAATAAAGAATGTTTTAATTGCACAGTATTTCTCATTTTTCTGTAACACTTATGATCTATTTTAGCCACGTTTTAGCTGTTGAGTTATGTGAAAAGCACAATATGTTCTGTAATCCAAACCATTCGATAGTAATAGCCCTCCCGGTTTTAATTAGTTCGGATTAAAGAGGTTTTACTGTATTGTTGTTGGCTATAGAATAGTGCAGTTGATACAACTTTGGCTGGTGAAATTTAATGAAAAGATTTGGTATTTGAATAAATATCCAATATAGTAATTTTTCGACGTTAATCACCAATATTCATAAATAAAGTTCAATGTTTTTTTTTTTATAACAATTACCAAACTCTAATCTGCAAGAACGAGTAATCAATTGGGTGAGAACTTTCCAATCCTAACTAGTCTACTTTAAGATCCCACCACTAAATCAATTACCTTAGTGGGATAACTTTATTTGTTTAAACAAAACTGTGAATAACAAGACATATATGGGTCAAAGTCACAAAATAGGACAATTTTAGTCCCTTTATAAAAAAAATATTTTATGACAAAAATACATTTTTATATTTCTGAAACACTTTTTTTCCTTCTTACTAAACAAGTTGCATGATAAAAAGTTACTATTTTTAGTAACTAAAATATGTTTCCTTTCTGAGAAATACAAATCGGTCACTGTCCTTGACCAGCTACCTTAAATGTTGAATAACAAATAAACAAACAAGGAGATCGCGGCAAAAATGGCATAGCATGAACGTTTAGATTATGTGATGATTAATTAATAACCAATATTCGAGCAGAGGACAAGATAACTGTGTTTTTTTTCTTATTCAACACTTGTCCCTAAAACAGCTGAGCAAAGACCGCCTAACGTTAAACTCTGCCTTTACATTATCGATCGCGATAGAATTGGCGCGAACAGTAGTCTGTTTGTGAAGTTTATTAGTGAACTTCAACTGCTGGCTTAGTTGAAATTTGTTAAATTCTTTGAAAAATCACTTAAATTTAAGGCAACTAATAATAGTACCTTAATTGCATGACAAAACAGTCACGTAAATAGTTTAAGTATATATTAAAATATTGCAGTAACCAACATGAATAGTTAGTTGTGCATTCGTTATCTTTATCCTAAACTTAATAAGACAATCCTATGTTACCTATTAATGCTAATTCACTGAGTTTTACTTAAAAATTACAAAACGGTCACGTGCAAATCGGTAGTGTGACCGCCGTGGTATTACGTGGCCGATTTGTTTATTTACCACTTTTAGTAATTGTATACTTTGTTTATGTTTTATCTGGAATTATTAAAGATTTTGTTATTAAAGATTGTGCTGTTATACATATTAATTGAAGAAGTTATTTTGCTTTGTTTTTAATATTACATTATTATAGCCAATCAGTACTTTGTTGATTTTCCCTTTGCTTTGTTTACTTCAACATTAAAAACTGCTTACCCCAACCATTGTTTGTTTTAGTTATCAAAATGACTATTTTACTTGTCTTCCAGCATTTTGTAATCACAAATTTAAATCATTATCAAAACGGCCCCGATCGCTACCACGCGGTTACGATTGCTACAACGCGGTCACGGCCACACAAATCGGTCACACATACGAAATCGGCAGTATAAATGTTTGATTCAAAATCTGGGTGTATAATTTCCATAAAGAATTATTAACTGAATGATATTAGGTATATAGATAAATAAATGAAAACATTTTGTAATGTTTCACAAATCTTTATTTGAGCCGTGCCGACCTAGGTTTCGCCAGCTACGGCATTATCGAAGGCAATTTAAAGACTAAAGGAACAAGAAAAAATCCAACACACAGCTGTTGGGTATAGGTAGGCCAAAATACCGTTAGGTTAGGGATGGGGGAGGAATCGAACTGGTCAATAACAACGGTTGTAGAAGTGGTGAATTGCTTAAATCTATTTGTTCGTTTAAAACTAAACTTACGTCCTTATTAATTAACCTCTTAATTTATAACATTTCCAAAGCATCTAACTTTTTACCCTTACAATTAACATGAAGTACATCAAAATCTGTATTTAAATTAAAGTCTAAAATGTCATGATGTGTTTTTAAATGGTTAGAAAAACTAGAGTCATCATAGTTTAATCGCCAACTTCTATTATGTTCGCTTAATCTAGTTTTAAAACTACGACCTGTTTGCCCTACATAAGCTGCATTACAAATTTTGCAACTTAATTTGTACATTCCACTTTTTGAAAATTTACTAACTTTGTCTTTGGAATTATTTAAAATATTTCCCAGACATTTATTATTGTAATAGGCAGGTCTACAATGCTTTCTCTTTTCTAATAATTTACCTACGGTAACACTAACTTTACCGATGTAATTGATTCTACGCGATTTATCTGTAGTTTCATTTTTACCATTATTAGGGAATATAAGATTTTTAACATTCTTTTTTAATTTGTTTTTTAACATTTTTTTCAATTAATTGACCATTATAACCATTATTAGAGGCAATCAATTTAATGCAATTAAGTTCCCGATGAAAGTCAAATTCATTCATGGGAACATTAATGAGA
>JAGFPH010000310.1:43125-113013 GCA_018207615.1 Philaenus spumarius
AACGTAATACTGTGCATTAAATTCAGTGATCCGGAGTTTTAAAGTTTTTATATGAAATTAAGTAAAATTGTATACAAAACACATGTTTAAATCTTCTTTATATATCATAGCACTCAGCCAAAAAGCTTTGGTCTCTTTACTCAATCCTTCCCATAGTGTTGTAAAGATCCCTATTACAAAACTTGTTCATAAATACCTAATAATTCATAGTGGTAAGATGGCGTAATTATATCTTGTACACACTCCTCAAAGAATTAATACATTGAGAAAAAGAAGGAAAAAATGGATGTGTGAAGATTTACTTCTTATTGTGTTTAACTCAGTTTTATTGTGATCAAATAATAACCAAATATATTTTTTTCAGTTTTGAAAATGATATTTTGGTTGTGCGAGCTTCTAAAAACATCAAGATGGGAGGCGAAGTTTTTAACTGCTATGGTAATTATGAATATAAATAGTTTCAAACTGAATAAAACTAAAATACTAAAATTATAGTTAAATAACAATCTAAAAACAAAAAACTTTAAATAATAATAATAACCTAAATACTTTATTTGTGTTTCCATATCAACACAATTCTTTAACTGCAAGCAGCCAACTGCAAGATTGGCAAAAATAAATATATTTAATCTAAAACATTCAAACTTGCTCACATTCAACAATTAAAAATATAAAACAATTAATATGAATACAAATTGAGTAGTTGTGGTTAATATTTTACCTTAACTCCAATAATCTGTGGCTACCTATCCTATTGGACCACTTACATTACAGATGTACTGGTATTCACAGGTCTGGGACTTTTTCTTCTTATGTCATTTCTTTGTGGTTTTTGGAAAGAAATGTACAGTATAGGATTACCTGTTGATATTTTAGAACATTCTGTTTGTATTTTTTATAATTCCTGTTCTAACTCTTTGATTTTATCATCTTACTCTTGTTGCTGGCCTATACTTATAATTAATTATGATGGTTACAATATTTTGCATATATGCTATTATATTAAGTGTTGATAATGGGCTATGTATGGTTTTATTTAATTGGTGATTATAACGTTTTTGGGTGTGTTCAGGGTCTGGTGGTCTATGAAATGGATCCCTGATATAATATATATGTTAATTATTTGATAATCTGAATTTTGGTATCATTACAGTTTTAATTTGAGAAATGTTTATTCTGTAAAATTTTAAAGTTTAAATTGTTAATTATTTATAACAAAAATTTCTCTGTAGGTCCGCATTACAAACACATGGAAGTGCGTGAAAGACAACATGTTTTGAAAAATCAATACTTCTTCACATGTAAATGTGACAAGTGCGTCAGTCTTAATGGTGATTGTTTAAAGCCATATTCTGCACTAAAGTGCATTAATTGTGATGGTCCTGTGTTTAAAGAAACTTTTAACTGTGCAAGTTGTAACAAACAACAGCCTGTTGTGGAATTAATGAATATGTCGCTGAAATCTTGTTCAATAGCTGCACAAGGTAGGTAAACTGTGTTAAAACGTAATCACTTGGGTGATGAGAGTAATGCTATTAAATTGTTAAGTTATGTAATGGTGTAGGGCTCATAACATTAGCATTGCTTACACATTAGTCTACAAAACCAATGTACTAACCATGTATTAACATTTATCAACAACTATCTCTCACTACAACTAAAACTTCTGACCAGATCTTTCTTTGGCTACATCACTATCGACTAACCTACAGGAAAGTATCTGTATTATTTTTGGAAGATCATCTTGACCTCTATTACGAAATCTGTTATTCAAAAAGGATCAACTGATTAAACTTTATTAAGTCCTAACTTTATTTTAAACTTTTTCTTCCATTTTTTATTAAATTTGATGCTTGCATTGCTCTTTTTGTTATGCCAGGCTATTTCTTTAAGAGATAGTTTGTCTAAAGTCACATTCACGTAACATGACTTCAGCAACCAAAAGGTTTAGATTTTTTCATAATTTCTTTCATTGCTTGAACAGTTATAGTTCCAGCAATATCATCCAAAATTATTTTAGTATATCAATGCCTACAGCATTTAAAATAATTGATCTTACTGTAGGAAATACACCTGCAAGTTAACAGTGATACTCTACTCATTTTGACTGATTAACATGTTCTCTACCACCGTAGTAAAATTTTTCGGTACGCATCGACTAGCGTTGCATATATGCAACGACCGGTTTCTATCCACAGACTTCTGCCGTAAATATGCGACGCCTGGTCCAATTGAAGTAGACCGACATCGCACATTTGTGGCAGTATTATTTTGTTATTTAAGCGCTAATTTTGAAGTAGTAGCATGTTTTAAAAACCTGATTTATTGGTATCAGTCTGTAAGAAGGTCTGCCGCTCATATATGGTGCTTAGTCTGTAATTTTGACGATTTTGAACGTGAAGATGTTAAGTTCTCATAAAAATTACCCCTTTTTCATGCTACAATTCTTGGTTTTTTTCTCGCCTTTTTGTTTTGTGGGAATGCGAAGACTTGAAGTTTTCAGGAATATTTCTCCCCCCTTTCTCACAACAATTCCTGGGAGTTCTGTTTTTTCGCCTTTGTATTTCAGTCTTAATTTTTATTGGTTGTGCAACTTCCAAAACACTTTGTTTTACTAACATTGCTTCAGAGTCTAACAAAAAAACTTACTATGTTTCTTGATATAGACTGTACGTCGCAAATATAAGACGACTTCAAAAACACTGAAAACAGTAAAAAACGAAAACAAATAGGTATTGCTTGACATACCTTTTAGATTATTAAAAAGTATATTAACTCATTTGAACAAAATCATACTCGTGGTCTGTGCCGAATGACACAACTGTTTGTCCCAGTCTATAGTCTGTGGCAATAAACCGTGTGATGCATATATGCGGCACTCGGTAGCGAACGTGTTAAAGTAAGTTTTGCCACCATTTTCCATAGGGCAAGTAAGTTTCTTTAAAGTCTTACTTTAATTTGGAACCGTAAATATAGTTATTGTTAAGTACATTTCTTTTTTATTGTAACAAACCTAATCTTTCAAATGATATATAAAAGAGCCATTACTTTAACATTTAGAAATAAGCATGTTTATCCATTAAATTTAAGAAATTCTAAGAATGTACTGTTACAATTTCTTCCAGGGAGAGAACATAGTAACAAGGGAGACATTGAGGAAGCTGTAAAATGTTTTCATAAGAGTTTGGAACTAGGACAAAAATGTTTATATAGAGATAACTTTGATCTACTTCATTACAAAGATCAGTTGGCAAAAAATTATGCAGCGTTAGGTAAGGTTGCAGAGGATACTTAGCACTCAAATGCCTTATTAACAACAATCACTAACAAAACTAAAATCATTTTAAAATTTAATAAAAAAAGTTCAGGCGGATTTTGGAAAGAAATCCTATGTTTTTGATAGTTCAAAATCTATTTTGTTTATTCATCCATTTTGTTAAATAATTTGTATTGTCTAAAGCTAGGCAAGATTACACAATACTAGATTTCAATTCAAATTTTATTTTCCACTGACCATAGAATGTAAAACCAATAGCATTAAAAAAAAAATATTAAACATTTTTTAAACTGTCTCCTAAGCAATGATAATGTTTACAGTTTATTGGGCACGGCATAAAAATAATTTTGCAGTTAAGAGTGTATTATAGTTCTACTAGGTTAGTTCAAAAAGTAATACAATTATTGCGTAAAAAATGTCGCAGCATTTGGTTTCAATTTATTTTTACTAGAAGAGCGTTCTAAAACAATTGTTTCACTTAATTTCTTGATCAGCCACACGATTTTAACATTCAAGCATGCCCTGCCCCCATTGTCCCTGTTGTAAATTGTCTATTGTAATTTTTCAGAGTAACACAGTGTTAGTGTTGTAAGTGTTAGCATTCACTGTGTCGCCCATACAAAATTCAACAAACAAGATTCCCTTCAAGTCCAGGAACTCAATCCATGGTACACATTATTGTTTATGTTGAAATGTTTTTTTTTTTAACATCTGGAGTACCTCTAAAAAATATCATCAACTGTTGTTTAGACTCTGCGGTAATGTGAGACTCCCAAGTATCATTACTGTAGTCATTATTTGGTTAAAAACTGCATCACCTTTTCATTAAATCATGATACAAATGTCAATGCATTGCCCAACTTCCCTTTGTCTTAAGCACTTTTTCCAGTATCCAATGAAAACACAACTTAACATAATCATACAAAGCCCTCTTGAAATTTCAGGGAATTTGTTGCTTAGTGAATAACTCACTAAACACTGATTCTAACCATTTTTCTCTGCGGTTTTAATTAGCAAATCTTTATCGACAACAGAAGACCGTCCACTCTTTGGTTCATCATGCACATTTGTTGTGCAATTTCCTAACTATTTCATCACTCATGGATCTGAATGATCTACCGATGAATTTTAGCTGGTTAGAGATTTCTTCCATTTAAAAATCAGTTAATAGACTGTATTTTGCTGTTGGCGAGATCTTTTACTCACTTAAATATTTTGAAAATAATTCAAACAAAACATAAACACAGTTATTTTTGGCTGAATTGCAGATGTCAGAAAGACTAATGTGTATCACTATGATGGAACTATTGTGAAACATACTTATTTTTTGCACATGCCTGGTAACATGTTAAAAATAGAAATTAGACTTTTACTTAAAATATTTTAGGTGATTATAACAAAAGTGCGGCATATCTAGAAGAGTGTTTAAGTACAATTGAAGATCGCTATGGAGGTGACAGCTCTGAATTGATACATGAATATTTGAAATTGATGGACATTCGATTTTTACAATTAGGAAATTTAAGTGATTCATCAAGTCCGGAATACAGGTGATTTATTAAAAAATATTAATTAAATTTACATCTAATTTAATAATTTTTAAATACTATCTTTAGTGAATATAGAATAATGAACATGATTCTGAGGACTGCTTTATAATATTTCCAATTCAACTTATTATTAGTGTATTTCCATAGGAAAGATAAGCTATTGCAGTGACTCTTATGGTGAGACCTAAGGTCAGGGAGTAGTAAATGAGCACCGATCATGGTCCCCAGAACACGTTTTTGAATGTCATTAAAAACTTTTTACAGTAGAGTCCCGCTATTCCGAACTAATTGGGACCATACATTGTTCGGTTTAGCAAGAATTCTTAATAGGCGGATTTCATGAATAATATCAACGTATTGACTTGTTAAGGCGTAAATTAAGTGCGTGGACTTCTGCTAGTGCCAGTTTTAATATAGCATTGATTGGCTCTGAGGAAAGCTAGGAGGTGAATGCTTGAACTGAACTCATATGTAGACGCGGCAAATGCTCTTGACCTCGCCTTAGTGTAGGTTTACACCATCCGTTTTTTTCTACCATTGTGTTACGATTCCATTTTCATCTAAAAACGGAAGAGAAGGGTTAAGTTGTTCAAACTGTCTGTTTTGTCATCCCACTGTCTGTCCGTTAGTACCGCATCGTCTTGAAAAAAGATTGAGAAAAAAATAAAATTCCTTCGAGATAACGAAAACGGGGGAGAAAAACGGATAAACACAACTGGCAACAGTTCTACTAGTGCCTAGCTGTTGCATCTAATCCTTCCTCCTTTCAGAAGGACCCGGTATCTGTTTCACCGGACGCTTGTTAATTGCGGTAGCTTCCTTCCCTCAAAACGGATGGAAAACGTGAAGGAAACAAAAGCCAGTTTTCATTCCAATTTTTTTTTTTTTCAGGCAATTTCATCAAGCTTAGGCTGTATGTATGTCTCTAACTTATTTGTATAACAATACATGTACGTTTTTTCACGAACGTCTTTTTAAATTCTCCTGTTTTTATGTTAAAATATAGCGGGGCTCTACTATATATTATATGTTCGCTCAACTCATGTCAGTGGTTCAGCTGTGTGATCCAATTATTTTTGCTATGTAATTGTTCAATGCTATCCAATCAGTGATTCTGGTAACTGCTTCATATTATAGTCATTGATGAATTATGCAACCTTATTTACAATTAATTGTCATTTATGCATTACAAAGCACATTTATTTTTCTCTAACCTTTTCCCTCATGACGTAGTTCTGCACTGAACTGGGAAAGTACTTTGATACGGAATAGTCCAGTCAAATTAGGTTTTCATCTTGCATTAAATCATGGGGTTCCAATTTTTTCAGTAATGTGTAGTGGGTGGTCCTCTGAATAACGCCTAATAATGTCCCATCGTTTTCAGGTGCGCGGGGGTGGGAGGGGGTCCTGAAGGCCCCCGTTTTTGGCTTTTATCTCTTTTAAGAAAATTTTATACTTTTAAAAATTAAAGCTAATAAATTTTTCTTTCATTAATTAAATAAGTATAATATTTATAACCCGTATGAATAATAAATTATGTACAGCTGTACGTATAATGTATATTTCAAAAATGAAGCTGATGAGATTCCCTACAAAATGGTATACTGAAGTTTCTCAACCATTTAGCTCGGAAATAGGATAAAACTGACACTCTTAATAACTTTGTTTGCTGTTTAATGAAATTCGTATATCTATAACTTTTTAATAATAAACTATGTACAAAGTAAACCAATAGTAAACTGAACAAGTTGGGAACCCTTCCCGATGTGCGTCTTCTGCAGCATATTTCAGGGCTGTGTACAAAGTATCATCATAACTTTGAGGTGATTGATGAATGCAAGCGGTATGATTGCACTTCGCTCAATATTGATTGACTCAGAAGCTACATCCAAAAAACCTTTACACCTTGGGGTGTTCAGGAGAGATAGCAATTTTCCTCTCATTCACAAAGTGTCTTGGAGGTTTGGGATAAGTTCATCCCCACGGAGTAGACTCAAAACGTTCAAATCCTGAATTACGACATTTCTCAGTCCCTTTCTCTGCACGTTTTCATACGTAACCAGTTCCATAACACCCACTTCTCCCACTTTAAGTGCAAAAGGCGCTGATAAGAACCCTTGGATTTTATCGGATTTTGGAATAGCTTGAGCAGGTGTTATACATTTAATTCTTCCTAAGCTGTGAAACTTGCCCCGTCCATCCAGAGTGGCAACATTGAAGTAGGCGTTATAAAAAACGAAATGTTGCCGAAATGTTCTGTCAGTTGTGGGTTTCGGGGGATGGTAGATGGAGGAGAGTTCCAGTTGCTGAGCATCAAAATATGACGCACTGAACCCGAAGCCAGACAGTAAATTTATCAAGTTCCGTGACCCAAACTTATAGTTTATGTAAATAAGAAATACCAGTGAGCATAGGGAAAATGAATAAGCGCGGACGAATGGCTCAAATTATAGCGTGTCTAATGCTAACTCTTTTTTAACTTTTCTTCTGTGGGATAAGAGCATTCATAAAAGCAGTTAGGGTGTCAGGTACCATATCTTTGGCATCATTAAAAACTCTTCGCTTGGAGGGTAGCTCAACAAATCGTAGGCCTTCGACTGGATGTCTCTCATTATTATTGCAGCAGCCATTTTAACGATCCTCTTATTATCA
The DNA here is from genome assembly GCA_018207615.1 of Philaenus spumarius. Classification (NCBI taxonomy): domain Eukaryota; kingdom Metazoa; phylum Arthropoda; class Insecta; order Hemiptera; family Aphrophoridae; genus Philaenus; species Philaenus spumarius. Next base: position 50,605 of record JAGFPH010000310.1, read on the forward strand.
TCAATATCACTGTCATTCCTAATGTCACAAATTAAACACTTTTCACTCATTCTGAACGATCTGAACTAAACGAACATAAATTCAATGATTTGACGCAAATGCGTGGGAAACTGGCTGTTTACACACAAAAAGTAGGGTGAATTACTGTGACCTAGGAAAAGGGGGGTTTCTTTCCTAGGCCAGACCACCTTTTTCGCCGAACAGCAGTCCCGAGACTCTAAACAAATATAATTCTTCTTAAAAAAAGTTGTTCGCTCTCCTCTAGCATTTCACGCTAACTCGGTAGCGACAAACAATGTCCGTTTTATCCAGTGACCGAGATAAACAGTTGAAAAACTTCAATATACCAAAATGTAGGAATTTCATCAGCTTCACTTTTGAAATAATATACATTATTCGAACAGATGTACATAATTTATTATTTATACGGGTTTTAAATATTATACTTATTTAATTAATCAGTATACAAAGTAATTAAGAAGAGTTACAGACGTTAGAAACGAAACTTGACTGACGAGCATTTTACTAGTAAAATGTTGAAAAGTACCCCAAAACTTCAAAACGCTGTAACTATTTACCATGTGAAAATGAATTAGCATAACTGAATACTTTTTGAAGGAAATCTTTCGCTCTACAACTTTCTTTGTTACGAGTTTTCTGTAAAATGGAAGGGGAAAGAGTTTAAGAGGAAGATTGACGAATTACCTGAACCGCCCTCACTTTTTTTTGACAAAGTTTCATACTTAACGGCTCATATCTCGAAAACGGTAGCGCTTAGGTACAAATGTGGATATACTATTTGAAAGAAAATTTTATTAGCTTTAATTTTTAAAAGTATAAAATTTTCTGTGCGCCGCACCGTTTTCGAGATAAACGCCAAAAACCAAAAATGGGGCCTTCAGGACCCCCTCCCACCCCTCCGCGGTGCCTGAAACCTATGGGATTTTATTAGGCGTTATTCAGGGGACCCCCCACTAAACATTCCTGAAAAAATTGGAACCCCATGATTAATGCACGATTCGCCACCATTTTGAGCTAATTTGACTGGACTAGGAAGACAGTGTTAACTCTAACAGACATAATCAACTACAGTAAAACTCCAATTATCTTAACTCCAACTATCCGAATCGCTTTCAGAATTTCAGAAAAAAAAATTAAGTCGGGAACGTACTGCGATTCGCAAAATAATGATTGTGTCTACGCGCGCTATAGTCCTTCCCCCGCGAAGTTAGTGTAGGCGCCAGGTATCAAACGGATTAATATAGTCGAACAATTTACTTTGACCGAGATGTTCAGCAAGCAATGACATTCACTTATGTACATACACTTAACATGTAAAAGTGTTACCTTTTCATTTAGTTAATTAAAGGGTTATTTCAAGCATGGGACAATGCGTCTGACTTTGTATGCCTAGCACTAGCGGGAGGTATGTTTTACTCGTTGTAATTTATTGAAACAAAGTGAAATTTGTTTATAGTAAATAAGGTTATTTTAACATTTTCAAGTATACAGTTCAATTCTATGATTTATTCTCTACAATTTGTTATAATCAAATTTCATTTTTGGATAAAACGTATATTCTTAATTCATTTTTCAAAATAGGCTTCGACAAAACCTAGTAATCGTGGTTTGGCAACATGATTTTATTCTCTCTATTTTCTCTGTTAGCTAGTACCCCTATCGATAGTTGAAAAAGTTCATTTTAAAGCTAATAGATTGTAGCAAATGCCAGTAAAAGAATTATATTAGTCGCGTTAACGCGATGATAGTACTCAAATGTTAAAGTTATAAAACGTTTATACACACCCGTAGTATGTGCGAATAGTTTACTCCAATCGCTTAAACGCGAAGCCAGTCCCAAAAAGGTTAAAATATACCTTTTTTCGGAAAAATCCAATTATCCGAATGGATTCCGGTCCCAATTGATTCGGATAACTGGAGTTCTACTGTGGTGGAATATTACTAGTTTGCTCCATCTTCTTTGTTAAACCGATACATTCAAACAAACAATAATACAATAATATAAATAAAGAGCAATGTTTTAATATAAAATCCAAAAAATAAACTTTTTAAAGTTTTTTATAAAAAGTGATAGATTAATTGTGTTGAAAGTGATAATTAAATAATCAGTGTACCGAGCCTGTGTGGAACTTAGATCAGTCCATGTTGTACAAATTGTTGAAAACAGTCTATTTTGGTAATGGATCTCAGAAAGCTCATTTCAGTCGCTGACAGAAACACTAGTACTTATTGCTGCTTTACTATAATCTTATGAGTTTACATAACATTTCTCAGTACAGTAGAACCCCTCTTAACCGGTCTGGTCGGGACCGAGACCATGGCTGGTTGATCTGAGGTTCCCGTAAAAAATAGATTTTTGTTCAAAAATAACCTACATATTTCATAAATAAAGAAGCAAATAAGACCCATTTTATTGTACTGTATGTACCACATACATAAACAAACACCAACAAATTAAACATTTTAAACTTTGAAAACTGAATTTACATATACCGTATCAAAAAATCAGTTATTTTTTTCTGTTCTTTAACATTCAAAGTTTTTTTTTTAAACCAAGTCCCTTCATTTTCATACGTTAATCACGTCTAATGCTGTTGAATCTTTTTGCTGCTCAACATATTGTACAATATGTTTCAATATTACATAATTTGCTTCCACAAAATTTAGTAAAGGTTCCAACAAAGCAACAGACGAAGAAAAAGAAACAAAGGATACCGCTTTGTCAATTGATTCCAAGAAAAATCACAGTTGCCGCAGAAGCAAGAGGGGAATCAAACTCACGCTCCCCCTCCCCTGTTTTGTCTGCCACAACACTAACACATTGCCCTCCTAAAGTTGTGTCACCCAGCTTTATTTTCCAGGAAATGCCCATGAAACAATCAATGTTTGAGACTTTATATAATATAATAATGTTTGTACAGTAATATAATCTACAAGAGAAAAAAATCTCTCTTGTTCCATCGGATAGGCCAGTTAATCCGAGGACCAGTTGATCCAAGGCCAGTCAAGAGGAGTTCTACTGTAGTGTTATTGCCAAAAAACCGAACATACATCTGCTCCCTTTGAAGCTCTTAAAACAAGAAGAAAGACTCGTAAGACGTTTCTCATTTTTTCTACATCTCTTTATTAAAAAAGTTCTTTTTGGATCATAATAGGTCAAATAGGTGTGATACGCTGTTAACTTACCAGCTTTTTGCACTAGAATAAAGTTTTTCAAAAGTTATTGACTGTTTAATTTACATTGATCTTATAAGTATAAGTATCTTATTTACGAATACGCACCAGTCATGAATTTTATAGTTTATTAATAAATAGTTTTCTATCACTTTTAGAACTTAGAATATATTATCTTACAAGGTATTTATTTATTTATTGCCATTCCTTCAAACATACATTCGAGGACCTATAGGAGGCTAATAGCCCGTACATAGGAGGTTCCTAAAACTAAATCAATTAATTTTACAATTTAGTTTTTTTCCAAATTGTAATAATATTAACAAATATAATTTAATTTCATAAAGTTTTAATGTTTTTTAATTATTTTAATTTTTTTTAAATACAAGGTTTTTTTTTCTTTCTATGTGGTATTGCAAATTGTTTATTTCTTTATTTAAATTATTCTTGTGGTTTTTAATACTGTTCTTGTTAGATACTTGTTTTTTTTTTCACAAGGCTAAAACGAGCTATATAATATGATTATCTATTGCACTTTTCAGGTTATTAATTAATATACTTTCCCACTTTCCAAACATATAAAAATCATTTATGCTATAAATAATATATTTTTAGAATATGTACTCTGATTTTAAGAGTTTCTGACTCTAAAAAAAAACTGTTTTGTGTATTCGTCTCCTTATTTTTTGTTGTAGCAGATCGAGAACCAATTATATTATTTTTACAACTTTTAGCAAGATAGTGCCAATACTTAGTTATTATTGTCATTATTAATCCTTTGAAGTCGAGTGGCCAGGCCCACTCCCGGTTGGTTCGGAAAGTGCACTTACCTCGAAGTGTTCTCAGGTCGGAAGGATAGCAGTGCTGGCCATGGCTGTATCTGTCTGATTGCCCTCTACACTACTCCAGCTTGTATCATATTTTTTATTACCTGTTGAAAGAGTGATAAGCTCTGGGTTATTTAAAAAATTTAAAGCCCAAAATCGATTTAAATGTCAATAACTATTAATTTGTTATTAAGACTTACCGCCAGCAATCCTTTGGAAGTTAATCCTTCAATTTTAAACTATCACAAATATACACTACTCATGTTTCGGATCTTAACGTCCATCAATATGTGATTCAAAACATTCAGCATAATCACAAAATGACAGCGCCTGCACTGAGACATTGATGTGAACGTTTAAGTTTTTTGTGCTGAGTGTTATGTGGATGACTGTCATTTTGTGTTTGTGTTGAATGTTTTTAATTAAATGTTTTTGTTCATCCAACGATGGATGATAAAATCCAAAACACATGTAGTGTATGTATGTGATAATTTAAATTGAAGGATTAACTTCAAAAGGATTGCTGGCAGTAAGTCTTAGTAACAAATAGTTATTTAAAATTTCTGTTGCTAAGAACCAACAAACTTGATTTAATTCCTTAAATTTCTTTGTAGTATGATATTTTTGCAAATACAAATTGTAGAATGTAAACTGAAAACCATTCTAAAATAGATGACTATCAGAGTAAGAAATGCGGCAATACAAGGTGTTGCAAACTATAACGTATAATATAGTTCACTATTTCTCCTTGAGGTTGTACCGCAATACAGAGAGAAATTAAATATATACGATAAATCCAAATAAGCATGTCAAGTGGCCAGCAATGCTAGTCATCTGACCTGAGAGGATTGTGCTAGTAAAAACAACTCTTGAGTTGGCATAGAAATACCAGTGGTCAACAGATCTGAAAGATACTTTTTTTTATGACCCTTCCGTCTGCAAAGGATTAAGACTTAAAGAAATATTTGTGAACTTTTTGTTCAAAATTTATCTGTACTAAAATTATTGTTTCAGGAGAGTTTTAAAAAAGACCATGCAACTGTTGAAGAATATACAGACGATTGCAGAAATTAACCGCAGTGTACTTAGTCCTTCCCAGAGAAAGTTGTTTGATGATTTCAAGTTGACTGTTGATTTTGATAATAAATCTATTATTGCGTAATAAATATTTGTAATTTATTATGGTTTGTTAAACCCTTAAAAATAATTATTTGTCTAATCCAAATGCATACAATAATTTTACTTCAGAAATCAATCGTTATGTATAAGTAAAGTTTTGGAATTCATAACATGACAGTCTGCCCCGAATTGGTCATGAAGGTGCGCCTCAACTTGCCTCCACTGCACATTTACGTAAGGGGGTTGCGTTGCAGTCAATTAATTACAAATTAGGGGATCTGGTAGGCCACCTAGCAATACTACAAGAGCAGCAGGTTTTAAATGTGGACCTAATGGTGTTGCATGTCAAGAGGACACTAACTTAATGTTGACCATTCCTTCATGGTCAAGATCATGAGGTGGGTGGGGTGGACCATGTTCTAGGTAACGGTATCCATGCATGGTATTTATGGTCCTAGTTACGAGGTGTGATTAATTTGACTAAAAAAATGAATAATCTTACATAAAATTTGAATTAATCTCCTTTGAAGTACCTTGGCTGGTGATGCACTTGTCCCAATGTTGTATCCATGACTGGAAACATTTCTGGAAGACTTTAAATTTGTATAAATGATGAATATATTGATAATAAAAGATTGCATTTATATTCATTGTATAACCTCAAAGCAAATCGTATTATAGCCCTACATTAGTTCTTTGACTCATATTTAAAAAAATCAACTTCACAAAATTTATAATATTATTGATTAAAGTTGTAAACACAACTCCAAAATATAATCTACGCTAGGTTTTGTTTAAGTATTACAGATGATGGGTGAAATCAGCTGTTATATTACACGGATTATTGATGCATAATTCCGAGAACCTTAGCTATGGCTGGCCATTACACACGCCGCTGTTTTACCGCAGCGCTTCAGTGTAAAATTACTTATTAGTACAAACCATTAAAATAAGGACTTGAGTTCAAAATATCAGGTTGGTTGCGATTCAATATTTGTGACTTTTAGATGTAATGTGATTGTAATATGAAAACATTAATATGAACTTAGTAGTTATGAGATTAAATGGGATTGTATGGTACCACTAAACAATTGACAAGAGCAATGCCTTTAATGTTTACAGTAAATGCTTATGGGATGTCTCCTTTTACCTAGGTATACATTTCCTCACTTTCGGGTTTAGCCAATTGTTGTGAATAAAATTAAGTAATTTAATTTCTATTTTTGCATTCATATCAATCAGAAATTTGCTAAAAAGATTGCGGAAAAGCAGTAAATAGGGCTCCATTCTTCACTTCATACTTTTGTGGGCCCAGAAACACACTTATATTTGTATGAAAAACCGTTTACAAACAATTGTATAAAAACATTTAATCAAATGTATATGTAAGCCACGATGGCCATGGTTGTTAGGGCATGAAAGCTTTATCAATCGTCATGGCAACCATCAATGGAAAAGTTCTGGGTTCAATTCCCATTGACCCCGAATAATTTTCTAAATGGTTTCTTAACCCTTTTAACCCCGGACCAAATAATTGGAATTCCAAAATGTGTACAAACACATCACTACCACAAAAATGTCGAAAAATACATGAGCCTTAAGAGGCTTTTTACAGAGTTTTGGTAAAAAATTCATAACTTTGTTAATATCTGTGCTAGTTTTATGAGTGAGGTCTTAAAATGTATTACACAATAAAAAAGTTTTTATAATTATAAAAAAAAATTAACCCACACTTCCAAAGTAATAATAATAAATAAATAAAAAAAGTTTTTTGGGAGCCTTTACAAAAAAAAAAGGAAGACAAATTTACCTGTGTGAAGCTATATCATTTCATTCTAAATATATTTTTCTGCATATAAAAAAAAATTCTAAATCAAATATCAAACTTTTAATAACCTTTTTTATAATTTTATGCTACATGTAAAATGAGATATAGCTTATCAAATAAATATTTCAGGAAAAAATAAGTACTCAATAATTTTATATTGTGGTATTCACTTATATAAATTTGTCTTTTGATAACAACACAGAAATATTTGTATTTCAACTTATATTTATAGAAAAAGTTTAATTTTTAAAAGGACTAGGCTTAGGCCTTATTACAGACATTCTTCAATAAGCATTCTGGGTGACATCCTTCCTTATATATAGATACATGTTATACGAGTGCTGATAGCGCAACATTTTCAACATCGCTTTATTGGGTAAATGGAGATACCGTGGGTCATGTTATACGAGTGAATCCGTTAACCGAGCGCCGCCAGCACCGTGGTCTGATGTGTCAACGACACGGTGCTATCAACGTTGAACCCGGTTATACTGAGCGCTATCAACACTAGCAGCGCAGCGATCAGAGAGGTCAGAAATATTTAATTTGTCCTGGTTCTAGTGGTTATTGTTTATTTCAAAGTGATTATTGTGTACGGTACTTCAAAATGACAAAATGTTTTACACCAACTTGGCGCTATCAGCGCTTGTATAAAATGGTCCTTATACCTAATGCAAGCAGTTCTAAATCTTATTCACACACTAAAACCAAAACTCACAACAAAATAAACACGAGGAAAGATAACCTTTTTAGACAACACAACAGGAATAAACACGAGTAAGCTACTGCACTGACAGTGACAAACAGCTGAGCGTGCACAGTGCTGTCAAACAACTCTTTAGAGTAAGCAATGTTTCTAGTTTGTTAAAATATGTTTAGCAAACATGAAAATTGTTAATAATTCAATCGAAATAATATATACTTCGTAATACAATCGCTGCTAGTTATGATATATTTATTTATACATGTTTAAAAACCTTTTACACTAAACCTACGGTGACGTTATATCGTCACCTGGGGTTTCTCGCTCGATCTATGGTGGCGATATAACGTCACCGGTTTTTCGCACAATTCATCGGTGACGATATATCGTCACCTGGGGTACAAAGGGTTAACAGACATCATTGGCTGTGGTTCGGATTCCACATAAAACTGAGGTCCCGTCTCCATTAGCCTTTAAGTGCAAAAACAGCAGGACGGTAAAAAAAAATCATGTTATGTTTTTTTATTTTCAATTTATGTTGGAAAACAGATCTTTTGCCTGCAAAAATAGATGTGGATTGGAGTGTTAATAAATATCTACTGTCCGTGAGACATAAGTATAGATGTGGATCAGCCTGATAGACAATGCTGTATTCACTGTTAGTATCGAAGATTTTGAAGGCATTGAACATCAATCTAATACTCGGAGCCTCTTGTTATGACAGGATAGTTGTATCTTCTTGACATGTTTATGTTTGTCCAATCGCACGGAACACTACCTTAGATTTATTCAGTCAGTCTGGTGCAATCTCGTGCGGCGAATGGTATTTTTTACGAAGTGGAGTCTTTATAATATCATTAAGTTTTAAATCATTGTAAATTTATTATTTCTAGTGAAAGTGTGTTTTAAGAAATAATTTGTGTACGAGTTTTTTTATTGTGAACGTTACATTTCAAAGTGTGAGTGAATATTCTAAGTATAAATATAATAGATACTGTATTAATAAGCTATAGGTAAACTTACATCTTGTATATAATTTATTATAAAATGAGAACTGGTCGAAAAAAGGGTAAAATTCTTCATAGCGGGATAAGACAAATTATAAGAAATGTAATTGAATGTTGTGACAAAGAAGCTAAAGATAAGTCTTCTGATAGCCAAAGCAACAGAAAGAGCAGCTCTTTATTGTAACCTGATGAATCATAAGAAACAAAAATGTAACTACAGTAGAGTCCCGGTAATTCGAGTCTCGATAATCCCAGGTTCCGTGTAATTCGAGCCTCAAATAGCATTGAATGTGACCATGCATTGTAAAACATTCTTGCTGCTTGAAGGATACCGATTTTAAATTTTTGTTTTCCAATGAATCTGTCAAGATTCATAAATGCTTAACATTTTTTATAATGCCCTGATCCATTGGGTGTACAACCAAAGTCATGTTCGGGGGGAAAATAATAACCGTAATGTTTTCCATATAAGTGGGATAGAGTTATGCGCAGTACAAGTGTCAATAAACAATATGTGTGTTCTGTTTGCAAAAGGTTTTGTCGAGAATCGAGATTTAACAACAGAGATTGGGTAGAGCATCAATGACAAACTACAGTATCGGTATCTAGAGAATTCTCGGAAGGCAAAATTCTTGTAAACCGGTACCGCGTCTAGAATTACAATACGTGTACAAACACATAAGTCCTGCGCCCTATGTCCAGCCTCTTTCTATCAGACAGTGACCTATTTATCCAGCGATCCCTTTCATAGCACAAGATTTTATTTTTAGTGTTGAAAAAAAACTTCGAATTAAAGAAGTTGATTTCGAATTATCCATAATTTTTTTACATTGTTATCATATAAAGTTCAAGAAACTTCGAATTAACGGTAATTTCGAATTAAAGACGTTCGAATTATCCAAGTTTTACTGTATATACAAAAATAACATCGAAACAAACTTTTCCCGGCACTGCCGTATCTCCCTGGCATGACATCGCAGCTCGTAAACGTTGCAGTGTAGTTAAACAAAAAACTATTTATGATTTATTTAACTAGTTTCTATTTTTTACTGTGTATAAAATTACTTTTTTACCTCGGTATTCAATACAAAATAGTGTATATTTAACACTAGAACCGGCAGATCGCACGAAACGTGCGATCATGACAACACATTTGTAACGCGTGATTGTATTGAATATTTGACCCACTAAAAATCTTCCAATCTCAAAAAGACAAACACCATTGGAAAGGTAATGTTTCAAACTTTATTTTTTGTATTTACAATTTCTTTCTAAAACGTATATTTACATACGCAATCATCGTTGCAGTTTATTAGTTTTCTACAAAACAATAACGAAATAACTCAACTTTCGTCAATCTCTAAAACCCGCCCAGTAGGTTGTCTTAGTTAAACCTATGTATCGATGGATTCATCACAATTTCCCCTATCCAAAACTTTCATCCAATCAAAAATCGGACAAATAGTTCTGAAGTTGTAAGGGGTTTTGTAGACCCTTGCAATTGGTCAGTTTTCCAACCAATAAACAGCGTTATTTATTTCACGTGTGACCTCAATCGCTTTTTAGAGATATTTTGGTATCTTTGTAAACATAATGCTTCAAGCTAACTTCCCCTGTAAACCAAATATGCTATATTTGAACAGTTTATTGTGTAGGACCGTGGGAAAGTGACTGCTAATACGGTCTCATCTAACGTTCAAATCTGAAGCCTAACGGACTTTTACAACATAGCCAGACATAGGAGTTTGCGAGCGCATCTTGTACAGACGAGAGTTTTCTATGTTTTTCTAACTTTTGTTATTTAAATAATTCTAAGTCAAACACTTTTATGAAAAGATAATTTACAAGTATACAGTTCAGTTCTTTGATTTATTCTCTACACTTTGTTATAATAATATTTTATTTTTGGGCACAGCATATATTAGTAAATTACGTTTCTAACTTGGCATACTTTTGATAGCAGACTTGTAGTAAGAACATAAAATCTCTTGTTTTCAAAATAAGAAATTTGAAAATGTTAAATGTTTTTATACAGTTCTATTTAAAACTAAATTACAAAATTTTTTGACATTTAATTTATTAAAAAAATTACAAAAAATGTTTACTACTTTTTATGTAGACTTAAAGTTGAACTTTTATTTTTCGTAACTGAACATATTTTGTTTCTTGAAAAAAATTCTTTGAACCTTTCTCTACAAAAAAGCTATGGAACACTTTTGGATTGGGATTAATTTACTATTTTTGGCGAATTTTTGAATAAATGCTTGCACACGCCAAAAAATCCATTTTCGTTAAAGCTGCCGGTTCTAGGGTTAATAAAACTTAAATTTTTTCGGAGATACGAGGACTATAATAGTAGTTTTATCTTAACCTCTACATATTCCGTGTAATTCGAGTTTTTCACAATCCGAGGTATTTCGGTCCCATTCAACTCGAAATATCGGGACTCTACTGTATTCCATTATTTAAAACGCTAATATCTTCTTGCCTGTCTTAAATTATAAATTAGATTATAAAATACACTTCCTTTATTTGAACCAGTGGACCCAGCAATGCTTCGCTATTGCTTGATTTAATTTAAATGGTACTCATTCCATTTCATTACGCATTGACTTTAAGTAATCGAATTGCAAAATGGTTTTTATATCACTTAAAAATATACTACACAAATTTAAATTTTGTAAACCTTTAGGCCTATAGATAATACAGTAAACCTTTTGTTTGCTTTTACCAAATCTAAAAAAAAAACTAATAATTGAGGAATTGTAAAAAACCTGATTTTAAATTAAATAAACGTGTTTTCATTCATTGTAGGCCTAACCTAAAAATATGTTCAGTTTATGATTCAAATCAGCTGTTTTATATATAATATGTAACAACCAATGTTTGAATTAAATTAAAATATAGTAAGCAATAGTTGATTTTTGTTTGCTTTAAGTTGGTCAATCTAACCTAAGAAAGCTGTTGGTTTTGAAGAATAATAAACTGCTAAGTAAAGTTGCTATGGTAATGAATGTAAACAAACATGCTGTTTTGCTATGCTCTTTATATAAACAGCTGTTTTGTGCGCTGTGGTCTTGAGTCCATACAAAAAAGGCTGTTTAGTTTTTCAAACTTTTCAAATTTTTTTGAACTTTTCAAATTTTTCTTTATATAAAAACCTTGTTCGGACTATTACGAATATTTAAAAAAAAAAAAAAGCCAAATTGGTCCAGCCGTTTTCAAGTGATGCACTTACAAAGGAACAGCAATAATTCATTTTTATTATATAGATAGTTTAATTACTTTAAGAATACATTATTTACTTTTAATATAATAGGTGCTTGAAGTGAGCCGTGTTGTTCCTAGCAAGCGCCTGCAATAGTAGGCAATTAATTGTCCGCGTCTATTCTTCACTCTCACGGTCAGTAGTAGCGTGAGTTTCATTAAAGAAGAAAAATCACTTTTGCTTATTAATACTAGGGGAGACCCCTGCGTGCTCCGCACGCCAACCCCCGGTGCGACCTTCTAAAAACATATGTTATGTTTTATTTATAATAAAAGTGTAGGATTAATAATAACCTCAAAACTAAGATGGTAAATAAAGTTAAATGTTCAAATCAAATTATTTCTTATATTTTATAACAGCAGTAATAATAAAGGTTAAAAGAACCAGTAAGGCGCAGGTCTACACTTAATCAAAAACCTAACAAAAAAGTTATAAATAATAACCTCAAAACTAAGATGGTAAATAATGTTAAATGTTCAAAACAAATTAGTTCGTAAATTTTATAATTTGAATAAATATTTCATTTCCTCCCTTATAAAAATCAATATTTACTTCCACAAAGCAGCTGTATTAGTTAGTTTCTTATTATAAACAGCTGTTTTGTATTAACATGTTTTTATAACCTTCTGAATACTGTAATCATCGTTATTTACATCCACGAAATCAGCTGGATTAGTTTGTTTCTTATTATAAACAGCTGTTTTGTATAGAAATGGTTTTTAAATATTTTCCATGTTAATCTTATGGGGAAAACCCGACCTTTGAGATTAGCTCACGCCATTAAGGATAAGAATTTTTGACATCTAAAACCTTATTGCAAAACTACGAAATGAGACGAATTTTTTGAAACCTCAAACATTAAAATTGGTCCAGAAATAAGGGAGGAGTTGTGTTTACAAAAAACGGCTTCACGTATCTCTATATCTATCTTCTTCTATATATAAATTTTAGATTAAATTTTGTTAGTTTTATTTATTATATTTATTACGTTATTTTAATCTATATATATAAAAATGAATTGCTGTTCGTTAGTCTCGCTAAAACTCGAGAACGGCTGGACCGATTTGGCTATTTTTGGTCTTAAAATGTTTGTATTAGTTCATAGAAGGTTTATACGTAAAGAAAAGTTTGAAAGGTTTCCCGAAAAAGTTTCAAATTTGGAAGAAACTGAACAGCATTTACTGTATGAACACAAAACCATAGCTCACAAAAACAGCTGTTCGTATAAAAAGCTTATGTTTGTTTACATGTATTACCATAGCAACATTACTTAGCAAATTTATAATCACTTTAATACTCTTCAAAACTAACAGCTTTTTAAGGTTAGATTGAAAAACTATAAACAAACACAAATAAAAATGCTTACAGAATTATAATTCAACTCAAACATTGGTTATTAAATATCTATATAGGCCTACTAAGAGATATGCTGCTTAAAATATTGTTTATATAAAATATATCATAACTATGAAGTTTTTAATACTTTTCAAAACATATTTTCGCTATCAATAATAACTAGCTGACCCGTGCGAATATTTCGCAAGTTCAGAGTATTCCTACATTTACCTGATTTAAAACGTTGATTTAATTCAGTTAATTAAGTTTATTTATTTACATTGGTTTATAAATAACAGTTTCCCTATACAATCTTACAGTGTAAACAATCTAACTAACAGCTGTCATGCTAGTTAAACAGATGGTTAATAGATGGCGCCTTTCATTAGGAACATACAAAGTAAAATATAAACGTTTTTTAATCAATTTTTGTTATTAATACATGAATTTTAAGCTGTTTGTATATTTTTCCAGTGTAGCGGTTAACGAAAGCTTTAAAATGATGCCTCATTCATGTAATTTGATGATGTATTAAGGAAGTTATGGCGTACAGACAAAAAAATGGCCTTGAGAAATAATATGTGCGATAATAACAAACAAATTATTTCACACCATGCATAACCATAATCATACACGAGTTTAAACATATTTTATTGAAAACTAAACAAACCATCTGAATTAAACTAAATGCCATTAAAATATCACATTCGTAGCTTTATTTTGATATGTACTGTATATTGATATTTAAATACTAAACAATATATATGTTATACTAATTAGGCCTATACATTTAAAATTACAAACTCTATTTGAACCAGTTTGTTACATCCTAAATTAACGCGGATGTTACAAAGTGATTCAAATATCTTTTCTACGACCCCCAGCTAATTTAAACCCTCGCTAAGAAAGGGTTAAAAGAAATTCGAAATTTTAGGGTGGTTTGGGGAGGGGGGTCAAAGTTACTAAAAATCCCTATAAGAACGAATTGGAATGAAATTTGGTACGTAGCTTCCTCTAAGGCCGTAGGTGCTCGCAACATTGTCAATGAAATTAAGTGAAAGTCAAACTTAGTAAAAACTATAAATTAAAACGATATATTTAAAGCTTTTTGTTAGATAGTAGTTTACAGAAATACAATTTTCAGTGCTTTCCTAAATAGCGTAGACTTTTTTCATGACCACAGTAGGATACGCACAGGTATTCAACGAACACTTAAAAAGAATTACAATTACGTCAAAAAGACTGAAAATACCAACAACCACGGGCAACGCCGTACGGGTCAGCTAGTTATATATAAAGATTTTACTAAATATGAAATTGATACAAGATTTTAGTATACTCCATAACTATATGATGGTCAATGAGTACCTCACAGAAATAATAAAATTGATGCCCATGAAGCATACACAATTAAATATAAAACAAATGCTATTGATAAAAAAACCAATCCAAGCTTTAAAAAATGTATTTTGATGGGAATAATAGTAGTTTACGCAACGATTGTATTATGAAGGCCTTTAAGCCACGAGTGAGATGTAAGTTGGAACACGAGCGAAGCGAGTGTTCTAAATATCTCACAAGTGGCTTAAAGGCTGAATACAATCGTTGCGTACACTACTTTATCTACGACCAAAAATATACAGGGTGTAAAAAAATAAGAAGTGTGTAATAATTCTTCAATTTGATACCCTTTTAACAGGAGTGAAATTAACATTCCTTTTACTCATAACCATACTAAAAAAGGCGAAGTAAAGATATAGTGAGCTAATCGAAATTTTGGATTCGATTAGGATAAATTAGGCCAATTCCTCAAAATACGCAATGAAAACATTCTCGGAAAACGAACTAACACCATTTCTAGTTTTCCACTCCATAAACTGGTTATAAACCTTTTCATAACGAAATTTAGATTTTTCTGGCAACAAATTGTTCAGAGCCGAATTTGCTTTTGTATTAATTTCCTCTGGAGTTAAACAAAATTCATCACTATCACTCATGTTTGCGGAATGCGTCAACTCACGTTTGAGGTTAGTTACAATAACACACTAACATCCGGAACGTATGGGTACAATCAGCTGATGTACGAATAGCGTTATTTTTATTACAACTCTACTTCCGTCAAATGACGAGCTCTCATTGGTCTAGAGCCTATTATGTAAAGTGACTCCTGTTAGGTAAAGATATCATTACCTAATCGGGTTGGCTTTTGGTTTGTAATGTACCTCTTTCTGATGTTACTTGTAATAGCGTTATTGGTGTTTATTGCAATGGTCGTAGATAAAAAAATTATTGCTTCAGAAAAAAGTGGTTCATTTCTAAAAAAAGTCAACAGGTTTGTATACGAACATTTGTTATTTCAATGAATTGTTAAAGGTTAATTACTGTCAGACAATTAATTTCCTGTCAGACAATCTAATGTTTATCCAAAACGGATAACCGGTTTCAACTGTTAAACCATCATCATCACATCCAAGACATCATGTTGCTGCTCAGCCATTTAAGGGCATTTTTATTTAACATATAATCACTTATTAAACATTTAGACAATGATACACTTAATACGTGTACACACATTTACACGTTAAAACGATTTTAATAAACACTGACGGTATTGGCAATTTAGAGTAGAATATATGTACCGGTTGGTCACTGATAACCTACTAAACACTATGGGTTATGTGTTTCAATCCCTTCTCTTAGCTGAATTACACTGTGTTATTTTAAGTTTTAACAGTTCATTTGAGCAATAAATCATTTTATCCTTTTTGGTCGCGGCATATATTTTAAACATGGAACATACACCGACAGACATATTGAATGACATACAACAGTTTCATCAAACCTATTTGATTTGTTAGCAATATTAAAAGTAGATAGTAAATAAGATAAAGCCCATCCAGTGTAACATCAACTAGTCGGCTACACACTTCGGGAAACGAACGAGATTCAGCTCTTGAATGTTTGGTTCGATACAAAAATGCTAATAAATATAAAATAAACGGTACCAGGAACTGGAACATACTTTCTCACAAACATATTTGAATTATTATAAAGATTCACTGTGACTTGTAGGGTGGGGTAGGAGAAGTGATTTTTTTATTAAACTTGGAGATTAACTAATAAATATTATTATTATTATCTAGAGAGAAAACTATGCAATCGATTTCGAACAAATTTGCACCTAACATGTTAATTAGGCCTTTATAGATGCACGAAAAAAGGGTTTGAAAAACAACCCCCTTTATGGTCAAAAAACCCCAAAAATCAGTTACTATTATTAGCTAAACGAGAATTTTTAGAAAGATGCTGCTTTTTGCATATGGTAGGGTACATTAAAGGCTACAAATAAGTCAAATTTTATCAAAATCGTTAGAGCCGTTTTTTTATAAAAAAATAATAACTGATTTTTTGGGGTTTTTTTTGCCAAAAATGGGGTTGTTTTTCAAAATTTTTCAAAGCCGTTTTTCGTGCATCTATACAGGCCTACTTGACATGTCTGGTGCAAATTTGTTTGAAATCGATGTAATAGTTTTCGCTCTAGCTTTGTATACATACAGACAGACATTTTGCACAAACCACCTATTTGGACTCAGGGGGTCCCAAAACGGATATTTCCACAAAAATCTCAACATCAATTTTTTTTGCGATCACTATACTTTCTCTATACTATAAGTATAGTGAGAAAGTAAAATGTATTTAAAGTGATATTGTGTTTAAGTTATTCAAAGTGAAATGCTTGCTAGAGGTTAAAATTTGTTTAAAATTTTGACGAAGTATAAATTATTGAAAAGAAGCACATGACCATGGCTGAACAATCAAGAAAGTGTGTGTACAATTTGCAGTGTAATCAAGAAAATAGGAGCAGCAGACGTAAGATAATTAATTAATTATATTACATAAGTGTAAGTTGGTCAAATTCATTCAAAATAGTTTGCTGAAGTATTCAAATTAAATTTGTTAAATTAATGTGATACAGCATAAAAGGTGAAATATAAATAATTGATCACTATGTATTCTTTCATAGACGTAAACCTTAAAAGCATTTAATCAGTACATATTACAAGGCTGGTAATAATAAAACAATAATGTTTATCTTAGCTGAAAGCAGTTACTTCCTATGTTGTTTAAACAAATAATGTTAGATCAAATCTATTGTAAATTTAAAGTAAAAATTTGGTTCTTTGGATGCACATTGTAATCTTTAATTACGAGTTAGAACATAAAAATATTTGTATTCATAATTTTTGGTTCTTTGGAAGTATATTTTAATTACAAGTTAGTACATAAAAGTATTTGTATTGATAATTTTTATAACTCATGAAAATAAACTATTCTTTCAATCTTAAATAAAAAGTATTATAATAATTTACTTTATTCAACAAACATCTAAATTAAAAACATTTTTTCTTGCTACGGCTTTTTAGCAATGAATATTTAGTCAACTCTCTTCATGAAGTAAAGCAAACTTTAAATTTCTTCCTTTATTTGACAACTTTATTTGTAAGTAAAGATATGGTTCCCTCCAAACTGTACTTAACCAAAGATGAGTGCCAAATTTAAAATAAAAATTTCAGTTGACTGAATGAACAGTTGTTGGGTATTTTAGGTTGTGTTATATTGTTTCTGTGATATTACTTTGTAAATTAAATGGCTCATTAAACAAAAAATTAACTAAATAAATTCTTGTTCGCAATAAAACACTTTATTATTTGAAAAGTAGTTCAATAAAAAAAAATTGTTTCATTTCCAGAGTTTGTAATTAAGTTTCAGTTCGGAAGAAAGCGCACATTAACAATGATTATCTATAAGAAGGTTTTAAATACTGTGACTGGAAAACAACTGTTTCTATTAAATGATTAACATTGTACGGAAAAGCTCAATAAAATTTAACTCTATGACCAGCAACTCCATTTAACAATCTGACTATGACTGCAAACACCCTAATCTTGCCATAATTCAAAAATGTATTATTATTTTTATCATAAAACATCATGTATTGATATATTAGATACTAATAATAAATAAACCTAAATTTGTTTTGATTACTCGTTTAAAATGTCTTTATGTGCCTTTAAAAGCTTAATTCAGGTTTTACAATAAAGTTTTAATTTGCACAAAAAATAAGTATTGGAAAAATTAAAGAAAGGAATGACTTGATTTATTTTTTTCAATAATAGGTAAAAAACGGTATGAAAAAGATACTGGTATGATATGGATAACTTTGTGTTATTAATAATGAAAATTATCTTTTGTAGTTCTGGCAAACGCTACTTCAAGAAATTCAGAAAACATCTGTATATGGCAATAGATTAAATACTAAAATTCAATGATGTGACTTAAGGTGTTTTTTAATGGCTTGGGGCAAACTTGTGAACTTTATTCACATAGTAAAATAAAAGAAAATACATTATATCTATCTAGAATTAAAAGAATATTACCCTACCTATAATTTATCTTATTCAAAAAAAAAAACTTTGCCTAAACAAAAAGATACTGAAAAGCTACAGCATTATACCACCACCACTCAGTTGCAAACATATGATGTACTATATTATTGAATAATATATAGTACCAACAAATGAAAAAAAAACTGTTTCAAATGAACACTAATTTTCTTTTTATATATTTTTTTTACCAAATTTTCATATCAAACTCATCATGTTTGTTTACTAAAAGCAAACATCAAACTATAAGTATAACTCAAAGACTTGTAAATACAAGTGTTTTCTTTAAATATTTCAGTGCCACAGTAATTAATTACAATGTAAACTTCTGATCTGAACGATTATTTGTTTTTGTTATAGACTTTTAATTGTCCTTTTTTAATTGAAGGATATTGTGCATTTAGTGTTTTTACAAAATCAGTTCAGCTAGTTTCATTGTTTGGTCAGTAATCTGGTCCGGAAAATGGGGGTGGTATAAAACAGTTTGCTGAAAACCATTTGTTTTCTCGTTTCTCAATGGAAATGTTGTTAAAATATTACTAAGTTTATTTCATATGAAGAACGTCAAAATTATAATTAATTTATTTAACATAAAGGTTATTGATGCAGATTTTAAATGAAATGAACTAAACAATTGTCCAAATTTAGAGTTAGTTTCGAGTCTGAAGAACTAATTTAAACTGTTATTTTTAAATTTACTCAACTTCAAATAATGGAAATTAATTTCTTTTCATTGTTTGTGAGTTATAGAACTTGTGCTAAAATAATAAATTGCAGAAGCAAAAAAGGTTAAAAATGAATTATAAAATACAGTTTATTAAATTAGTCTTAGTTTCTTTCTCATCTTAAATTAGCAATCCATAGGCTAGGCATAAAGATTTTACATTTATTGGTCTATCATCAATATAGTTTTTTAAACATATTTCCATTACAACTAATAACATACATAACCAAAATAATGTTTCTACATACAAGTACTGTACACCACTTACAGAATTTTCCCCTTCAAAACTAGAATATAAACTAACTTTGTAAATATAAAATAATATACATGTTGATCAAAATGTTGCTGGACAATTGGGAATAGTTATTTGTATATCTAGGATACAAAGTTGAGTTTATCACACGAGACTCGCCTCGGGCGGCAAAGTTTATTGAGTGTGACAAATTAAACTTTGCACCCGTGATACACACAACGTTTTTCCTACAGCTACATTTTAAATTAGTGTTTTAGTTTTTAAAAAGATCTGTTCTACAGAGGTTAGTTCATAACGATCAACATTTTCAAAACAGACTACAATAGCTGTTTACTTTGCGAACAGTGCGCGAAGTAAACAGCTGGAGTGTGAAAGTGTTACTTTACCACACTTCAGCTGTTTAGCCTGAGATAAAGTAAAACAAAGAGGTATAATTACTTCACGCTGAACACATGTAGTTTAGTTTGCGCACTGCTGTGAGTGTGGAAAACATACTTTATTAAACAGCTGTAGGAAAACAATATTTACTTAAATCTTACTATTATAATATTAGCAGTGTAAGATTAGTTTACATTAGAATTTTGAAATAAAAATGTACCGTACAGACACTTTTTAATCAACTTGCATTAAAAAATACCATAGATTTAAAAAAAAAACAATTAAAATATTAATGTTTTCAAATGTGCTATATGTTCAATATTTATCTTCCATCAAATAGCAATAACAAATGAAATTTTATGATCCATAACTATACGCACTACATAATAACTTATTACTAATTTCATGTTATGCATAAATAAATTAACTATTATATTATAATATTTGCAAATAGAATCAGTCTTATTAAGGAGATTTTTGTTACTTTTATATTTCCCCTCCAATTTAAGCTACATAGAAACTAGCAACAAAAGTATACAATGTACCAAAGCAACTTTCTACATAAAAGGCACTCCCAGACTCCTTATTCTCATTGGCTAGCAGTAAATAAAAACTAGTGTTTCTGCTCTCTTTAGCTTAACATAATTGTGAGCTTAGTTCTTGATATGTTTTTACTGCCTTGGGATCTATGCTGTTTTATTTCCCTGATAAAATTTTATTTGGAAAACTTAAAAATTATACAATTATCTCATAAATCAAATATTGTTACATTTTATTGAAATTTAATGATACAAAACTTATTATATTTACTAAAAAAATATAATAAGATAATTACCATCTCCAAATTAAGCTATTAATAATGGATTAGATTGTACGAAGTAATATTTTAGTTGCTTTCAAAACGTTAGTTTATATTTTTAAACATACGTACAATTAAACTAGAACTTTTAAAATAAAAATTAATATTGTTACTTATCTAAGGTGAATGTAATTACTGCAACATATATTGTTTGATACAATATTGATGTTTTTTCTGATAAACTATAAGATAATGCAAAAACGTAGCAATGGAAATTTAAATTTGAACCTTTGACAGCTACTTTTACATAATAACAATCACACTTTAATACTTTTTGAAGTTAAACCTATTCAACTGAGAGAGTCTTTATTGAATCGTAAAACAAAAATTAGTTATTTAAAAAAAGATAAACCCTTAATCCAACTGCTTTAATAGCCTGGGCATGTTGCTTTAATAGCCTACACTAAATAACTATTATAAGTGTAGCCACCATACTAGAAAGCAAGAGCATTGAATGAACCAACCACAATCTCTTTAAAAGATTTGCACATTAAAAATAATGAGGAAAAACTTACTAAAATTTATTTTATACACACATTTTTGTAAGTAATGCTCTATTAATTCCAAAATTTAATTGGTATTGAGAATTTATTTAAACCTGTCCTTGCATAATAGAAGATATACACACAGATATCTATCTCGAATTAGATTTGGACCAAATATTTTTGTAGTAGAAGAAAACGGACATGCAATGAACAAATATGTCTAATTTACAGATTTTAACCATGTGGGGACTCTGGGATATATTTTCTCTATGGACCAAAGCTTTTGATTTACAAAAAACTTTAACAAATTAAAAATTATGTTCAATGAGTAAGATTTAAAAAAGTTATTTAAAGAGATAATCATTCAGTCTAAAACATCTTAATTCAGGATTTAAACAAACTCTTAAATCCAAATAAATTTTAAATTTTGATCAGCTGTTTTTAATGTGTTTTTTTCTATGCAACGAGACATTTCTCCTGTATTATTTTTATTAATTGGCTTAAGAGCTTTCCTTTTTATCCATTATACTAATAAAGGTAATAGAGTTGAATAACACTTCAAAGAACTAACATAGCAACCGTTCAGGTCACGCATTATATATATCAGTCATTTCATTGATAAGTATTTTAAGATTAATAATTAATAGTTTAATCATAAGTTATATAAATAAGTACATATGAAAATATATAATGGTGATTACTATATAATACATAGAACAATTTTACATATTATTAAATTATGTCTGACCTTTTAGTAAATGTATAAACACACATATTTTTGTTAACAAATTTTACAAAATTAGATAAATTATCTTTTACAATAATAAATAAATAAACAAACATAAATATATACAGTCCAAGGAATATGAACAGGTTGACCTAGATATTCTTAAATAGTTCTCAGACTAGCAGTACATACAAAATGAGCAGTTCTTGCTTTCAATGTTGAGCAAACAAAATCCTTCATCCAAATGGTAACTTTTACTTTTTATTTTATTGAAAAATTTGAGTTCATACCAAATTTGAACTAGAGTCTAATATCATTTTACAAGAATTGGTTGAAATTTTAAAATTGTCAAATATTTTATGATTTTCACACCTTGACCGATAATTTCATATCTCTTTACAAATAAATTATACATGCATTATATATAGGGAAGGGAAATATCACATTACATCACAATTTAAGTATAACTTTCATTGGATATTTTAATCATTCTCTTGATGATTGTCCAAATTAAAACTAATATAGCTTACTTTGAAACGATACTTAAGGAACAATTATTATTAACAAAAAAAAAAGTGTTTCATCCATTCAATTATTATTGTCTTGACAAAATGAACTGATAACATTATCATACTCTTGTAGGCTTGTTTCAAAAGCTTCTAACTGTTTCGTAAGGTCACCGACTTGTTCAGCTACTGTAGGTTCTGATTCATCAGCAAAGGCCTGCAGAGGTGGAGCACTCTGACATTCACGATAGAAGACCCCAAGGTCAGAGTTTGCATTGCAAGCAGCAAACGGTGTTTTCTGAAAAATAAAGTAATTATTGCTAAAAATAGTAAATTCATATGCAAAGTATCTATTACAAATCTGATATTAAAATATATTACTTTTTACTTACCTGTTGACTATTGTTTTTAACAATCTAAGTTTTTATTTTTAATATATGTATATTAATAATTTGTTATTCAATTAATATAGGGGTTACAAGTTGTAATAGTTAAGTTTGTTTATAGTTCTGATAATCTTGTATACACCAACATTCATTTGTTTTTTTGTTTTGTTTGACTGATCAATGTAAGTAAGACTATATTTCTTTTGTTTTTTATCCTATTTTTGTATGTATAAATCTTATAATTTATTTATTTAGTTTTTATGTATTTAGTGTTACGTTGATATCAGTCTTGGCAAGTTTATTACAGTGTTTGAACTTGGACACATGTTTAGTTATTTTTGTATTTTGGTGACTTTTGTTTAATTATGTATAAAAAAAAAAGAATGATTGTTATTAATTGTAGCAGATTGAGGAAATAAATACATTTATTATTTATTTATTTATTAGTCCATTATACAAAAGACAATATTAGTCATAAATGTCTTGCTAACAGTTTTAAGCAACTACTACTCTTGCTCAAACCTACTATACGAGGGGGTACCCAAAAGTAACCGGAATTGTGCTGCCGTGGGCGGGGCTTGTGTAGTATGCATTCGTGCCGTTAGGCATGTATAGTGTAGCTCGACACCAGTTCAGTGAGACCGGTGTCACCGACCTGGCTTGTTTTGTTCGTCTGTAGTCATAGTTTTCACTGGTGCTGTTTTGTTCTCTTTTTGTTTTTTATGATGGTAAGTTTAAGTGAACAAGTTCGGCTGTGAAATTTTGCTTCCTGTTCGGTAAAAAAGCCGCTGACACTATTTTAATGTTGAAAGCAGCTTACAAAGATGATGCCGTGGGAAAAACTCAAGTGTTCGGACATGTCGATTGAGGACAAACCTCATTCTGGACATCCATCAACTGCAAAAACAGATGAAAATGTTGAGAAAATTCGAGAACTTGTGCTCACAGACCGTCGACAGAGCATTGTTTAATTGTCAGAGATTAGTGGGTATCTTGGAGTAAGGTTCAGCGAATTTTAACCAAAGATTTGCAAATGAAAAGGGTTGCTGCCAAGTTTGTGCCTCGGGTTCTGACTGACAATCAAAAAGAACGTTGAGTAAACATGTCGTGCTTCGAAAGAACAGCTTTAAACTGATCGAAGGTCATTACTGGTGATGAGTGTTGGTGCTATGGTTACGACCCCGAAACAAAGCAACAGTAAAGCGAACGGAGGACGTCATTGTCACACCGTCCAAAAAAATTTTTGTTAAATCAAGAGGAAAGATCATTTGTTTTTTGATGTGAAAGGTATAGTTCATTCAGAGGATGTTAGACCAGGTCAGAACGTTAATCAAGCTTTTTAACAAAAAGACAATATTTGTGGCAGAGAAAGGACTGGTTTTCCACTACGACAAAAAGTACCTGCACACACAGCCATCTCTGTTCGCCAGATTTTGGCAAAAAATGGCATGGTTTCGCTGCCCCAC
Organism: Philaenus spumarius; assembly: GCA_018207615.1. Taxonomy (NCBI): domain Eukaryota; kingdom Metazoa; phylum Arthropoda; class Insecta; order Hemiptera; family Aphrophoridae; genus Philaenus; species Philaenus spumarius. Next base: position 75,115 of record JAGFPH010000310.1, read on the forward strand.
GCACCTTACTCACCTGACATGGCTCCGTGTGATTTTTTTTCTTATTTCGACATATGAATAATTGTATGAAAGCTGGAAGCAAAATTTCACAGTCGCAAGTTGTTCACTTAAACTCACCATCATAAAAACCCAAAGAGAACAAAACAGCACCAGTGAAAACTACCTCTACAGACGAACAAAACAAGCCTGATCGACGACACTGATCTCACTTAACTGGTTACGAGCTGCACTATACATGCCTAGCGGCAGAAATGCGTACTACACAAGCCCCACCCACGCCAACACATTTCCAGTTACTTTTGGGTATGCCCTCGTATACTGTTTAATAATTAGTTGTGGTTATTTAAAAAGCTATCAATATAAAGTTAGGAAAATTATCTCTAATTATTAAGAAAAGAATTATTAAAAGTCTTGTATTTATGTCATAATCCTTTAATGCAAAACACGTTCCACTTTACATAATAAACTCTTTACTAACACATAAACATTAACAATTTTTATATTCAGCCTATTTAAAATAAATTATTTTAATTCTTTGCTCTTTTTCATCTGTTCCTACTCATCATCTAATAATTCTATTTCTTTGGCCGGATAAAAGATAATTATAAAAGAATACAACATTCAAATACTATTTGCACTAATTTCATCCAACACTGGAGTTAAAATATTATTTAAAATGAAACTGCAAATTTTGGCGGAAGAAATCAATGTCCAAATAAATTTACGGTAATTTGATGAAAAAACGTAATTTATTTCTTTGATTTTTTCTCAACTTCTCTGACCAACTCACTGCATATTTTGAAATTATTTTACTACATTTTAATAACATAAATTTTATTGTAAACATTTTTGCCTCTTGCACTATGCTCCTTACATGACCATCTATAGAAAACAAAGAAGCAGGAGTATTACTCCAGTACAAATAGATTTAACTTAAAATAAGCATTGTTTGCTAAGTGCCAGGTGTAAGTTAATCTTTTGTCTTCAGATTTTAGTGTTGATAATATGAACAATTTTGCCTGGGAATATTGAGAGGAAACAGTAAATGTTTATTTTTCAGGGTTTAAATTCCCCCAGTCCATTTAACTGAATTTACACCACTATTCTAATAATCAACAACCTCACTCAATCTTAAAATTTAAGTTTTAGATTTTACTAAAACAAACTAGGCTCACTCGATTATAAAATAAAGATTATTATAAATATAATTTTATTTAAAAATCTCAAATTTTAGAATCACCCCATTTGGTAACCTAAAAATAAGCTTAAAATATTCTTTATAAAAAGAAACATTTAGTTCAAGCAGAGTACTTTGTTTAATACTTTTATCATACTTCAACTTGCGTTACAGAAAGCTGGAGCAAATAAAGACTCGTCAGTTTTTGCATCATTGGAGAGATGTCAATGATATGAAACAATTTTCCCCGACTAACTAGTTATTTTTCATTTCCCAACATAACTGTATGAACCCTATTAAAATACCATGGTGAATTTCCGCAAAATAATACTTCAACCGAATGATATGGTAGTTTCTATCAAAATACTGGTGATAAAAGATAATATAAAATATGACAAAAAAACTGGCTGTAATAAAATCCTGAAAATTAATTGTCACTAATTGTGAGAATCAATAATACTTGAAACATAGATGTTCTGTCGGTTACACCACAAAAATTAATTGTGAGAATCAATAATATATAAAACATAGATGTTCTGTCGGTTCCATCACAAAAATTAATTGTGGGAATTAATAATATATAAAACATAGATGTTCTGTCGGTTCCACCACAAACATTAATTGTGGGAATTAATAATATATAAAACATAGATGTTCTGTCGGTTCCACCACAAAAATTAATTGTGGGAATTAATAATATATAAAACATAGATGTTCTGTCGGTTCCACCACAAAAATTAATTGTGGGAATCAATAATATATAAAACATAGATGTTCTGTCGGCTCCACCACAAAAATTAATTGTGGGAATCAATAATATATAAAACATAGATGTTCTGTCGGTTCCACCACAAAAATTTAAATGTAAAATTAAAACTGAAGGAAAATGTAAATTTAAAAATATATAAAACGGTGTTCCTGTAATAGGTTACAGGAAACTATTAAGTTTCCAACATGGAATGTGAATACCCAAATCACGGTTACTACAAAACTAGAAGTTGTTAACAAGCTTTGTACTAAAATGAGTTTTGCAAGTCAAATGTTAGTTAAGTCCAAATACAAAAGTTGAAGAGCACTGTGGTGACAAATTCACATTGATTAAATGCTACCCGAAACTACAAAAAACAATAACCGAACAAATTACTTCACTAAAATATCAAGACGAATAAAACTTACAGTGAACGCTTTGAGATCAGAGTGTAAAATGGTTATTTGGTTATTGAACTCTTCATTTACATCACGTCTGTGCCAACTGAATATCACCTAAATTATTTGAACTGAACATAGAATAAAACGTTGGAATTTTCTGTTTAAAACCGTATATTATTAAACATCTTATGAATAAATCGATTTCTGATAATAAAAATCGATTTACAAAATGCTTGCTTTTTGGCCGAATCGTTAACCAATGACATGCCTTTATTGTAAATTCGATATCTCGAAACCAAATATAGTCACACCTGATATAGTCACACCACTTGAAAGATAAAAGTCTGATGAATCCAAAGCTGTGATGATCTTTGTGATAATTGACAACTGTGAGGAGTTGCAGACCATTGAAAATGACGAAGTTTTATGTTCTTAACCTCACGATTTTGCACCGAGAACAGCTGTTTGACATTCTACAATTTTGAAACGATGGTTACGTATGTAAATATATGTTTTACGATAAAGTTTTAAATACAAAAATTAAAGTTTAATCCTTTTCCTTTCCAATGGTGCCGGTTTTATTACGATTGGATGATTTTAAGTGAATTAATTAATCAAAAATACAAATGTTTGCAAATTATCGCTAATTGTCGAAATGGCTGCATCTTGCGCCTGAGAGAACGTCACTTTGGGCAGTCTGGCACTGTGAGGGTTAAGGCTTTTTTCCTTAGCAGGGCAGTATAAATAACAGTTTAGCGCATATGGAATGTAAACAATCAAACTAACAGCTGTCATGTTAGTTAAATATGTTGATAATAATTGGCGCCTTTCATTAGGAACCATAATATGAAGTATAATATAAAAGTTTTTTTAAATTTCAATTTTTATAGCGAAAACATGAGTTTTAATCTGTTTGTCTATTTTTCGTCAATAGTGGGGAACATAAGCTTTAAAATGATTCTTGAATAATTAATTTTGATGCAGATTTAGGGAGATGTCGCTTAGCAAAAAACATAAGGCTATTATTTTTCCAAACCACAAAAATAAGAAAAAAATAATGACTGAAGAACTTAATCAAATAAAAAAGTTATGTTCAATGTACTACTCTTTGTTGGGCATAATCGGATAGGAATGGTGAGAGCGGAGTAGACCTTAATAAAGTAGTTCAGTGTAATCAGTAGTGTAAAAGCCCTCTAAACTAATATAATAATCAAAATGTATGGTAGTACATTAAACATACGTTTACACTGGTACACATGTATCAGATAAAAGTTAAATTGACAAATTACGATACACCTTGGTGAGAAAGATCGTGATTTGTCAATTTCACTTGTATCTCATACAAGTCCTCATACATGTGTACCAGTGTAATGAGTCATCAAAGAGCCTAATGCATATGATTGGTACGTTTTTACAAGTATCATGAATTTTGATTCTTGCTCATGTATAAGAAACTGCCAACAGAGAAAGTCATATGTATATAGGGATTTAGAACTCACTTGTCTCAAACAAAAGCGGTTTTGTTATAAACATGAATTAAGTAACAAATATTGCAATAAAACAGTTATAAAGAAAAATTGTTGTACTTGAAAATGTAATAAAAGAATATACACATCTCGAATGAAACTTATTTTGCGTGTGGTCTACGTAGTGCGTAGAACATTTTAGGTACTTTTTTTGAAAATGTAATTATGATGTTTGAGAAGAATGGGTAATTAAAAGTGAACATTTCTTTGTGTAATAAATATAGTCTATTGTAAGATCTTTATTTTTCTCTGCATTGTCTACTACATTTATGTCTTTATTTAAAATGTTTTTTAATTATTAACTAAGATGAATAATGATTTAATAATGTGTCACTAAATGAGAAATTCATCGAACAAATTACTTGCAGCATCATGGACTCATCTCCAGATAAATAAGACAATGGTTAGTAATTTATTAGAAAAAAGCAAATAATAAAAACAAAAATTAAGCTAGATTATTTTTATTGTTAAATGTAACATTAAGAAGGTTAGAAAAGAGTTATATCGAAGGTAAAATGGTTTGAAAGCTCTAAACTTTCCTTAAGGAAAAAGCAGAACCAGGGACACAAATAAAAAACATTCATTCAGTGAAATTTGAAAATTCAGTAGATATTAAACAATTACTTGAAAATAGTCGGAATTTTACCATAGTAAACAAACAAAACTTTGAATTAGTAATATTACAAAAGGAATAATATAAAAATCAGTTCAGTTCACCGTATTACAGTTAAAATTACCTTACATTTAAGAACTTAACTAAGAAGAACTTACCAAGTCTACTAAAATAAAGTCATCATTATGAGAGCCAACAGATCCACATCGAGAAGGGACATTGCCATTTTCATTATCAAAATTTTTTGTTGGTGGAGGAGGTTGATTATTCTGATGTGCTGGAGGATGGGCTGCCATTGGAGGCGACTGCTGTGGCGTAGTCTTTGGTGACAGAAGGTTACTGAAAGGAATAGTCATGGGTTCAGGGTCAGGAACTTTTATTCTTCTGCTATCAGCAAACGCACCAATCTTCACCGTCTCATTGTTCAGTGCAGTGTTAATTTCTGAACTAAAATCACAGAATTTTGTAAGGAAAACATTGTTAACACAAAATACTTCTTCATAATGAAAGACCATAGAATTAAGAAGAAGAATTAAGTAGGCCAGAATTATTTTCACTGAACTGGGTTGTAACTACTAGACATCAAAATAATTTGACCACGCAACTGAACCGCTGATGTTGAGTTGAGCGAATTTCCAAAATTGAATTTATTTTATGATTTCGAACCAACATTTGGGAAATTGGTCAACTCACGAAGGTGCTGAATAGCTGCCTCGTGTATGAAATATATTAGTAGAATTTGTTTGTAGCTCAGCCTCCAGCCGTGGGTCAAGCGTTGCTTTTTTCAGCTCGTAAGGGAAACACTTGCTTGAAGAGTTTACACCTCGGCCTTGCGCCCTTGGAGTATGGACTACTTTACTTCGCTGGCAGAGGACAAACTCGGTTTTTATGGTACTTTTAGGGTATTTTACATTTGTATCAATTTTGGGGGAACCAGACGGGCTATAATGTCTAGTAAAAAAAACAAAATGTGCAGAATAATCTCCTATATTTTTTAGATAAAACTGCAAAAAAGTTTCATTTTAGTACGAATAATCCCAAAAAACTTTTACTTCCAGTTGTTAGATTTTTAGCTAACGAACTCGTCCGAGCCTTTTAGAAAACCTACTTGTGTACCAAATTTGAACCAAATCGGATGTAAAATGCAGCCGTTAGAGTGCGAACACAAGTAATTTTTAATGGGAACCAATGATCAGTGCTCATTATCTACTCCCGACCTTAGGTCTCACCATAAGAGTCACTGCGAAATCTCACCTTTCCTATGAAAATTCGCTAATAAGACGATGTCTATGTTGTTAGCATAATGTTACAATGCCTGGATGATGTATTATAATTTATTTATACTTGATTACATCATGTTTTAAAACTGTATTTGAATAACCAAGATATACCATAAACCAAGGTTAATTAAACACATAATGTTCTTAAAACAAATTATAAACGTTTATTCATATTTGAAAAAAACAATTTTAATTAGTGCGCACAAATATTCAAAAGGGTCAATCCATTTCAAGTTGTCAAGTCATCAAACAAAATCTACTTTTCTGGGTGATATTTTGTAAAAAAGGTTGCAGTATTAAAGTAGATTTTTTCATGCAATAGTTATAACTTCAATTTGGTTCATCCTAAGCTACTGTACACTCTTTACGAACAATTGCTAAGCCAAGACACAATCTACATTCATTTTATTTGTGTAAATATAGGCCTCCATGAATTGGCGACACAACGTTGTTAGGATTTATGTACTGTATTTACACCTTGTTGACTCACATTTTTAAATATGCTAAATCATGCACATTGAAATAAACTGGCTTTTTAAGAAATATTTTATAAATAGCTGACCCGACAGATACTGTCCTGTCCAAATTTCAATATATTTGTTTGTGATCAATTTGTGATAAGCTGTTGAAAAATATTAAAAAATGAGTAAAAAAACATATTTCTAAGTGATCATTGTAATAACTATTAAATTTGAGGAGTATATTTAGAAGAACACAAATTGAACATTTTGGCGTAAGTTTACTATTCGAACCTAGCTTATTATTTTTGCAGACAACGACGTTGTTTTACATTCTACTGTTAAATGTTAAACATACTGTGGTAAACATACTGTGATTAAATACTATAGGTTAGCCTAGGGTCGAATAGTAAACTTGCGCCAACATTTTATATATAAGATGAATTTTATCGGCAGTACACCGCTGAAATGCTCGAAATGTGTGATGTACCTGGAATGTGATAGGTTTGAAACCATGTGATTTTCTTCCAAAATTTAAGTAATAATTTAGTTAAGTCAGAATTTCAAGTAAACAGTCAATACCAAGAAATCCTTTAATTCAAGTGGTTTGCTGTGACATCAATGTTTCCTTCATTTCAATGCTTTATGATACACGATATTTTATGTTTTGATGTCTGGCACTTAAACAAACAAAGATGATCGTTTTCCGACATGGGAACAAGCGGATATTTACATTAACTACATATCCATATGTTAAGACATTTGGATCTAGATGTTTGAATTATAATACATTAAACCTTTTGTTTGCTTTTACCTAATCTAAAATAACTGATAGTTGTGAAGAAAACCTGATTCTAAATTAACCAAATTGGTTACAAATAAACATGTTTTGGTTCATTGTAGGCCTAACCAAATGTTCAGTTTTTCCCGAATTCAACAATTTTCAGGGAAACTTTTCAAATGTTTCTTTCCATAAAAACCTAATTCGGACTATAGTAGAGTCCAGCTAATCCGAAAATCCGCCTATTCCGAACTGAGTTAAGAAAAAATACAGATTTTTTAAACTTTTAAAACAGGAGAAATTAAAAAGACGTTCGTAAAAAAAAGTACATTTATTGTTATATAAAATAGTTAAATAGAAACGTACGTATATAGAGCCTAATCTTGATGAAAACGCCTGAAACGAAATAGGAATGAAAGCTGGTTACTTACAGTACATGTCGGCTCCAGTTATACAATTTGTAGAATAATTTTTAATCACTGCTAAACACAAAGCATTATTAATTTACACACACACACTTTTAAGAAGTAATGTCAGTGATTTTTTTCTGTCAAAGAGTACTGAATCGACTTGAAGATACAATGTTCCGCCATCGAACATAACATCATTTGGTGTTGATGAAGCGGTTTGTTTGGCGTAGCGTAGCGCGAGGTCAAGAGCATTTGCCGTATCTGTGTCTGATATGATTTCAGTTTGAGCATTCCCGGGATTCCTCGCTTTCCTCCAAGTCGGTCTGCATCGATAAATTTGTAATAAGCGCTCACAGTTTATCAAACTCCCCTAGAGTAAACACTGAACTAGATACGACTAGACTAGAACTCAGTGCAGTGATTCATAAATATGTTTGGAGAGAGGTAGGTAATGTCTCGGCGCTATGAGTCATCGAAGGAAATGCATTTGCTTTCCGACTTTCACTGAAACTGTTCACAAGCCGATCAATACTGTATAGAGCTGCCATTAGCAGATGTCCCTGCACATTATTTATCCATTAACATGTCAATACGTTGCTATTATTTATGAAATCCGCCTATTCTGAATTCCCGCTAATCCGAACAGTGTTTGGTCCCAATTAGTTCAGATTAGCAGGACTCTACTGTATTACAAACATTTTAAAACAAAAAAATAACCAAATTGGTTCATCCGTTCTCAAGTGGTGCGTGTTTGCCAAGGAACAACACTTCATTTTTTTATTTATACAGATTACAAAAGGGTGTAACACTAGCTTGGTCAATAGCCCAATTGTATCCTTGGATTTAGTCTTGAACTACATATGTAAAATTTTCTGCAAAGTTTGCAAGAACAACACATTCTGAATTTGTAAGGTTTTCTTTCAAAATTGCCCTTGAACTTTTGAAATATAATGTTGAACTTTTAGTATTTCCAATTTCTCGGTTAAGACTCAAGAAGGTTATCTTGAGGTTTAATACACAAGTTATCATTTCAGTCCTATCTGTTATGATCCACTGTTTATAAATAAACATTAATACATATTTTTATTTAAGGAAACTAATATCAACCTTCATAGTCTATTTACATCAAGTTTACATTCATATCTAATAGCATGCAAAAATCAACTTAAAAAGTTAAATTTCAGTGATTCTGTGAATAAACTTTATATGCTTAAAAGAATGTAGACTATTTGTTTAGCTATTAAATCTTAGAACTATGTTACTTTAAAGAATGTTATCAAAAGCAATAAAACTGTACAAAAAATGATCAAATTCCTATCTTTAAATTACTCATCCGTAGGATGTACAAACTCATTTCTCTTAGCACTGGAGAGAAACAATTAATGTTTTATTTTAAACTTTACAGCTATTTTCACGTATGCTATGGTTTTCATCTTCAATTTTATGTATGAGGGCTGTCACAATATATACACCATGTATGTATTTATGAATTAGTAATGTATTATGAATACCTCTCAATCTTGTAAAACAATGACCCTTTAAAAATATATAAATTTATTCTCATACCTGCTTCGAGTCTGAACACGTTCTGGACTGCTGTCTGGCCTGAAATGATCACTTTTCAACATAATAGATGTATTTTTAGATGTGTGTTGAGGTGAAATAGTTAACTTTGTACGAAATGCTACAGACATTTGAAGAGTGCCTATTGGAGTACTTAGCTGGCCTACCCTCATCTGTGTATATCCTACACCTATAAAAATGCATAATTAATTATATATACACTGCCATCAAAACACAAACAATATTTTAACTAACAGAAAATGTTGAATTTTATTGGATATACAATAGAGTCCCAGTAATTCGAGCCACAAATAGCGCCTTAAATATACAATAATACCATGAAACAAACTTTTTCCGTACTGCCGTATTCCCCACCCCTCTCATTGACGCTCGACACCATCCGGGTATGTCTAAAAATAAATCACTACTGTATTGTGTGCGACATTTGTTTAATCGCCGATTTGGATGAAGCACTACGCTACGTGAACAACAACTCACAGCTATTGCAGCCGATACCGTATTCTGTCGCTGCTCGTAATCGTTGCAGTACAGTTAAACAAAAAAATTATTTATGATTTCTTTAAAAAATAAATTTATTTTTTGTACTGTGTATAAAATTTTGTTTGTACCTCCGTGTTCATTACAAACCAATATATATTTAGTAAAAATTCCATTTTTTTAGTTATACGAGGGCTATAAACGGTAGTTTTATTTTAACCTCTACATATTCCGTGTAATTCGAGTTTCTCACAATCCGAGATACTCTTGGTCCCATTCAACTCGAAATATCGGGACTCTACTGTAGATCTAAAAAAAAAAACACAAATTGTCATTATAAATTACAGATTTAATTTTCATAATATTTTTACAACTAACTGAAAATTGAGAATAAAAATTGGTAAAACAACAAGTTAAATTCCTTTATAAAAAAATGCAATGTAATGTTCTAATACATATTACATACAGTACAATCCAATACTAAACATCACCAAGCCTCGTTAAGGGCTAAATAGCATCAACTCACCTAAACTGTTTAATTGAGGCTCCCCCATGTAGATCCTGTAGCACATTACATAATCAGTTTTATTTCTTGAAAGTTTATAAGCTGGTGTTACTCTTGTTAGAGCTACTAAAGACTTCAGTAGAATTCCCATCCGATTATACATAGCGTAAGTAACTCGCACTGAAGGATCTGTTAAATCTGAACGAATGCCAATGCACCATGTTTCTAGAGTCATAGTTTCTTCTTCGTTTGTTCTTAATGAGATTTCAACACACATTGGCAGCCTTGATCCGCCTATGCACATAGCTCGTTTTGCTTCAGCCAATACTTCTGGCAAATCCCTAATTGCCAGGTTAAACTGAAACATATATTATAACAATATTTCTAAAGGCACTCATTAAAACATGTTGAAAACTTATTGAATATTTATAAAAAGTACTAGTTTTTATTCTTTTTAATCAAAAGTTATGTTTGCTAATTTAGTGCCTAATTTTAAAGACCAGAATTAAAACATTTTTCATTACTTTCAGATTTTATGATATGATGCACTAGTTTATGTATTATATATGTCTAAGACATTTTGAACTTAGCAATATCTCTGCTATACCTTGAAAGAGTGGGCTCAACGCAAAATTGATTTTGTCGTAAAGTGAGATTTTCAACTAATGACAGCGTCATAAAATTTAATAATTAAAGTTGGTAATATTGAGAAACAGTATAGTAAAGATGAACTTTGAAGATATATACAGGGCAGGTGGCTAGTGATATGACCTTTGGAAATTCCCTGACTTTTCCCAGACCAATCTTAGAAAAAGCGAAAACAAAACCATGCTAATTTTATTTTAGTAAATCAAATTATATTGGTGAGCAAATCAATTTTTAGGGAATTAATTAAACACGGTAATATTATAACAGTTAAATATTTAATACTATCTATGTTACTGTACCAAACACCAGCAGTTGCAAATTACATATTTGTGACTATAGATATTAAATTAAACAATGAATTACTCAAATTATATTTTATTATAACAAAAGAAATAACTAATTGGTTTTTGTAATCCAGCTACCGGTACAGATTTGAATTGAATATTTAATTAATTGATACGAAGATATCCAAATTCAACAACATTTAATAATAAAACTAACATTTTTAGAAACAGCACGTTAGAGAAAGGTTTCAAGCCTCAAGGTCATATCAAGACAAGTACATTGGAACAAGCTTCACTATAAAAACTTGTCAATAATTGTTTTTACGTATCAGTATACGTAGTTTTCTTATTGATTAATTTAGAAGTTCATCTTATCTTTAATGTTTATTTTCTCAATTAAAAATTGTATTCATCTATGATTTTAAATAGTTATTTTTCTTAGAAATGTTATTTTTCCTGACCTTAACCTAAATTCCCTAACTTTTCCAGGTTTTCCCTGTCGCTGGACACCCTGATATAGTCAAAGAGAATCTAGGCCTGGATTGATAATAAACAACCATATATTCACATTGAAAGTAGTCATGCTATACGGCTGAAGTCAGAAGTTTAGGCAAAAGACTATCTTATGCATTTAAGTTAGTATTATACAATCGGACCAGCAGAGAGATTATTTTTTAATTTAGCTTAGTAAAAAAAGTAAACTATTCCATGTTTACCACCTTATTTGTATTAAATAAATAAGGGAGGAAATTCAAAGACAAATTTCCAAGCAAATTATCTTAATATAGTTCTTCATAGTAATAAAGACAATGTTCGCAAAACCATTTTTATATAGCCTAAGGAGCTTTACTTCTAAAAAAAAATTAAACACTTGTTAGTGTTTCTAACAATCACAATAAGAAGATAATTTTGAAGAGCTTATCAAAAAACCTAATTAATTGTAAACTACATATAGGTATATCATTATTATCCTGCTTTTAAGTTATTCTGAACTTGCAGAGTTGATTTTATAAACCTCACTTTTCGATTTGAATTGAAAATTCATAATGGTATTTTACAAGCATTATTTTTTTTAATGTATAATAAGTTTTGGTTAATCTTATTTTCCTCCTTATTTACTCAAAACTTGGTCGCCCACTATTTTCTTATTAATGATTATATTGAACTCAAACTTACACAAATTCATTTAATTTTTAATGAGCTTTAAAGCAATGTACAAGGAGCTATTTATTTGCATTTAATTATTGGCAGCACCCCTCTCTCAAGGAGCCTCTGTAATTTTTCAGAGGCAATTTTTATTTCCAAGGGTAACTGTTGTTGTCCCCCCCCACCCCGGTTTCTAAAAATAATAGGTCCTTAAAATGACTTTTTGATCACTCTGTACATACAGTTAAGAAGAAAACTACATGTTTATTACTATCAAATATAATAATATATCATCATTTATATTCTGTACATTGAATGTTTGTAATACAACTTAATTTAATTTTAAAAGCAGCATGTGTGAGTAAAGATATATTTAAATACTACCGTAACACTGCTAGATATTCATAAATTTAGAGAAACAAATCTAATCCATTAATATGTGAAGTAATTTTTTGAGAAATCAACATTGAATACAGGGCCGGATTTAGCATTTTGGCGCCCCTAGGCCCAATCATTTTTTCCGCCCCCTAGTCAGGTTAAAGTTACTTCCCCAAAAACCTTTATTAAAAAATTATATCAGGCCTGTATGTTAATTGCTTAAACACCACTCCACGATGCAATTTTATCATTGCAAGTTTTTTGAGTAATTTACTTGGTTCTGGGTTTAACAAAATGCCATCTTAAAACACTTTAAGTAATTTTATGTATTAAATAGTGAGCTCTCGTTTGTGGGACTGAAACAAAACGATCCAACCCGCAACAAAGCATGGCGCTCGACGACATCCCTACAGCCAGTTCTCCCGTGTTTGAGATCAATTTTGTAACGTAATGTTGAAAAATAGTTTAACTTTACCAACAATTATTTGTTCCAATAAACTTCAAAATCAGAATGATTTTTTTGTAATCAATTCAAAAAATATGTTAAGTTATGGTTATTTATTTTTATTTCTAGATATTTTTTTCTCTCGGCCGTGCGCCTCCTGATTGAATAGTACTACCCAAAAGTCATTCTTTAAAAATCATGAATAAAATATCTGAAAACCTTCTTTAGACTGACAATAAGTAAGCTATATTAATTTGGTACTCACCCAATCAGCAGCTGTTGAGTCGGGATTACAATCAGTATGCACTTTAGTTCCCAATCTTGCTTGCACAATCACTTGGGCAGACTTAAGAGCTAAAAATTTTGTTAACTTATCTAAGTCCTTTTTATCTTGCACACTGAGAATATTAGGGGCAGCCATTTAGAAAAGTTCAAAATTGTTTAACATCAAACGATTCCATGATCAACAAAATGAAATCTGAAAAGAAAAGGAGAAAATATTACAAACAAGTAAACAATGCAAATTGAGACGTTGACAATATCTTATGACAATCATATTATTAAACAAAATACATTAAACTCTACCAAACACCATTCCCACGCCACGTACCAAAGAAATGTATTATTTCTTTAAACTTTTATTTGATGTATTATATATATATAAGCTACAATCTTTGTAGTAAAATTGCATGATGTTTTTATACAAAATAAAATAAAATTTTGATAACATCCCATACAGCCAATCTGCCCGTAGATTTATTTTATAGATGATTCAACAGTTTCATAAGACCATCAAGAAATTTCAGTTTAGGCTAAAATTATCTTTTATTGCAGAGTAAATCTTAAATCTACAAAGTAATTAAGTACTAATTATTCACAAGTCATAACTCTTTTGGTTAAAAGGGATTAACTCTAACCAATCTTTATACCTTTGGTTAACATAAGGCAATCTTCCATTCTTTTTAACTTTATCTCTTATTTTTTAGTATTTAGAAGTTGGTGTTTCATTAAGATTATCAGTTTAGTACTAATATAAAAAACAATAAAAGGATTTCAGAGATTAACAGTGTAGTGGATTATTTTAGCCGTATTTTAATTTAGTAAAAACAAATATTATTAAAATTTCAATGCTGACAAAAATTATTTTATTATAATACTCATAAATAAATAATTTTTAATTATTATTAATTATGCAAATATATGCATAGTAAGGAGCTTTTTTACACATTTAAAATAGTATTTACAAAACAAATGTGTGTCAAATTAATTTTGATACATTAGAAGTGTATGTGTCATATACAATAACAGTTGATAAGTACCATTTACTTCAAAATAATATCTATCTACAATTACAGCTAAAGCATCTTTTTATATATTTAAAAAAACTGAGTCATGAGATTGCTTAAACTGTTAGAATACAATGAAATGACCTTTGGGAACAAATATCAATAAATTGAAATGAATCAACAGATTAAAGTTTAGTGTTGCATTATTTAAAATTAAGAGATATTCGGAGAAAAAATATTTTAGAAAATTAAATTTGGTCTGCTGCAGATATTCTAAGAAATAATACAATTTTGGTAAAGGATGACAAACCTTCAACAATGTTTAAATATGTGTGTATTTTAGTCAATACTCATAACATTAATGTTTGTTGGCAGTGCAAAATTTAAATTTGACATTAGAATAACCTAATATATAAAAAAGTATAAAATTAAAGTACACTAAAACCTCGTTTATCCGGAACTCCCGTTTAAAAAATAAAAATTTTGTGACAATTCAAGCGAGTCACGGCAATGAGTGTATGGCAAGGCGCAGCTGTAGGCATCCCTGACTGTAGTACTCATGTGGCCACTGTGAATCAGCGCCACTTGTTTGTTTACTTCTGTTATTTTGTGGTAAGATCAGTGTTGTGTTGTGTAAGAGTAAACACTATAGTTGCTGATTGCAGTGTTAATTGTGTTCAGAATTAAAATGTCAGACAGTGCAGGAGAAGAACATTACCGAATTCTTTAAAAAAAAAAAAAAAAAAAAAAAAAAAAAAAAACAGTTGGCCTAAACAGTTTCAGTTTTGTCTTATTTCTTGCAATAATTGAACTAATTTTTCTGTTCCTCCAGTAGTGATTATTGCATATTACAATAAATGATTCATACAAACATGAGTTTTTATATAAAACCCCATTATATTTGGTTTATCCGTAACGGTCCTGGTCCCATCAAAACCGGATAAACGAGGTTTTAGTGTACAATATTTCCTTTTAAAATCCCAAAACTTCTGTCAATAATTAATGTTGCATTTATTTCAGAAATATATTGATTGACTACTATAGAAAATTAGTGGCCACACAGAGTTCTGACCCAGTTTTCGTGCTGACAACATTGAGTGTTGTATTAATTAATTTAAATGTATACATTGTTTGTATTTTGTGTTGTGCAGTTTAAATGTTGTAACAGTTATTTAATGTTTTGGTGACCTTGTCAATGTATTGAGAGAGAAAACCCAATAGTCTGCAGCACTTCCTGCCAGTGATTATTTAAGTAGAACTTTTATGTTTGCTGGAGAATCATGTGGTGGCAAAAATAATTTAAAAAATTGTTTAAACTAATGTTAAATGAAAAAAGAAATAAAACAAGGGAACTTGTTACTTACTAGTGAAATATTTCAGCCACAGAAATAATATCCTTAGAAGTAAATCATTGAAGTTTTGTTTTTATCTGTGGTATATTTTCCTGAAAATAAAGAAGTAATATTAGTGAGATTGCAATATCATCATTTATTTCAACTACAATATTCCTTATTGTGTTATGGTAGATAATATTAATATTTTTCAATATTGTGTAATTATTAAAAGACAAATTTGAAAAGAAAAATTTGAGTTTCTGTTGACAAAATTCAGAGTACAGTAGAGTCTCGCTAATCCGACCTAAACCGGCCGCAGCCCGGTCGAATTAGCGGGAAAGTCGGATTACACGGAAAACCATTGAAACACGGTGTAAAAGTAATGAATTGAATTTAATATACATTAAAAACTATGATTTACATTATATGAATTGTAACTGTACTAAATGTAGTACAATAACACATAAAACAGCAAACAGATTAGTATTACAGTACAGTATAGAATGTCAAATCATTAAACTTGGCGGAAAAAGTTTGTAATAGTTTTTTGTGTACCAACTGCTTGACGTTTTCTCGCCGCTAGATCTCTAAATCTCTTTATCAATAAAATATCTGTTGTTGAAGTTTCCTCCAGCTGCTCCAGGTATTTTAAAGTTATTTCTAGAGCCTTGTGACCCTCAGTATGAGAGATCCTTTCCACACTTTCCTCCATCACTAATTGCTCTTCTTCCGTGTCTTTCTCTTTGACTATTTTTATAATGTCATCATCCGTCACTTCAAATTCTTCATCTTGAGACATCCATTCACTTATGTCATTCTCTGTTCCGTCAGCACATCCTGGCATTTTTTGTAATAAAGAAAGTAAGCTTACATTTTCTTGGTCATTCTGCTGAAGTTCACCACTATCCACAGATTCGTCTCCCTTGTCTTCTTGTAGCAAAACTTTCCAAGACTTAGCAATCGTGTTTGCCCCAACACTTTCCCAAGATTGAGCCACGTAATAAGCAACGTCCTTCAAATTCAGATGCCGCAGTTTCTCGACCATGTCTTCCCCTTGGTCCATAGCATCTATTAAAGATGAAAGTAGGTTTCGTCGGTAATTTCTCTTTAGGTTCTCTAAAGTACCCTGGTCCATAGGCTGGCAAATGGATGTGACGTTAGGAGGCAAAAACATGGCCTTTATATCTCCGTCTTGAAGTTCGTCCTCGTTAGGGTGGGAAGGACAATTGTCAAGGATCAAAACTGCTTTTCGAGGCAAGTTATTATTTTTCAAAAACTTTTCAGTTTGTGGTACGAATTCGGTAAAAAACCACTCTTTAAAAATCTCTGCAGTCATCCATGCACTTTTCTGGTTGTAATAACTGACTGGTAAAGCATTTTTAGAAAAATGTTTGAATGCTCTTGGATTTTTTGACTTGCCTATCATAACCAGTTTCATTTTCATATTGGCCGTTGCATTACTGCATGCCAGAATGGTTACTCTTTCCTTACTGCGTTTGTGACCAGGCGCTGCTGCTTCAGCCTTGGATGCAAGTGTCTTTGACGGTAACATTTTATAATTTAGGCCAGTCTCGTCACAGTTAAAAATCTCTTCACCGGATAAGTTCTCATTATCCAAAAGTGTATGAAACCGTTCTTTGAACGCTTGGACAGCTTCAGTATGGGCTGAAAGCTTCTCCCCGCAGATATTAAGTTGGCGTATTCCATACCTTTTCTTCCACCTATCGAGCCAGCCTACACTCGCTGTAAAACTAGGGTCACCTTCGTTGAATTCATTTCGGAATTTTATTGCTTTTCCCTGTAAAATCGGCCCTGTTATTGGGACACCTTTGTCTCTATGTTGAGTGAACCAGAGGAATAGAGCTTCACTCACGTTTTCGTACTCACACTTTTTCATTGTTTTCCTGTCTTCTAAAGCATTTGCTGTCGCTCGTCCACAACACCACTTTTCAATTTCAATCCGGTTCCTCTTCCAATCTCCAACAGTTGTTTTCCCGACATTATAATATTGCGCTACTTTCAATAAAGTTTCACCATTGTCTAATCTTTTTAACGCTTTAAGTTTTTCTTCCATTGAAACAGTTACTTTTTTTCTTTTAGAAGCCATTAAAACTCTTTAAGGTTACAGCAAAATAAAAATACAGTATTTACTGTAAACCGACACAAAACAAACAAAAACAGAATGCACTTTAAAGTCTAGAAATAGCGAGATAAAATATTTGGTGTAACAAATACAGTACAGTAATAAAATAAACTAAAATTTTACGTAAAACGACACGAAACAAACAAAAACAAGAATGCACTTTAAAGTCTAGAAATAGCGAGATAAAATATTTGGTGTAACAAATACAGTACAGTAATAAAATACACTAAAATTTTACGTAAAACGACACGAAACACACATACACAGAATGCACTTAGTCTAGAAATAGCGAAATAAAAATATTTGGAGTAAAAAATACAATACAGTACAGTAATAAAATAAACTCTAATTTTACGTAAATGAACACGAAACGCACTGAAACGGAATACACTTTAAATTCTAGAAATAACGAAATAAAAATACTATTTACAGTCACAATATAAACTCTAACTTTACGTAAAAGAACATGAAACAAAATTCACTTTAACGTCAACTCTTATTCAAGTCTAAATTGATACTGTGCTAGTAGTGCGCTGTACAGAATGGCGGGAATTAAGGCACAAAGTACTGTAGGTAGAAGGGTGGGGTAATTCGTTGACCTTGGCGAGAAAGCGACCAGCTGCTTAAAGTCTGGTAATACGAAAGTGGTGCACGGCATTATTGTACACTCAGTTTCGCAACCAAACTTTTAAATTAGTAAAATTATTTTTCTTTAGTCAAGGTCGGATAAAACGGAAGGTCGGATTAGCGAAGGGCGGATAAGCGGGACTCTACTTTTGGTTTTAATCGCTTTATTTTGTCATTTTAAATATATTAATTTGAGACTGATATCAGGACAGTGTAAAAAAAAAATTAAAAGCAACACCTATGTTCACAAATAAATTTTATATACACAAACACTCACATCTTCACAAAACTGAAACAGAAAGTAACATATTTATATGCATAAATAGCCTAGCGTGAAAACTTTGCCACACAGTTTTGATTATTCATGTTTCTTTTTAAACAGTAATTATAAAAGAAGACATTTAAAATTTGTATGCCAAAGTATCTAGGCTCAAATAGAAGTTGAATATTGGGTTTATAGAATTTGCCATGCTTTGTCCACAAAAAAAAAACAGATTAGATATATTTTCTCATTATTCATGGGTAATTTCATTTTAATCTGATCTCTAGTTTTCCGAGTAGAATTACTCAACAGAAATCACTTCCAACTGTTTAAAACTGTACTAGTTTTTGATAGATTTTTATATTTTTGAACGAGCATATTTTTTTATGGGTTGTAATATTTCTGATCCAATTATAAAGTTCCAAATTAATTTTAAATCCATGTCTTTACATTTTTAGCCAATGTGGGCAAAGGTAGCTGAAACACTAACTTGATTGTGGTTTAATTAAATAAACCAAAATGAAGTAGAGTGCAAATATATTGTTAGTATTTAACCATAATAATAGGATAAAACCTTTCCATGAATGTTTTTCCAAACAGAACATTATTCATAGGAAAAGAAATAGATGACAGAACCCAAATATTTATTCCAAAAATGTTGGTTAGGGCAGTATTGTTTCTCAAGCGATGTTAAGGGTCTGCTGTAATGGCGGCCATCTTGGATTTTTATCCCATAAGAGCAATGTTAAATTTCAAACCATTTATTTCGTTTATTTTTTTATCATAAAATTGTTTGCAAGGTCTCATTTTAAGCACATTCACAATACGCATCCGTTTTGCATTTTACATTTTTTTAAAATACTTTTGATTTGTTATGTAATTGATATTTTGTTAAGTACAAAGTTTGAATTTTTTTCCTAACACAATAAAAAATTAATAATGAAAAATAATTTGCAAGCTGGATCCAAAATTTTATAAAGAATGTTCAGGTTTTTTTTCAACACTCAATTACAAGAGATAGACTTAAATAAAATGGTTTGAAATGAGGCAATGTCAAAGCATTCAGCTGCAAGAAATTGCACTGTTTAGATAGGGATATAGTGAGAAGCGCTTGCGTTTCCGGTTGCTTTCTTGTTTACTGAAACAGACCCTTAACCATAATAGGATCTAACTGCTGTAGTGTTTTCCTCAATCAATCATAAATATATTTTCTAAAGAACATCGTTAGGAAGTTTCTCGCTTTCAAAAATTAAACTAATACTAATAAATTACAATATTTTTACACCAAGAAAGATATCAATATGAAAATTGTCTTAAGGCGACCATGAGTGTATTCATAATCCATTATTTATGGTTTCATAATAAATAGTTTTATTCAATAAAAATCAGAGAAGTAGTTTTTGACTTAAGCCGCGTTTACACTTGTAGCTTGGCTATATAGCTCGGTTACATAGCTCTACTATATTCTAATACAAACATTTTTCTAGCAACTACAAGTAGCTGTACTGAAGTTGTCAATTTAGTTCACCTCAAGATGCCGAGTAAGAAAGTACATCTTGCTGCTGCTGCAAGTTATACTAGCTACAAAAAGAAGAAAATGCAGATTTTGGGTAAAACCATCAATATGGTCATTTTGGTTCATTTTCTGCTACAGAACCACTCTCATTTTTACTGGAATTTTGCTGATATTGGCCAATTAGACAGCAAATCTTCTTCTCGACCTCGTCTCTATCAATTTTTAATGTCATTCCAGTGCCAGACCAAGCATCTTGCTTCCGGTCTCTCATTTTAAATTCGGGCATCCCACAACACTGGGCATTCTCTGAAGAGCTCTATGAGTTGCTTAATATTTTCCTTACTCCATTCAAATTCACTTCCCATTCTGCACCACAACAAAAAGGATTGGTAAGCACTGAATACGACACACGTGGTCGTGATGGCAGAAATAAAATGGAGGTTAAGGTGGAGGGAAGGGGCTGTATGTAGCTCTACTACAAACAAATTGTACTTTTACAGAGCTATATAGCTGGGCTAGATGTTTTCTTTGATCTTTACCGAAAACCAATGGATAGCTCGTTTTCTGCTGGATAGTGTAAATCTGCTATATAGACGAGCTATGTAGCAATTTGTAGCTCGGCTATATAGCTTAACTATATAGCTATCCAGCTACATGTGTAAAAGCAGCTTTATTCTCTTCCAAAATTTGATTATGAATTGCATCTGGAGGAAAAAGGGATCCGCCCCAATTATGAAATAAACTATATACATTTGAGATTCCAACATAGTGAGTAACTTGGTAGTGTTGTCATTCTAAACGTATTACTCACATTTAGTAAATCATACCACAAATATTCTCTCTGATAACCTTACCAAATAAGAGACTTGAGATATTTTTTCTTTTCTAATTATAGATATTTAATCTTTATCAAGTCTCACGTTTGGAGGGTTAAATTATAACAATACAATAAATAGTAATGATCTGATCTAATTTATATAAATAAATAAATTCAACACATAAATAATAATAACACAAAATTTAATTTCTTTTAATGACGGAATAAGAAAATTAATTATAAACATTAATTGAAAGTATTAAGTTCTTTTTAAACGGAAAATTCATTCGATATTCTATTACAATATATATTATTTCAATCGAAAACTTTAACATTATCAAATCTATTGTCTTTATAAAAGTCTCTGGGTTTAAGCAAGAATAAATAATTTTAATTGTTCCCAAATATTGTCTCTATTTATTAAATAACACAAGAACTCTTAACCTCGGTGGGTTGGTGCCGACTTTTCCCAAGTTTGGATTAAAATAAATAAACGAAATATTGCAACACATAGTTAAAGAATAAAGGTAAATTGCATGGAAATAGTCATTAATAACGGTTAATATTATGATAGTGTAATGTGGTTGTAAGTGTATGTAATGGTATATATATGAGTATCACTTGGTTCAAAGTTTGTTCACACAGTTACGAACTGTATGAATATGAAAAATAATGTTTGTTGACTTTCTTTAACTCAATAGTTTTTGAAATTTCTCCCTGATTATACAAAAAGATAAACTAGGCCTAGTAATAGGTTGGAAGGAACTCACCAATATATTTTACTCTTCTTGATGACTCGTTTTTTATTCAATCAATTTTTATTATATATTTATCTAATGCAGGTTTTGCTTGATAGTTTGGATGTTGTATTTAGTCATAAACGGGTAAATTTCTTTAAATTATTGCTCCACTAGCCAAATGGCGTACTGTTCCCCTTTTGTAGTTTTTACAAGAATTAAAAATAATGCACTTTTGGTCCACTCTGGAACTTTCCACAATCGCCGACTTGATATACTTCTTCGGGAGGTTTGTGTTTGTGAGCGTTAGGAATTGATTAGTTTCAAATTTGTTTCTTCTTGCGTTAAATTATTTTTGGAAAAGTAAAATCATTTAGAGAATAATCGATAGATATTGTACAATGGAAATAAATAAATAAATTGAATAAAACACTTAAATAACTCCTTATTACAGATACCCTTTTTATAATCTAGTTTTTTATATCTACAACCTAAAGAAACTAATTAATTCGGATTTTGTAATCCATGCATATTATGATCCAATCACAGGTAGACTCTTCTGTCGTGCGGGCGTGGCTACCCCAAATAAACATGTCCTCCTTAGTACGTTGTAGATGATTCTCATTTGATTTTAGTAATTTTCCTGACTTAACGGCATATATTTAATATTTAATCATTAGTCATACATTAGGCCAAGATTGTGACTTTCAAATGTAAATAGGTAATCAATAATTTAGTATTGGATTAGGGTAATCATTTTCCTGGATTGATCTATTATTTTTGTTTAATTTTGATGTAGGAAGTATACGTTGAAAATATCGGGAAGTAATTGTAATTAATTCCTTGCAATATCGAAAACCGGGTTATTTGACAATTCCTGTGTTTTTCTGGGAGTTTACATAATTTTCGCTAGGTGTCGTTGCTTATGATATCCCGTGTTTGAATGGCATTCCATATGCTGTCTCTCTCTTCAACTATTTTCTTAATGAACATCTTTATTTTACGAGTAGCTAATATATTTATTATATTTTGAATTGTTATAGCTTATTATAATTTATTTCAAACAGTGATTTATTTGGCATTAATGATCAAAACATTGAGAAAATATAAGTAACTGCTAATAAAAAATATTAAAAAGTTAATAATAAACAATTTTATTTATAAATCAAAGTATCAACTTCTGGCAGCTCTACTAGAAACAATATGGATCTTTGTATACGGTACATATAATTAACTCCTTGATAATTAATTACATCACAAAGTGTTAAATGATGATCTAATTAAGTCAATCTATTCTGGTTTTAAAATTAATTTCCAATGAAGGAATGTTCATATTTTTACAATTATTTGTTTGGACATTTATTTGCTATCATTATTGTGTAGCCTACACAGAAAATCTGATCTAGGCCTATACAGGGTGATTTTTTAAGTGGGCCACCATTGGTATCTCAGAAACTATAAAAGTTACAACAAACTTTAAATGGGGGACCTCTCATACTTTTTCCCTTGCATTAAAATACAATAATTAAAATTTCCAAAAACTCCATTTTTCCAATATAGCGGCCAACTTAATTTTTTCAAATGGAAACCCCTATTTTTATGTTGAATTTCGATTAAGGACAAAAATTTAAGAAATTTTTATTATTTTGTGTTTTTTTCTAAACCCAACCGTTTATGAAATACAGCCTCTCAAACATTTTCTATTTTATGTGATTTTTTTTAATTGGGCCACCATTGGGATCTCAGAAAGTATTAATTTTACAGCAAACTTTAAATGGGGAACCTTTCCTTGTTTTTTGAGAAATTAAAAAATATGTAGCTAGTTAAATATTTCTAATTGGCCACCATTTTCCAATATGACGGTCAACTTTGAAATTTCTGATGGAAATCCCTATTTTTTATGATGGATGTGGGTTTTACATATAATTTTAAGAATTTTTTGTTCTTGGTGTTTTTTTTTTTTTTATAAACTTAACCGTTTAGCCGCTAGGAGCGCTGAACTCTTATTTCAACAATTATTAAAGATAGATATTTTTATTTTCCATGTGTAACATACATACATAACTTTATAACATTGTATTTACAGCAAACAAAAAACAAAACAACAAACTAATTATAATTCTTCTACATAACTTAACACATGGAAAATTAGGTAATCCTTAGGATAAGCCTGCTTAGGATTTACCATTATTTTTTTTTTATCACTTGAGTTAATGAAGAAAATAAAATGAGTTATCAAGAAAAAAAAAGAGACATGTTTTACCATTTTCAAACAATACAATTTAACTCAAAGTGCAATATTTTTTACAGTGGAAAGTTAAAAAGCTGTTGCAATTTCACAAATACTTTATTTTATAAAAAAAACATACTTAAATTATGGCACACATATTGCTCATAGGTCCTAGAGGCGCACTAAGAAAGGATTTTAAAATATTTGGCCTTTAAGGGTTGAATACACCACTAAAACAGTAAATATTGTTTGTTATAGATCTCAATACCCCTATCGCCTAGAACATTGAAATTTGGTCCTTCATAGAAGCAAGAAGCGCACCGACAAAAGATTTTAAAATGTTTGACCTAAAACAATAAGTATTGTTTGTTATACTTTCCTTAAAGCTAGATAGCTGAAATTTGGTACATTTATTTTTTGAAAAACATATATAAAAAGTAAACCAGTTTTACATTTTGTTATGTGCTGCTAAGGGGTGAAAATATGATAACAACCCCTAAAAACAATAAAATATAATTGGTATTCTTTCCTTAAAGCTATAGATCTGAAATTTTGAATTTATTAATTTTAAGAAAATATTTAAAGTTGTAAAGGGCTGTTCAAATCTATCCCGATCTATGCATTCGCATATTAAAGACGTATCTGGGCGATCTGCAACATCCAGCTAAGACTGTGATTTACCAGTCTGTAGATTTAACGGTCAAAAAAGAAGACGCTCTTCACTCTGAATTCTTTATTTTTTTAATTGATTCAATTTTTCAGCCCACATACCGTGACGAAGACGATTGACAGGCAGCCAGTTAACAATAAATACTGAACTAATTGAAATTACGGGTAATAATTCACTTTCGTGAAATAAAATATGAAAGAAAATGAGAGAGAAATATTACAATTAATTATGTAACATAGTGATTAAAAAAAATTCCCCTTAGCGTAGCACACATTCAGCTAGTACAGTATATTAATTCGCTAAGGAATTTCTTTATTATCAGCCCATTGCATTCTTATTTTCCACCCAATTTGGGCAACAAATGAAATGCCATTCTAAACATTTTACACCGCAGATTTACAAAAAAAAAAATCCAAAATATCATGGTATTTAAAAAAATCTCACATTTAAAAAATGACACCATGTTATTTAAATGTGAGAATTTTTTCATAAGAACTATCTCTTAGTTTTGGAGAACCAGTTAACGTATGCTCATGACAAACAGACCGATTTGGAGCTCAAAAATTGAGATACTCCTCAAAAATATAAAATTTATCATTTCCTCCATTTAGGATTGTTAAAATATACAAATCCTAAAATTCCCTTTGCTATTTATATGGAAGAATTTTTTTCTAGAGAAACTCGCCTTTAGTTTAAGAGAACTATTCAACATACACTCATAGCATTTAGGCCTATATATAGGCTATCAATTTGAAGTTTAAACCTTTCCATACTCCGCAAAAATATAAATGTAACACTACTTTTTAAATGTGCTAATACAAAACAAAAATGACTTCAAACCATCATTGTGGTGAATTTTACAGTAATTTTATATTTTTACAAGTATTTTATTAACAACAGCTGATATTAGTGAAATCTCACTAGCTTAAAGGCTTTTAACAATTAGACAGCTGATCAAGGTTTTGACTTATTTTTCTGTAGGCCTACCGGTATAGTAAACAACAAGTGTAACCTTTCTGAAGTAGGCATAATTAATTATTGAACCTGTTTAAAAATGTTCATTAACTTTGTTCAGTGGTAAAATAATTATTAACAGTATGATGACAAAATTACCAAATTTATCTAGTGCAGTTAATTTTTTTACTTGTATACAGAACATAATTAAAAATATTTGTAGTATAATATAGGCCTACATTTTTACGTTTGTGATAATATCCTCATGTAAATAAGTTATTAATGTTCAAAACTCTTTACTGTAGTGAAACACGGTATACAGGTAGTTGTTTTTATTTTATATGCAAATGATAGCAATTGTCCAAATATAAATCATTGTAAAAAGTCTATCAATTCTAAAAATTAATAAGTTAATTGATCAAATACTATTTTTTTCCGTAATGAAAATTGGTAATGATAGAATTATGCAAGTGTCAAATATTCTAGCAATAAATAAATAAAAAAACAAATAGCCTAATTTAATAGTTTTTTTCAAATTTGAAAGAAACAAGTAACGGTGGGTCATTCAACCTATAGCCTACTTCTGACTTCTTGTACTTACAGATAAAATGTATGTTATGCCACTCATGTAGGCCTGTGCCTTTTCTAGTATCATCATCTTATCTATCAAGGTTAGTTAGTAGAGTGACTAACAAGTAAACATTTAGATGATATAGTAGCCCTTATTTACAAACATAGAACAATATAATGTTGTTTAATATAGGACTTCTTGTAGGCCTATATTATGTTAAATAATGATGCCAACCTGATTATTTGTTTGGCATACAAACAACACTTGTATGCTAATATATGTGGAGTAAAAATATAAATAAGCCATAGCTTAAAAGTTTAATTGTTTCGCAATACCAACAAACTTATAGCTGAAGTCCTACAAACCTGTGTATCCACGGAACCTTGATTGAAAAAATATAATATACGAACACATTGATATTTATTTTAGAAATTTATCTTCTGAAAGTTGTACTTTACATCTTGAAAACCAAGGACACATTAAAAAATCACTACATAATGAACTTTAATCTTAAGTAGGCCTATAATAAAAATATATCAATTTAGGCTATTTGGCCATAAATAATTATATTGTAAAATTACCACCATTAGTTAATGATTGATGAGTGTTACATGACAAATATATATCAGATATAATGTTTAAAACATTTCTCTATATGAATTTTACAAATGTTTGTTTAGACCTATTTGATAACCTCAAACAGAAGTCTAAGCAATAAATGTCTACATTTTGCTTTAAGCTGATGAATAATGATTAATAGAAATTTCTGATGCATTCCTCAGTAAAATAAAAACCCTTCAACTGATTTTATATCAACTCCTATAAAAGCGAGTGCACAAGCTGCGTATGTGGAGTAACATTAATATAACAGCTGATTTCACCCATGATCATCTGTAAACCCAGTGTATATTATAGTTTGAGGTTATGTTTACAACTTCAATCGTTATAATTTCTTGTGAAGTTGATTTTTTTCAATATGAGTTATAAAACTAATGTGTGTTATAATTATATGTCATAATATTTGCTTTGAGGTTATAAACTGTATATAAATACAACATTTTATCATCAAAATATTCGTTTATACAAATTTAAAGAAGTACAGTACCTATTCGTTTAACTTAATAATATAACAGCTGTCTTCACCCATCGTCTGAACAAAACCTAGAGTAGATTATACTTTGGGGTTACGTTTACAACTTCAATCAATAATATAGCTTATTATTGTTTATGCTCGCCATACCGACTATTGTTTATTAAATTGAACTTACCGTCCAATAGTCAAATTTCACACGTCTAACGACGGCCGTTTCGGCTATTCAGTCATTTTCAAGTTAGGACCATTGTCCTTCGCCATTAATAAAAATAAAAACACATAGTACACTATTAAGTGTAATTTTGTATATGGTAGGGCACATTAAAGGCTACAAATAAGCCAAATTTGATCAAAATTGTTAGAGCCGTTTTTTTATAAAAAAATAATAACTGATTTTTTGGGGGTTTTTTGGCCAAAAAGGGGGTTGTTTTTCAAAATTGTTCAAAACCCTTTTTCGTGCATCTTTACAGGCGTACTGGACATGTCTGGTGCAAATATGGTTGAAATTGATCGAATAGTTTTCTCTCTAGCTTTGTATACATACAGACATACATACAGACATAGGCTACATACAGACAGACATTTTGTAAAAACCACTTTTTTGGACTCAGGGGGTCCCAAAACGGATATTTACACAAAAATCTCAACATCTATTTTTTTTGAGATCACTATACTTTCTCTATAGGCTACTATAGTATAGTGAGAAAGTAAAAAGAGATTTTTTAGAACTATTTTTAAAAAATTTATATTTTTCACCAAAAAGGGTACTGGCTCACCTTAACCAAACAGGAAAGTTACAATGTGATATTTGCCACAACGGCTAACAATATTACAATAAAATTGATCTTTCATAAATAGGCCTATAGCCTACATAGCATTCACAATATATATATAGCCTATATAGTTGCAGAAGATGTTAAAACATTATTAAATATTATCAAAACAAGCTTATCTATTTCAATGACGAAACTTACAAGTTTGAAATAAAAACTTGAAGTGAGATAACCTTTTACACTAAAAAGCATCAGTACAAATCAACAGAACTTATTTTATACATTTTAAAATAAGTTCTGTTATCTGCAAATTACAATGTAATATGATATTTTCAGGGACATTGTTAAAACTATTTCATATTATTCAAACTATTTTTATCAATACATTTAAATAAAAGATACTGCAATCTTAGGAAAGAAACCGATACAAACCCAATTTCAATGACCAATGACCAATTAAAAATAAAGTTGTAAGTCTATCTTTAGGACTAATCTAGAAAAACGCTTAACCCTTCCCGCGTTGTAGACGAATACAATCCCTAAGTTTAACTTTGCTCAAAACACTGTGGACAAATATACTCACTTTTAAACATTGAGTGTATTGTCAGGACTATGTAGTTTTTAGTTTTGCTGCTTGAGTGCAGCAGTTATTGGGTAACATATCCCTTGGTTAAAAAACATAATGGCGGTCGATTCCGCCCTCCGACTGTTGTGGGAGGAGCACCTAAGATGGCACGTTACACGACTCATGCTGTGTTTCAAGCAATGCTAACGCTGTAGACGAACTAACTAGCAAGTCTGTTCACTTGCAGACTCCGTGCAAAACTGTACTGCGTACATTGTTTTATTATTTTTCCTCCCATGTCTCATTTTTTGGTAGGCTATAAGAAAATCAAAAAAATTTGCGTTGACTTGTTGAGAACTTAATTTTTTAGGGGTATGTAGCGTTACAGTGTGAGCGGTCCGAAATTTCAGTATCGCGGGAAGTGTTAATAGACTTTCTATACAAGGTGGTTTTATATTCTATGGAGCTCTTTTTAAAGGTGTAGTACACAAAATTTATATAATTATATTAAAAGGAAGCCAAGCAGTGATGATTTTAGTGAAAAAACAGATTGGTATTAATTAGTGCAGAAGAGGGTAAACCACTAGTTCCAATAATAAGACTCAAAACTTTATTTTTTCCTTTATACAGGGTGTCCTCGAACTCTCTGGACTCCTTTTGTGGATATGTTCCTGGGATCCAAACAAACATATTTCACAATATAAACATGGGTCTACCGAGCTTATTATTTCGTCTGTCTGTCTGTATGTGTTTTTTACAAAATACCTAATATTTTTGGAAGAAGAAGAGATATTGAGCTCAAAATTTGTACTTCTATTTGTTCCCTAACCTTTTATTACTGTACCAAAAATTAGAACATTATTTTAAATATTTTCAATATGGCGGCCTTTTAAAATTTTTAATGTCAAATATCTCAAAAACCGCTAACTTTAAAAAAAATACAAGAGACAAAAAAGTTTACTTTTTTAATGACAAACACAATGGTTTTTTTATTTTTTCTGTAGCTTAAAAGGTAACAGAGATTTTGACAAAAAAAGAAAAAAATTATTTCTTGGTAGTTGTCAACAATAACCAGAATTACTCTAGAAACAAAATATTTTGAAGTTATTATGAGCTAAAGTAATAAGTTATTTGCATAATGTTCCGAGCACTTTCTAAGATGATTCCACTAGCAAAAAATAATGAAAAAGTTCATATAGGCCTAATCATAGATCCGGGAATGCTTCGTTAGAGAGTTACAGCTGGCGAAAGATTTCACCCGTGTTTCAGATTACTCACAGAAACGAATCATTATTGAAATACTGTATGTAGAGCGTTAATTAAGGTGTAAAATTTTATTTTATTTACGAGAAATGAGCAGATAAATTTAATAAAATATGTTCCAGTTCTGTAACTGCAGTAATTGTTGCGATAATTGACCGAAAACTCCAAATTTGGACTAAAAAAAACATGTTTTCTATAGGGTTTTAGTACATTAACTTTGTGAAATGGGTTAACCCACAAACGTATTAAACATATTTTGTAGATATTTTATTTCTGAAGATATTTGTGTCACAAAACAACAAAACAAGTTTCGGTATAAGATATACAGGAAGCCAACCACAACAGACATCACTATACATTCTGATTCCCATCATCCATTACCTCATAAGATGGCAGCCTATAACAGTCTGATCAATAGATTAATGACAGTACCATTAGAGCCTCATGATTTTCAAGAAGAATTAAATACGATAAAATATATTTCCACAAGAAACGGTTATGGAAGCTCAATAATTGACAAACTTGTCTTAAAACACAAGGTTAGATCTGGATCGCGTCCCAAAGAGAAAGAAAAAACGGTCTTCGTATCGACTGAATATGGCAACATCTTACCTAAAATAGTCACTTCTACCTTCCATAAACTTAACAGAACTATAGCATTCCAAACCAGTAACACCATCAAACAATTTTTTCAACCCAAAAACCCAAGACATATAGAAGACCAAACAGGTGTGTATAGATTGACTTGCAACGTTTGCGAAAAGGTTTACATAGGCCAAACCGGGAGAACATTTAAGACTCGATTTAAAGAACACTTGCCAAAAAGATCAATTTCAGGCAACAAATCGAATTTTGCCCGCCATCTAATTGACGAAAACCATAGTTACACGAGCCTGGAAAATAACCTGAAACCAATTAAAATATGTAAGGGAGATATATGAACGCAGTCGAGGAGTACGAGATCTATAAGGCGTTCAAATCTAAAGATATAAACGGCGAACACCAATTATTAAACGACCAGCTGAGTTTTGACTCGAATACTTTATATGATACGGCGATAAGAATCCAAAAAGGCCGCGGAAAGAACAGGTTCAGAGTGCGCGAGACAACAGACTGACAGTTGCCGGCCGGTCGCCAGAAGGTGTACACCTAAACGTGAAATGTGCTATGTGTGTTTTGTGTAATTTAATTTTAATATGTATGACGACCTCGATTGAGTAATTTTGTATCTGATGATGGGATAAAAGTCCCGAAACGCGTCACTAACGAACATAAAGAAGAGGTCACGTGACGGAAGAAAAGAAGGTAAGAAATCTTATTGTTTATATTTCATAATCCCCGTTTTATAAAATGTATAGGCTGAATTTTTTTACTTATTTTTTGGTAAATTTATAATATACGTTTTTGGTGTTGGTGAAGTGTTCAGTGTTTTGTTTTTAGTGAAAATGACAACATAGCGAAAATGGCTAAACTTAAACTGTATTTTTTGTTTTCTTTTTGTCATAATTTCTAAAATATACCCGCAAAAGTGTTTTTGTTTTTAGAATCGGTGGTTAAGTTTTAGTTTCAGAATATAAGGCAAGCTTTCCAAAACCCCTGGTCACCTTCATCTGCACAATTTACTTTAGGAAACTCAGCTGATAGGCCTTTTGGCATAAATTTATTTTACGACCCACAGCTGATATTTTTGCAGACAACTACTTTTTACTTTCTCCCCCTATACCATAGTATAAAAAAATGGAGAAAGTATTGTATTCGTCAAAATTTTCGAATTTGAGTTTTTGGTGAAAATATTCGTTTTGGGTCCCCTGAACCTAAAAAAAGTGGTTTTCGGAGTGATGTCTGTGTGGATGTTATCAGACCTAGAGCCTAAACCAGTCGTCCGATTTTGATGAAATTTGGTATGGAGAGGTACTAGTATCTCCAGGCGTTTTTTTAATTTTTGTGAATTTTTTATTTTTAAGGGTAATTTTTCCATAAAAACCCTTAAAATAACGGAAAAATCAACTTTTTTCAAAAACGGCTCTAACGATTTTCATTAAAATTTAATAGTTTATTAGGGACCAAAAATACTATAAACTATAAAATTTTAATCAAAATCGTTCAAGCCGTTTTTGAGAAAAGTTGGTTTTTCCGTTATTTTATGGATTTTTATGGGAAAACAACTTTAATAAAAAATCACCTCTCCTACCCCACCCTACAAGTCACCGTGAATCTGTTTAGTAATTTAAATAAATATGTTTGTGAGAAAGTATGTGCCAGTTCATGGTAACGTTTATTTTACATTCTACTATTAAATGATGAATGCAGGTAAACATACTGTGACTAAAGACTAAAGGCTAAGTTAGAACTTCAGGCTATTTTTTTTTTTAATGCTTGTATTTTCTGTTGATGTAGAGTCGTATGTCGCAAGTTTTTTTATTTGACCCTAGGCTAACCTATGGCAACAGAAATGCAAGAATAATAAAAAAACCTAAAAGGTTCTAACCTATAGGCCTAGTATTTTTAGTTACAGTATGTTTACCTGTATTCAACATTTAACAGTAGAATGTAAAACAACATCGTTGTCTGCAAAAATATTAGGCTAGGGTCGAATAGTAAACTTACGCTGAGTCATATTGTAGATTACCGCCGACCTTTTTCAGGAAACAAAAGTACTGTAGTTACAAACCTCAGTATATTGTAGGCTACTATTGCATTGTGACAAATCAGGCTACTTTTTATTTAAAATGGAATTGGGATTGGTGTCCTAATATAAACTTTAGCCCTTAGTTGCTTAGGTTTTCTTAATTTTATTTTAGATTGGAGGGCGTATAATATAATTTAGTCAAATTATAACAAACATTTATAAATAGCCTACTACTGTATGTATAGGCTAAGCACTAACAAATGAATTCAACAAGTTTTCTATTCAACCTAGGCCTAGCCTATATCCAGCTCAGAGATAAATTATTGGTACCTATAGTAACCCTTTAAAAGGAATTGAATTTATTTCACCTAACATGTTTAGAGTAATAATGTCAACTATGGTAATTGTCATAATCACACGTAATTCCTTATATTCTTGGCCTACCTCAAGGTCATTGGTGAGGAAACTGCATCTTGCCAAATCTTTTATAGGCAGTGTTGTATACATATTTTTGTTCATACAAGGTAATGATGACATATGATTAAATTGTAATTTTTTCATTTAGGTAGTAAAAGTGTTGAACTTTTTTTACGATGAAATAGTTTGTCATTGTAACTGGGCGATCAACTAGACCCAGTAGGTACTGATCCTATACGAATATTTTACTATTCTCATTTACAACACGACACTAAATTGAACAGCTTCCGTAGTAACACCGGGAGGTGTGACTTGCTGTTTTATTGTAGGCCAGATCTACAACTAAACAGAAATCCTAAAGGCATAGTAAATAACAGCTCTACTTTCTAAAAATAACCTATATTATAATTACACTAGTCTTACCAATTCATCGTCCAATTCACCAAGGAAAAATATAGTTACGTGACAGACGGCACGTTTCGCGCACAACACATTTGTTCAACATTCAACGTCAAACAGAAAAATTATTGCATTTCACTAAACGTTGCCAACATGACATCATAAAAGTATTGCATGTTTTAAAATTCTTGTTAACTAATAGGATGTAAAAAGGTATTTTTAAAACCATTAATTAAATATATTAAATTCTCTAATACATAAAATGTGTCATCCATATGTTCAACCTAAATAAACCAACAAATAATACAAATATAATACTAAAATACCGTAACAATATTCTGTACATACAATAGTTTCGATTTTAGAAGAACAGTACTGATTTTCAAACATCAATGACGTCATTGCAAAAGGAACCAATAACATGAAAGAACGTGTAACCACGCCTCACTATATTGTCACACCTTTACCAAGTAGTTTAAAACCCGAGCGAGAAAGTGAATTTCTCAACATTGCTAACATTGCTTGCATTCTTGAGACTTGTGATAAGTATCCTTGTCACATTATGCTACCAGTACGTTAATTAAATTATTAAAATGATATCAGACATAAAGTATAACATGAGCCATAACAACATACAACAGTTAAATGTATTTAAATAGTTATTTATATACCCACAACATCAAATAAATGTAAACTTTAAGAAATATAAATAAATAAATAATAATAAGTGCATAAAATATTTAAAATGTATAAGCTATCTCCACAAGCGTGAGAGTTGGATATTGTAAGAATACCGGTAGGGGCGGTAGGCTTATATTTTTTTAAATATGTCTGTGATTGAACCAGCCAGCGTAGCCCTTTCAATTACTGCTAGAAATATCCAAATAATCTAGCAAAGCGCCTCTCCTTAGCAAGTCAACCTTTACAACTTCTGCAAAATTAATACTGTATAGTGCATGTTCGTGTGTTTCCTATGGATCGCCGGAGGTTCGTTGAAATCAACAATTCCAATGAATTAAAGGCGAGAGGCGTGCACACCGCCCCCACATATTATATGGTTCGTGGTGGGCAAGTGTGTACGTACCTTTACTTCAGGGCCGGGGAGAATCGCTAATATAATAAGGGCTCAGTCAGCCACTGAGCCACTTCCTCTCGATACGACGGATACGTGCTGCCAGTCGGTTCTACGCTTCTCAATCCCGGGGTCCCGGTCAATTTTGTGTACCTAGTAATCCCGGGATTAGTGTATCTCAATCCCGGGATTGACGGGATTTCAAAAACAAATGTTTTTAAGATTTTTGTGATTTTTATGTTTACTTATTGAAAAAATCGCCTTTAAAAACTTATTTGTGAAAATAAAATTTCAAAGTTTGGGATTTAATGTCATAAACTATAGTAAAGTATCTCATTTTCTATAAATTTACATCCTTTAGGAGGAATTGAAGACCTGGATTTAGTAACTCGCCGAACACTCGAACGCGTCTTCGAATTGACTCCAGCCCACCAATAGAACGAGAAAAAAAGTCGTCGAAATGTGAATGTTACTAAATCCAGATCTTCAACAAAACTAAGTCGAAATGTTAACTAAATCCAACAGTGGCAACTCCTTTCCTGGAATACACCGGAACTGGAAACCGGAGCCGCACTGAATAGTCTCCTTATCGCTCAGAGCTTCCGCTGCGCTTTATTCCCACGAATCATCCCTTCGATATATTTGTTTTTAAACTTCCTGATTTCTGAATCTGGTCACCAATATTTTCAGTTGCTATTGGGCTTCTGTGCTGTTATTACCGTGCGAATCGCGATCGCGACATTAACCGAGTCGAAAAGTTGTGCCGACTGCCGACGTCGTATTCGGCCAAATAACAGTTTAAAAATACGTAATGTTCCCAGATTAAACTAGTTTTGGAAACTATGTAGTAGTTTGTTTTGAATTCGAATAAAACTTGTATTAACGTTGTCATTACACAGCAATGACCCCCATGATACCCTTCTACCTCTAGTGGCATCCTCTTTGATATTATACACTCAGGGGTTTATTGGTACCGAAATGCCGTTCCGGTACTGCTTTTTATAAACAAATTTTACGTTTTGTTTTAACGTTGCAATGGACCATCCACTCACTCAATCACACTCATTCAACACTCGGTTCAGAATTTTACGTCCACCAATGGCCAAACAAAAAACCTCAAGATATCCCCACACTGCATTGCGTTGCGACTATGCGAGCCAACTGCAGTAAAGTCGCCCCCATTGTCCCTCAGCTCAAAATAAAAATGGGACAACTTGGGAGCATTAGACACTTCACCCTTTTGCCAGCCTCGCGGCTCGCCTGTGATGTTCAGAGAGCGCTGCGAACAACTAGAAACAAGAGACCGATGATTCAGAGTCGAGACGACCGAAAAGTTAAAAAAAGAGCGATGCTTAAACTTTTATATTATTAACTTTTTCAGCATGAATAAGTTTATACCATATTGATGAGATTATTGTAATCAAAATAAGACAAAACATGATATAATTTGAACCGCATTTAGTGATTAATACTTATCGAATAACTCATTTAATTTCAAGATTAATGAATTAAAAAAATTATATTCCAAATGAAAGCACAGCAAGGAATACATACAAACAATGGCTGTACACTGACAAATACACAAATACAAGATCGAAAGGCGCCCCAAAAGAGGAAAATATTTAAACGTAGGTACATGAACAGCGTCTGCACGGCGATTTAGCAGGTTGCCCGGTACATGCTACCTCTCGCGAACTGTCAAAAATTAAAAAGTCGCTGTTCATCAACGTTGACATTGTGATGTTGTTCAGTTTTGTCGCTTTTGAGTGTCATTAGAATAGTTCACTAACAAGCGTCTGTGTTGTGTTCTTGTGATAAGCTTGCTTGTGTTTAATAATTGTTTTCGTATAAGAAAAGTCATTCCTTGATATACATAAAATGTGTTTAGGTTTACAATCTTTTACCGAGGATTTAAATTTCTGACAAGGCTATTGACTAAACAAGAGACACATTTTGCCCAAGTTTTGCTTAAAATAGTAGGCTATGTGCCTCTAAAGTTTGCTATATGCTATCCTCCTATACAAGTACCTACAAAAATAGTTACATTTACATGTGTACTTTTTACTTTCTCACTATATCATAGTAAAGAAAAAGTATAGGCCTAGTGATCGCAAAAAAAATCGATGTTGAGATTTTTGTGGAAATATCCGTTTTGGGACCCCCTGAGTCCAAAAAAGTGGTTTTTACAAAATGTCTGTCTGTATGTCTGTATGTATACAAAGCTAGAGAGAAAACTATTCGAACGATTTCAACCAAATTTGCACCAGACATGTCCAGTAGGCCTGTATAGATGCACGAAAAAAGGTTTTGAAAATTTTTGAAAAACAACCCCCTTTTTGGCCAAAAAACCCCCAAAAAATCAGTTATTATTTTTTTATAAAAAAACGGCACTAACTATTTTGATAAAATTAGGCTTATTTGTAGCCTTTAATGTGCCCTACCATATACAAAAACCCGCATCTTTCTAAAAATTCTCGTTTAGCTAATAATAATAACTGATTTTTGGGATTTTTTGGCCATAAAGCGGGTTGTTTTAAAAAAAATTTCAAAATTTTTTTACGTGCATCTATAAAGACCTAATTGACGTGTTTGGTGCAAATTTTTTCGAAATTGATCGAATAGTTTTCTCTCTAGATAATAATAATAATATTTATTAGTTAATCTCCAACTTTAATAAAAAAACTCTCTTACCCCACCCTACAAGTCACAGTGAATCTGTTTAGTAATTTAAATGTGTTTGTGAGAAAGTATGTGCCAGTTCCTGGTACCGTTTATTTATAAAAGTAAGCATATTATCTGTACCCTTAAACTTGCAAGAGATAAGTAAAGTAGGGCTTTTAAAAGTGAACATTTCAAATCATTTCCAGAAACCGAGAACCCCCCCCTTCCCTTTCCGTCAACGTTCCGGTACTGGACAAATTACGAGTAAACCCCTGTATACACTTTCAACAATCAAAGGGGGGAATTAAAGGGGGGGGGGAGTGGGACTTTTAAGACACCTGGTATGTAGGCCTAGCCTATATACAGTATTACGGTACTGTAATTGTAAAAAATATTTCTGTAGGCTTGCACTAAACTTTGATTTTGAGAATTGTGTAACTATTCTATTGTTATAACCCCCCCCCCCCATTGTAAAACAATTTCGCACTTTGTTTACATTAAAATACGCTCTTAAGAGTAACTTGTTTTCAATAACACCTATGCAAATGTCAAGCTGCAATAAATTATCAGTATTAACATTAGCTTTGGTCAAATTGGGCACTGGCACGTTATTTTATATAGATGCAATGTAGTTTATCAACGTATAATGTTCTAGAGGCAGCACATGGAGTTTTTAGCCCAGTCAATAAAGGGAAAAAATAGGCCTTAGTGGGAAGTAATTAGTGAAAAGCTGAAATTTTGTCAGATGTTACAATAGTATAAGAGGAGTATTTACATAAAAGTCCCCGCCCCTCCCCCTCTTGCTCCCCCCCCCTTAAAGTTCACTTTTGAAAGATTTTTTATTTTGTCAATATATAGGATAAGAGATAAAAAGCGATAGAGTAATTTTTATTTCGTTATTGTAATCCTTATAATATTCTCTATCAAAAATGTTCTTTGCATTTAAGCTATAAAACAATTATTTACCGTGTATTTTTTAATTTAATGTTAAAATTTTAACTTTTCTATTACAATAATTA
>JAGFPH010000310.1:118632-144120 GCA_018207615.1 Philaenus spumarius
TATTTATTATTGCAGTGATAATCACAATATGATTTCTTTTAGCCAAGCCAATAAAGGGGAAAAATAGGCCTTATTGGATATAACTAGTGAAAAGCTGAAATTTAGTTTATAAAATTGTTAATGTTCTTTATATTAGGAGAGCTAGTTTTAGTTTGGGGGATTATTTATAACCCTAAGTTATCAAGACCGTGCCATTATCCACCACCTATGGACACGAGGCGCCGTGTCCCGTACTGGCTAAAGCCGGCACCGACAGGTGTCAAGCAGCAGAACATGTTTTGTTTACTGTCAAAACACCATCATGGACCATCTATTCATCACTCAAATTGCTATTTACAATATCTTAAAAATTGTCTGGGATATATACAATACTGGCACATAAAAGTAGAGAGTTTCAGTTTTATATAAGGCTGGCCACACACAGAATCAGACACGGTCAGTCACGTTTAGTCAGTTTGACTAATAGCAACTAAAACGGGGGGGTTTAGCATGGGTGGTTATGGGGTCGCCACACACTGCATCGAACGAGACGAACAGACACAGACAGACGTCTAAATATGTGTTCACTGACGCAGCTCCCTCAAAAGACACCTTTAGTCAAAAGCTATCTGACAGTGTCTGTCAGAGCCACCTGCACACAACCCCTCCTTGTCACTTGATTTTCTCAAATTCGTGTTTTGTTTTTTAATCTTATCCTGGTTTTTTTCTAAGATGTATTCGAACGTTTCGACTTTCATACGACAGTAGTTTTCGATTTTTTGGGATGGTTCTCAATTCCTTAATAAATTCTACGAGGTTCCTCTTCTCGTTTATAGGGTGTACCCAAAGATCTCTGTTATTAGTGCCTTTTCAAACAAATTAATCAAGTTCCACATCATAATTATAGCTTCCTCTTCCTTCTCTTCAAAGTTCGTTTCAAAGTTAGGTTAAAAACTTTCAATAAGCACTAAATGCACACAATACAACAATCTGGTGGACAGAAGAACTGAAAATGGAGGGAGGCAATGACGCCCAGTGACTAAAACCCCCACACACAGGATCAGTCAATAACAGTCAAACAGACAGAAAAGACTAAAGGCGTCTTTGACTATGACTGACCGTGTCTGATTCTGTGTGTGGCTTGCCTAAGACAGTGGAAACATTCTTGCTACTGTTTTATTCCAATCCAGTTTAGTCTTGATCATCAATTATTTCATCTACATTATTAGGACTGTTATCACATTAAAACCTTAAAACAATTAAGTTCTACTTTCGGACACCCACAATATTTAATACAAGATGTCTTACAGCTGCAAGACACGAGGTGCAGAAGGTCATCAGTTACAAAAGACTTAGTACTTAGTGTTGGTGTTAAAGCTTTCCTGTAACCTCCATTTTCTTTCATCTTTTCCATCTTCCAACTCCAAAACTGTAGCATCCAATCTGTTACCAAGCCATGTCTGCACTTGAAAATAAACCCTGAACAAATGCTGAAGAAGGGGGGATGCTTTGCAAGGTCGAAGTTTGACCTTAGATTAGATTTTTTTGCAATTTTTGCAAGTAACGAGCTTCATTGAAGTTCATGTGCTTTTTCTGTTAGATAAAATTTTCCCCGTTTGTTTTCAGTTCTTTGGAATTATCTTGACGTAGAAACACCGACGCTTGTGTTTGAGCTTCTTCTGAATTTTGTAAAATGTCCAAAGATTTTATTTTTCCCAGATCAAAGAAAGTAGATGTTGTGTCACAACCTGTTATGGCATAAGCAAGCAGATTAAGCTTCCTTTTGTCGTTCAACTTATGGATGATTTTGGAAATCCTATAATACACTTTTCGTCCAGTTACTGGTTCTCAAAAGTAGATTGTTTGGTTTTCAGGCCCAAGCGCTACCAACAGTATTAATAAATTGGTGTATTAATAAATTGACAGTAAACAAAACATGTTCTGCTGCTTGACACTTGCCGGTTTTAGCCAGTCCAATAATGGTGGGTCCATATTTGATGGAAAATGGAACGGTCCTAATAACTTAGGAGTAGGAATAATCCCCCGAATCAAAACTGGCTCTCCTAATATAAAGAACATTAACAATTTTATAAACAAAATGTCAGCTTTTCACTAATTATATCCAACAAAGGCCTATTTTTTCCCTTTATTGGTTCGGCTAAAAGAAATCATATTGTGTGTTTATCACTGCAATAATAAATACCAGAAAATAAATAAATAATAAAAAAATAAAATAAATGTTTACGTCTATTTTACCATTGTAATACCCATAATTAGACCAGCTATACAAATAAAAGTCCAAACAATAGGCCTTTACTGCAGATTGACCGCTGATATGTCAACGGGCTGATCCGGCCCGCGAGGACTCATCGTACGCCCCGCGCCGCGCCATCTCCCTTTGCCAGGCCGATTAAGTCAACTGTCTGCACTTAACATTTATAAAACTTATATCAATATAAATATTGCAAAATACCCTAAAAGTTTTATTTGAGCCATTTTTTCATAACTTGTCTCATATTAATAAAAAATAGCTAAACATGTAATTATTGTAATAGAAAAGTTAAAATTGTAACATTAAATTTAAAAATGCACGGTAAATAATTGTTTTATAGCTTAAACGCAAAGAACCTTTTTGATAGAGAATATTATAAGGATTACAATAACGAAATAAAAATTACTCTATCGCTTTTTATCTCTTAGATATTGACAAAATAAAAAATCTTTCAAAAGTGAACTTTAAGAGGGGGTAGGTAGGGGATGCAAGAGGGGGAGGGGCGGGGAATTTTCAGAAAATATTCCTTATATATAATCAACTAACATCCATGAAAAAATCAGCTTTTCACTAATTAGTTCCCACTCAAACCCTTTATTGACTGGGCTATTTGTCCACCACGGATTATTTGCCGTCGCCGTCATATCAACAGTGGTACGAAGGAGAATATTAGAGCATACATATTGGTCGGAAAAATAAACGATCGGTTTATTTACCGCTGACGGTAGCTGTGCAGCCGCTAGCTGCCACTACAATCGACGGATTTTCAACCGTCTCCGCCGAAACAGTAGCGAACGTGACCAAATGTACGCCAATTTTCCTTATTTCATTATTTTTTTCGTAGAATACTATCTTTCAGCCTCGTGTAGAAACCGACTTTTTCTTAAATATTTGAAAATGTTTCCTTCTAGTTCCTGAAATCAGGAAACATTGTGTAGAATGCTCCAAAATCATTAGGCATATTTAAAAAAAAACTAGGGTTTTTACATTTCTTGTGGACTATTTTCTTGTTGAAAAATGGAAGCACAAGAAGAATATAAATAGGTAAATTTCTATTACCTAGTTATATTCTTTACATGCAAAATTGAAATGATTGAAGTTTTTATACGAATGATATAGATTTTAGCTTTCTTATGCTTAACTAATATTTTATAATATTCAAGGGGAATCTACGTACCTCTTGGGATTATTATCTCTGCTACGTACCAAATTTAAATTCTGTAGGCTACGCATTATGGCCAGCACCGGGTTCTATGTCCAGAGGGGTGCAAAATTTAAAATTGGTTTACTGGCTTACTGGCATTATAATAACTAGGGGTTCTGTCCCTGGACGCTTCCCTCGCAGTTGGAAAATTCGCTAAAGAATCTCGTTAATCTTTGGCTCGTTTGTACATAGGTTTGTATAATTATGAAACCAGGCTTAAATACCTATATTAACGGTAATTACAAGATTAATAATTATAACCTCAAATACATAGAAACGTGAGAGGCTTTCATTACGATTTTAGTCCTAGTTCTACTATCTTCTATTAACTAAAGTTTTGAAACCAGGTCTAAATATAATAAAAATTATTGCAGGATTAACATAACCTCAATACTATGTTTCAGAAATAAATGAGCCAGGCCTATATTACAAAATGGACTATTATAATTTATATCCATCTTTGCCAAGACCTTTTTTTTTTGACAAAATAAATTGTCAAATCAGGCCCAATTTATTCTAATTCCAACATGTTAAAACAGTATAAATTAGCTTGTTTTTTAACAGTAATTAAATAAACGGTACCAGGAACTGGCACATACTTTCTCACAAACACATTTAAATTACTAAACAGATTCACTGTGACTTGTAGGGTGGGGTAGGAGAGTTTTTTTATTAAAGTTGGAGATTAACTAATAATTATTATTATTATTATCTAGAGAGAAAACTATTCGATCGATTACGAAAAAAATTGCACCAAACACGTCAATTAGGTCTTTATAGATGCACGTAAAAAGGTTTTGAATTTTTTTTTTAAACAACCCGCTTTATGGCCAAAAAACCCCCAAAAATCAGTTATTATTATTAGCTAAACGAGAATTTTTAGAAAGATGCCGGTTTTTGTAAATGGTAGGGCACATTAAAGGCTACAAATAAGCCTAATTTTATCAAAATCGTTATGGCCATTTTTTTATAAAAAAATAATAACTGATTTTTTGTGGGTTTTTTGGCCAAAAAGGGGGTTGTTTTTCAAAAATGTTCAAAACCTTTTTTCGTGCATCTATACAGAGGCTTATTACTGGACATGTCTGGTGCAAATTTGGTTGAAATCGATCGAATAGTTTTCTCTCTAGCTTTGTATACTTTTATTAAAGTTGGAGATTAACTAATAAATATTATTATTATTATCTAGAGAGAAAACTATTCGATCGATTTCGAACAAATTTGCACCAAACACGTCAATTAGGTCTTTATAGATGCACGTAAAAAGGTTTTGAAAAACAACCTCTTTTATGGCCAAAAAACCCCCAAAAATCAGTTATTATTATTATTATTAGCTAAACGAGAATTTTTAGAAAGATGCGGGTTTTTGTATATGGTAGGGCACATTAAAAGCTACAAATAAGCCAAATTTTATCAAAATCGTTAGAGCCATTTTTTTATAAAAAAAGTAATAACTGATTTTTTGGGGGTTTTTTGGCCAAAAAGGGAGTTGTTTTTCAAAATTGTTTAAAACCCTTTTTCGTGCTTCTATACAGGCGTAGGTACTGGACAAGTCTGGTGCAAATTTGGTTGAAATCGATCGAATAGTTTTCTCTCTAGCTTTGTATACATACAGACAGACATTTTGTAAAAACCACTTTTTTGGACTCAGGGGGTCCCAAAACGGATACTTCCACAAAAATCTCAACATCGATTTTTTTTGCGATCACTATACTTTTTCTATACTATAGTATAGTGAGAAAGTAAAAGTATCCAATGAACAGCTGATTTTGGATAATACTCAATCTCAGTTCTATTCCACTCTATTTCCAACGTGCTAAAACAGTATAAATTGACATGTTTATAAGCAGCTGTTTTGATCGCTTTATTTACTATTTCGTTGTTATTTTGTAACCAACATGGCAACACATAAGTTAAAATTTTTCAACTTTTAAATTAGATTTTCTCAAAAAATTGCGTTTTTACACGAAGTACAACTATATGGGTGTACTTAAAAATCAAAACTACGCCTGAATACAAAATTTCTTTCAATTCGTTAGAGCCGTTTTCGAGATCCGCGACAGATACAAAGATACAAGAATTGCTCATTTAAAGTAATAGCATCAATAAAACACAATTTGTAGATAGTTTATTGACTATTTCATAAAATTAATAATAAAAAGGTAACCAGTAACGATGCTTGTTGTTCTTCTCTAACTAATGCAATTCTTGACGCAAGTGTAAAGTACTACTGCTTTGCCTGCAAGTGTAAAGCTAGGTTTACACTAGCATGTAGCAGTGGCGCCACTTTTACTGGCATCATAGTTGCGCCAAAAATGTACCATGTAAACCTTAAATGACGCGACACTTTTAATGGAGAGGTGCAGTGGCGCGCCAACGGGAGTGATGCCACTAATATATGTTTCGACATATATTAGTGGCACCAGTAGCGGTGACGCGCCATCTGTACTGTCGCGTCACTTCCTGTGGCCCATGTAAACCACAGCGCCAGTGCTAGTGTCGGACGTCTAGCTCCAGTGACATCTACTACCTAGCTGGATCTCTGTTAATAAACGTGTGTTCTTTGTAGTGAAGTGTAGTGAAGTTTTTGTTACGGTGCAAAGAAGTGAAGTGTTTGTTATGGTGTCATGGCAGAAACCAAAGGGAATCCGAGTAAGCAGAAGAATGAAGCTCAGGTAGAAATGCCAGAAAAGGTAGAAGGAAGAGAGATGGAAGCCGGCCAAAATCGACAGATTTCTCGAATTGTATGAAATTTTTCCCTGCTTATGGGACTACAAAGTCCCTGAATATAAAGATCAAAATGCAAAAGAACATTCATGGGATGAAATAGTCAAACTCATGGGAAAAAAAGATTTGATAGTTAAAAAAACCAAAGGTTAAATCCGCATTCTCCGGAACACCTAAAGAACCTATGAAAATCCAGAAGAGCAAGTCATCGAGCAAAGGGCTGGACAATGTATACACACCTACTCTGAGATGGTTTAGTACTATGGACCGTATAGTGGGACAAGTTGTACAGAGTCGAGGGAGCCAATCAGTTGGACTTCCTGATGAGGTATATGTATGCCTAATATATTGCATTATAATATAGAAGTGTTTAGTTCCCCACTGAATATCGCAAAAATATTGTCGCATGTAAAATAAAAGAAAATTGTTGGTTAATAAGAAAATTCTTAATCACTCTTAAATTGGGAACAACATTAAAATTGGAACTTAATTGTATGTGTTTTTTGCAACCTTAAAACTTAGGTTAATAATTCAAAATACTAAAAAAA
The DNA here is from genome assembly GCA_018207615.1 of Philaenus spumarius. Classification (NCBI taxonomy): domain Eukaryota; kingdom Metazoa; phylum Arthropoda; class Insecta; order Hemiptera; family Aphrophoridae; genus Philaenus; species Philaenus spumarius. The sequence goes on from JAGFPH010000310.1 coordinate 125,363, forward strand.
CATTTTGTTACTTCAAGCTCTACAATATGGTCAAATACAATTATGTGGGTTTTGAAAATGTTCAGGTTAAAAATTAAAAACAGACTTTAATAAATTTTAAAAAACCCCATAAGACCCCCTTATAAATTACAATTACCACATAAGACTTGGACACAGCAATAAAATGTTAAGCCACATATCATGTTAATACATTTATTAATACAAATGATTTATAACAGAGTTCTTGGTACAATTATTGAAGTACCCAAATTCTTTACAGTACTTCATTTTCATCTCCTTGGTATCTTACAAATTCTCGTTGCCAAGGAACACTTCCTTCTCCCATAAACCAATCGGCGAGTTTATCACTAACATTCTTTGTTCTCTTTGATGGGTTGCTGCGATGTTGTGATGTCTATTTCACACTAGCCAATCCTTCAAATAGGACTTCTTTACGCCATTGTCCTGGTATAATAGTACCAATTTCTAAATCTTCTTCATCAATACATCCTCTGTAGATATATACACCAGGACTTGTTTGTCGTAGCCAATTATGCATAGCTACAGTTGCTTTTACCACACCATCTACTAAATTAGGGGATAATGGAATCAGCTTTAAAAAAATACAAAACCTGGCTGCAAGGATGCCGAATGCATTTTCAACTATGAGTCCGTGCTCTAGAAAGACGATAATTAAAAACTTTCTGTCTTAGAGTTAAAGGACCACTTCTAGTACTATATGGCTTCATTAAATATTCCCTTAAAGGGAACGCGTCATCAGCAACAAACAACTCATTCTCTGACAAATTAAGCTGTTTGCTGTCTATTGCCTTTTGAAAAGCACTATTTCCCAACACTCCAGCGTCTGACGCACACACATTTGCTCCAATGTCTATGTAGGTAAAGCAATAAGCATCATCCACAACTGCCAGAAGGATTGTACTAAATTATCCTTTGTAATTGTAAAAGTTTGATCCACTGTTACTTTGTATCGTGAAATGTTTACCGTCGATGCTGCCACAACAACGTGGGAAATTCCATCTAGTAGAAAATCCTTGCATTCTTTCGATCCATTCATTTTCTGAAGTAGGAACCTATAAAAACATGCTAATTATGTTAATTTAAAATATAAATAAAAACAGTTAAACAAATACAATAGGTTTAATTTGGTGCCTCTTTTCAGAAACAATCAGACACTCAACTAGATGAAAACGTGGATGAACCGGATGAAACAGAAATGCAAAGGGTTGAGGATACTGTTGAACCACTGTGTCCTGCAACTACTTTCACGGCCAATGTCACTTGTATACCAAGAGAGAAGCCAGCAACTACAACTAAGCCAAATCATCCGTATGTAAGACCTTTGTCAAAAAAAGTTGCAGAACAACGTTTAAACAAAATAGAAACTGCTGTTGGTGAACTGAAAGTTATTAGTAATCAGGTTTTCAGCCATGGAACTTCTAGTGTACAAACAAATTGGGAATTTGATATGTTCGGCCTATTAGTTTCAACCCAATTGAAAAAGTTGAAGTTCCAGAAGTTGAAGCGTTGGCTGTAATGCAGGAAATTCAGTCCTGCCTATTTCTACGAAAAATGGCCTGTGCAAACAGGTCAAGTAACATTTTGCAGGAACCACTATGGCACGATGGCGATTACCATGCAACGATAACACATGTTCCATTTTTTTTGTAATAATGAAATTTTTCTTAACAATAATGTTTGTTTTATTGATTTTGTTAATTTTTTAATAAAGTTTCTGTCCTTTTTTGAATAGAGTGGTACAATTTATCTTTGAACTGTGCTTTTATCTTTTGCATTGGTTCTACTAAGAATGAGACATACTCTAGAAACATAACACACCCAATGAAGTGAGCAAAGGATGTGGGAAATAAGAAATCCCCAGAATTGCACCTGTTCCACTTAGAGTGTAGAGCCATGTATATCGAGCAAAATGAAACATTAACACACTACAACACACACAGTTCACATTTTATGATGCAAGGAAACCAAGAAATGTTTTACCTTATAGTCTCTCTCTCATATTTATGCTTCTTTAAGCATAATAGTGTTAAACAAAGTAGAAATAAAACTACCGGTACTTAAGTTTGGTTTGATTTACTATTAGGAATGTGGTGTAATGTATTTGAGATCTATTGCTTGGAAGTAGAAATTGTGTTTATATTTTACACACCTTTTGCTATTATTTGGAACAAAAATTAGATTTTGGTAAAGATGCACAGTCAAAAGTACTGGTTTAAATGAAGTTAACAAAATCTGTTAATTAATACATGCACTGCTAAGATGGACAATAGTGATAGGTTATATAGATTCGTTTGGATGTCCAGGCTGGAAAATCCCATGATAGTGTCCAACTCGTTTCTACTAATTTAGGCCCCATTAAAATCCTTATCCGAACAATTCAGTTATATTCCATGTTTGAAACTTTAACTGAACACTACTATTCAAATAAAATAATCATTACACATTGTCAGAAAAATAAATAAATAAAAGGTAAACTTTTATACAAATTTCATTTGAAAAGTATCGTGGCTAAGTTGGTTCTGTTTTGAATAAATTTTAACTTAGAATTTTGAAAGTTCAAACATAATCCGTGTTAAAATAAAAAATACTAAGTACATCTCTAAAAACTCATTAAATGAATTATAAAATATTAGATAGTAAAATGTCCTATATTTCTGACTCGTCATTTAGATTTTTAGAGTGCTTTAAAAAATGATTAAAGATAAATATTTGCTTTTGGAAGAACTTGTGGAATTTACATCACAAGTAAAACATTTATACTTTAAAGGCTAATAAAACTTTTTATAAAACTCTGGTTACATTTATGATCCACAAAGTCAAGTGACCAGATAAATAATATTAAAACAAATAAGTAAAATTACTTTATTATTATTGCATTTGTTTACTTATTATATAAGTGTTTAGTTATCTTTTCCACACCTATAAAAATAAAACACTCAAGGTCATTATATTGACATTGGAAATGAACTAACTGATATGAGGAATCAACAAGATTACACAATCAACTTACTTTTCTTATTTTCAATGCACATCTAACTGTTTATATAATAAACATGAACTAATAGGTACACATTGTGTGTAAATAAAATGCTATCTATTTTTAACGAGTAATATACATTTAAGATATTTCCTGCATTAGTACTACTGAAATCTGTTTTATTTTCCATATGTTTTTTGGTATATAAAAATTACATCATGGGAGCTTTCAACCATTCTTTAGGAACAGGGAATTGATGAAAAAAAAAGAAGAATTTTTACTTTCTAACCTGATTATTGTGTACTCAAAGAGTCCAGTACTAAGATATCATAAACAAAATTTGAAAAAAATAATCAATTGACGTGGAAAATAATAATAATAATCTGACAAAAAGACGTGGAAAATGATTATTTACTTGTCCTAAAAATCAAGAAATCAAATGTTTAGTATTTTTTCCCTGTTTTTTTTATAGTAAATGTATATATATATACTTTAGTAAAATTATGCAAAACAGCCCCAGCCGGAGACCAGATATCTAGTCATATCCCGTCAGCTTGGAAGCGCGCCAACCACTGTTTGCTTTACTTGTGCCCTCCTACCCTCAAACCACAGATATGATTAGATATCTGGTCTCCCTAGCCTAGATTCGAACCTGGCATCTTCTCATCAGGAAGACGCAACGTTATCCACTAGGCTACGGCTTGATTAAAGAAAACTGACAAATTAACAATACTTCAGTTACTTTACTATCGGTTTAAATATTACGTGTAAAGGAAAAGATAATTTATCAGCACCATTTAGGAGCGGTTACAACAAGTTTGCTCGGTTCTTATTAAGTGAGTCTGTATGGTTTGTATTCGTGGGACGTTTATAACAGCACAAACGTAGCCTATATATACGGGCGTGCCACTGAAAAGGTTAAGTGACATTAAACAAGTTTTATTTCATAAACACCTGTTTTATTTACCTGCTATACTACAAAAAGGTTTTACTGTATTAAGTATAACAAGGCTGTTTATCTTTATTAATGCAGCACAGCTAAATACCTTCATTTCCTGATTATGCTTTTTCGTCCCGTCCGTTACAGATGAAAAATAATAATTTCTTCAATTTGATAATGTTGATGGCAGAAATTAATATACTGTAATAAGCTATGCAATCTCATAATTATTCAGAATATTTAGTATTGTGATGACTTCTTTAATAGAACTGAAATATCAACAAAAAGGACAATAGCTCACCACTCTGTTCCAAAAATTAATTAATGCGTTGCAAGCTGCACAGTTTTAATAAAATTACATCATTCAATAAAAGCTGTATTTTGTGCAGTTAACCTAGTAAACACAAGAGGGAGAATATAAGTTAAAGACATGTTTTTCAGTTATAAGTTTGTGTTGTACAGGTTAGCATATTTTCATGTATATATATATATCAAGTGAAGCAGAAGTATTGCAACCGCTAACTAAATTTGAATAAGTATTAAATGGACAATTGACCATTCAGGATATATTTTATAGGTAAGGAACTTAAGACTTTTAAATAGTGACCCCTTTCTGTATAGATAACCCTCGCAGGGTAATATCGAGGTCTCAGCGGGGCGCCGGGAGGCTTCAAATACTTTTTCTTTCATTTATGCTCCAGCCTTGGACCAAGCAGAACCCCTCTCCAGGAGGTGAGTAGTTCATTATATTCTCACTAGAGTAATGGAAAATGTGGTCTGGCCTGTCTGACCCGATGTTACCCAACAAGGAAAAACAAAAATCATAAGGTCGTAGCTTTTGTTTCGAATTAAGGGATCTATTGTAGTCTTCTGAACCCATTTTTTGTAGGAAAAGGTTCAAAGATTTTATATATGACAGTAAAAAATTTATTAATTTAAAGTTTCAAAGTTATTAGCTCAGGAATAAAAAAATGGCCAGTAACGGAAGAACAAACTCCAACTTTATTCATCCATAAAAAATAGTAATTTTTCAAAATATACATAAGTTGTGTAATTTAGTTCTAAATAAAACTAAGTGAAAATATTGATCAATTTTAAAAAACGTTTTAGATTACATCAGTTTTTATTTTCCTGCTACATGACCGCTAACAAAATCAGGCCTACTTTTAATAATGGATTAGAAATATATGCTTTATCCAAAAATGAAATTTGATTATAACAAATTGTAGAGAATAAAACATAGAAATGAACTGAAATACTTGAAAATATTAAAATAACCTTATTTTATAAACGTGTTTGACTAAATTACTAGAAGTAACACAAAGCTCTCTTGTACGTAGTATACACTTCTGGCCATTGTCTACTATGCAAATGTAACGGACAAACGTCTTGTTGGGTCTGTCAGACTCAGTGTTCCGATGGTACATCGGTGTCACGGCAAGACATTTAACCCTGCGAGGTTAAAACATGAGCAATGGTGTTAGATTCTTTGTGGTATTATATTCCAACCTAAATTGCAGAGATGAAAATTTAGGTTAGAGTTTTATCCTAATTTTAAAATATTATAATCTTATTGAACTTAAAATATATTTATTTTTTCGAATAAAGAAATTCGGTTTTTTGTAAGTATTTTTAATCATCCTTATTTCATCATTTCCGCCACACTCACCCTCAAAGTTCCTTTAATGATACAATTTTATAGGAATGATCTTTCAGTAAGCACAAATAAACGAAGAACTGAAGAGAAATTGACAAAATATTTGTATTATTCTACAGAACATTTTAGACACCACATTGAGTTTAATATTGTTAGCAAAGTCTTTTAAATGCCATTAATCATGTCACATAATATTTTTTTTATTTATCTGTCTCAGTTTAAGTTGTTTCCAATGTGTTTCTCATGTAACAATCCAACCAATTTAAAGATCGTAAAATGATCCTGAATGAAGTCCTTAGTAAACCATCAAACCTTTCTTAATTTTGAACATATAATTAAATATGTGATGAATATTTACTTATTTATAATGTAGTCGTAAAACAGTGAGCTTATCTTTAGGCAAAATACCATGTCCGTACACCATTGCTACAAACAAGAACTTTTATTGTAAGGTTGGTCACCGACCTAGTTCACAACAAATTATTTTAAATTATTTTTAACGTTAGTAAACATTGTTTAGCAATGATATTATATTTCATTTATACTAATTACTGTAAAAGAACTGACTGCATCATTGTTAAATAATATATGACTTCAATGCATTGCAAAGTTATAATAAATTCCTAAAAATATAAAAGTTTATATTTTTAACTGACTTATCTGCTTCTAAATAAACAACATTTTTAAACTTAGGTACTTAAATGTTCTATGCAAATAGCATTTATATAATACTTATGTAGAACAATATTATATAATCGAAAAGTATAAGTACTTGCAAAGACTTTGTTGGAAAAACATTACGTAACACTTTATTTACGATATAATTTATTTACAAAATAATTACATATGTACATTTCACAATGAAACCACACTATTAAAATAAAGTTATATTGCATGTATTGCAGTGAGATTAAAACCATAAATCTCCAGGATCGACGTCGTGGTCTTCAAGTTTTATATTGTTGTCATTATGTGTTGCCTCATCCTCTGATTCACTCACTGCTAGATCATCTTGTATTTTTCCTGTTATCTGAGATTGAGCTTGGTTATCACGATTAGGTAATCCATGCATCAAAAAGTCTGAAGGGTCATAGTTTGGATCCACATCCATGCTTTCATCTATACAGAAGTTTTTATTTATCAAAATATTGGCAGAGCTTCAAAACAAAGAGAATTTAGTAAAAATACCAATAAGTTTATTGTTAGTACCGGTACACACTAAATATTAGATTTAGCTATAAATAATAGACTATGGAAATTCATAATATGACAGTTGAATAATATTATTTTACAACCTGTAATTTAAACCTAAATTATTTTTTCAAAGAAAAAAGAAGATGTGTGGGAGGCTAATCAACTTTATTTATACATTTTAGTCCTTATTTAAAACATCCCATAATGTATGTTTTTTGTTCCCTGCAGAAGCCCTCATTATTGATGACACTTTTTTCTGTTCATTTGACATATTTTTGAGACTTAAAACTATAAGTTTAAAGTGAACCTTGTTTTAGTTTTTTTTTTTTTTTTAGAATAAGAATATATATATATTTTAAACTAGGGGCTCTGCCCCTGGATGCTTCGCGTCCCAACCCCACCTCGGCCTTCGGCCTCAATGGCTGCTTCGCTTCGCTCGAAGTTGGAAAATTCGCTAAAGAATCTCGTTAATCTTTGGCTCGTTTGTACACAGGTGACCGAGCATAAATCAGCTGTTTTATTTCGCAGGGGACTCAAACTCATTAAACATTATCTCCATAAGATTAACATGGGAAATTTGAAGGATTGTGTGCCGGAGCTCCTTCTCGGGTGAATAGCGGCTGAATGGATGATTGGATCTTAAATTTGATGCAAAATCGTCAGTTTGAAATTCAATTTTCTACAACTTTTGTATTTAACATTTTTTTTTATCTCTTACCGTTTTCTTGCTAAATGCGCTCAAAGTGGGAACATGAAGAAATTCAAAAAATCGAAAAAATCGTTCCCGCCCAAAAGGTGCAGCCAAAATTAAAAAATGTTGAAATCTGGCAAGTTTCCCAACATTTTCTCGTCGAGAGCTTTAATTCAAGTATAAGGTTGATGGGGCTCCGATTACAGGAAGTGCCTAATAATTAATGTCAGTGAATGAGTGAAATCGTCTAGCTTTAAGGACGTTGGGCGGAGCCTCCCTTCTCGGATGAATAGTGGCTAAATGGATGATTGGATATTGAATCTGACGGGAAATCTCTTCCTTGAAATTGAATTTTCTATAACTTTTGTATTTAACATTTTTTGCTATCTCTTACCGTTTTCTTACAAAACGCGCTCAAAGTGTAAAAATGAAAAAATTAAAAAAATCTAAAAAATCTTTCCCGCCCAAAAGGTGCTTGCAAAATTTAAAAATGTTAACTTCTGGCAATTTTCCCAAAAGTTTCTCGTCGAGAGCTTTAATTCAAGTATAAGGTTGAGGGGGTCCGATTACGGGAAGTGCCTAGTAATTAATGTCAGTAAACAGTGAAACCGGCTAGCTTTAAGAACGTTGGGCGGAGCTTCCCTTCTCGGATGAATAGTGGTTAAAAAAAAAATGGATGATTGGATCTTAAAGCTGATGAAAAATCGTTAGTCTGAAATAAAATTTTCTACAACTTTTGTATTTAACATGTTTTTTTTATCTCTTACCGTTTTCTTGCTAAATGCGCTTAAAGTGAGAAAATGAAGAAATTCAAAAAAATCGAAAAAATCGTTCCCGCCCAAAAGGTGCTTCCAAAATTAAAAAAATTGTAAATTCTGGCAATTTTCCCAAAAGTTTCTCGTCGAGAGCTTTAATTCAAGTATAAGGTTGAGGGGGGTCCGAATACGGGAAGTGCCTAATAATTAATGTCAGTGAATCAGTGAAATCGGCTAGCTTTAAGAACGTTGGGCGGAGCTTCCCTTCTCGGATGAATAGTGGCTAAATGGATGATTGGATCTTAAATCTGATGAAAAATCGTTGGTCTGAAATTAAATTTTCTACAACTTTTGTATTTAACATTTTTTGCTATCTCTTACCGTTTTATTACAAAACGCGCTCAAAGTGGGAAAATGAAGAAATTGAATAAACCGGAAAAATCTTTCCCGCCCAAAAGGTGCTTCCAAAATTTAAAAATATTAAATTCTGGCAATTTTCCCAAGAGTTTCTCGCCGAGAGCTTTAATTCAAGTATAAGGTTGAGGGGGGTCCAAATACGGGAAGTGCCTAATAATTAATGTCAGTGAATCGGTGAAATCGGCTAGCTTTAAGAACGTTGGGCAGAGCTTCCCTTCTCGGATGAATAGTGGCTAAATGGATGATTGGATCTTAAATCTGATGAAAAATCGTTAGTCTGAAATTAAATTTTCTACAACTATTGTATTTAACATTTTTTGCTATCTCTTACCGTTTTCTTACAAAACGCGCTCAAAGTGGAAAAATGAAGAAATTGTAAAAATTGAAAAAATATTTCCCGCCTAAAAGGTGCTTCCAAAATTAAAAAATGTTAAATTATGGCAATTTTCCCACAAGTTTCTCATCCAGAGCTTTAATTCAAGTATAAGGTTGAGGGGGGGTCCGATTACGGGAAGTGCCTAATAATTAATGTCAGTGAATCAATGAAATCGGCTAGCTTTAAGAACGTTGGGCGGAGCTTCCCTTCTCGGATGCATAGTGGCTAAATGGATGATTGGATCTTAAATCTGATGAAAAATCGTTAGTCTGAAATTAAATTTTCTACATGTTATCTCTTACCGTTTTCTTACAAAACGCGCTCAAAGTGGGAAAATGAAGAAATTGAATAAATTGGAAAAATCTTTCCCGCCCAAAGGGTGCTTCCAAAATTTAAAAATATTAAATTCTGGCAATTTACCCAAGAGTTTCTCGTCGAGAGCTTTAATTTAAGTTTGAGGTCGAGGTGGGTACGATTACGGGAAGTGCCAAATAATTAATGTCAATGAATCACTGTTACCCTCTAGCTTTATATAAGTAGATAATTGTATAATTTAGAAAGTTTTCTGTTCCAAGTGGATTATGATTTTCCTCCAGAGAGTGCCATAATTTAATTTTGGTATCATGCACGTGCTACCATTGAGCCATCCAAAACTGTTGCCATTCATCTCGTCATGATACCGAAATTTATAAAGAACTCTTGAAATAACATATTACTCAACATCTGTTCGTACATCAAATTATTTTTTCATTAACATTGTATATATTATGTTCAGATTATAAAAGTCTAAATCATCAACCAATAAAATACTTTTTAGATAGGATCTGTAAGTTCTGGGATTGCCCTAAATTAGTTTACCTCTCTAAAATATTAGTGTACATAAGTGGATAAACTTTGAATTTTCATGATATTTTGACTTATTTCAAAAGGGTTGTCTTTCCTTAATAGAGAAAACAAAATACATGATTATATAGTGAATAATTAAACAGTAAAATTAAAGTAACATAACTGTAAACCATTAAAAAAGATCTACCTTTAAAGAAGTTTTTCTAGAATAAGCAAAAAATATCATTTCCGAGTTATAATTATACAGAATGTCAAGAAAATACTGTCCCAAATTTCACCAATTTATTCTATAGGTGAAAATAAAAAAAAAGTTCCCATAAACATAGGTCTGAAAATGCTTAGATTTTTAACTATCCACCATTTTGGTTTTTGTTACTAAACACTTAAATCTTTGGAAATAGAAAAGATATTGAACACAGATTTGGTGTACGTATTTGAGGTTACGTAAAATTTTACCTTTGTATAAAAAACCATAACGTTCTTTTGTATACTTTAAAAATGGTGGCCATTTATCCCTCCGAGTGCTAACGCCGCGCTCCGCAATATGTTTTGACGCTTGTGTAGTGTTAACGTCGCGGAGCGGGTTACTTACGAAAAATCAATATATTGTCACTACAAATATCGTTATCCAGCTTTATTTTACATAGTATCTAAGTAGAATGTTCATAGAACACATTGTACAGTGTGGGATTACCATCTGTGAAAATTGTTTAAGGTTTTTTTAATGTAACATATGATGACGATTTTCTTCTCTATGTACTTATTAAAAAAAAATATGTCACTACTATTATATGTTTTTCTTTTTGGAATTAAATTTTGCACATTTTCTATATTTTGAATATTCAGTTTAGTGAAATTCTATAATGCATATACAGTACAACCTCGTTAAGTAGGACCAGCCGGGACCGCGGCCGATCTGACATAACGAAAATTCGTGTTAGCCGGAGAAAGAGCATAAAACATCAAAAAATGAAAATACACTGTATACTTACAATATTTTCCTTTATTACGGAGAAAAACATTTAAAAAATATTTACTGGTTACATTAAAACAAAAACCTCATCTGTGGACTGTACAGGTATGTCTACTTTTTGGGGAAAAAGCTTGTAAGTTTCTGTTGCGTCAGCAAACAAACTCGGTTGCGCGAACTCGGCGGAAACATGACGATTATGCGCTCGTATAAAGCAATAGTGCTACCAAAATGCATATTTTTATTTATTGCAAACCGGTCCGGGTTACCCGGAGATCCGACTTAACGAGGTTGTACTGTATATATATTTTATTCTTGTTTTCTAATTATCAAGCTGTTAACAAGTAATGATGAGTTTATATTTGTTATACTAAATTATTCTACAACTCTTTCTGAACAAAATGATATATAATATTTCAGCCATTTGTGGTATTTTAGAACTATTTTTAAAAACATGCCTCTGCGCGATTCTCTAAAAACCCTTAGCAATGTAGTAAAGTAATAAAGTCAGCACCTGGAGGGTTAAAATATCTCTAAAACCACTAACTTTACAAAACAAATTTAAGAAGAAAAAAAGGTTAATTTTTAACACCAAACAAAACGGTGTTTTATTTTTCTCGTAGCTCAAAAGATAACTGAGTTATCGAATAAAAACTCAAAACATAATTTCATACTGTCTATAAGAATACAGAAACAACAATAATAGTAGAGAAAGATTTTTTTTAGTTTTTAGCTGGTAACTTGGTTATCGTTTGAGCTCCGGGGAAAAAAAAAATACATTTTGTTTGTTATTAAAAAGTAAACTTTTTTATTCTTAAATTTTTGTTGTAAAGTTAGCGGTTTTAGAGATATTTGACATTAAAAAATTTTAAATTACTGCCATTTTTAAAATATACAAAAGAACGTTCTGGTTTTTTTATACAAGGGTAAAAGGTTATGTATGTACAATTTTAGGTAATGTTTATGTGAACTTTTTGCTTCTTATTTTTAGTAGTAGAATCTCCTTGTAATATCTTTACCTTTTCTCGTGGGACACCCTGTATGTATATAGAATACAGTTTTGAATTGTAATCATAGTTTCTATGTACAATATAAATATAGTTATTTTTAATAACAAATATACCTTGATCTTGTGGGACATGAACATCTTGTGGATAGTATGAAATGTTTCCTAGCTGCATCATTGCTTCTGCAGCTTGTTGGCTGTCATCATCAGGTCCAGGAATATGTTCTCCTTCGCCCTCTGAAAGTCCTCCGACTTCTTCTAACTCTTCTTCACTTGAGAACTGTAAGTCTGGTAAACAGATATTCAATATTTATTAGCAACTAACAGACACCAGCAGCTTCGCTCACATATGTGATTAAATAAATAAAGGAATATCGGGTAAATACCGTTGCCTTATAGCCCAGTCAATCTGTACATCCTCAGATGCAAAAGGTCGGGTAGTTCTGATTTTTTGGTATGTTGTATGTATAGGGGCACTTTTTAAAATTCCAAGTTTTCGACCTCGGGCGTGCTCCGCGCGCGCCACCGGTGCCGAAAAACTCAGATTTTTTTGACCTTGTTCTAGTTTTTTCACATTTTGAGCATTAAGGACTGGTTTGACAAAATAAATTAACCAGTCCTTTTTTAAAGAACAGTAAATTTGCCACAATTTAAAACTAAAATCATCTTCCTGAGGATAATACTTTTTGAGTTACAGCCATTCAAAATTTGAGCAAATTTTTAAAAAATTACAAAATCTTAGTTTTTACAAAGTATTTTCGTTTTTTCGCTGTGAAATAGGGTTTCTCAGCAAAACTGATAAGGACTAACTTTAAAATAGAGAAAGGTATCTTTAATATGTGACCAAAATGGGATTTCTACCATGAATAGCTTCTGAGATACAGCTGTTTGAATTTTGGGTAAACTTCCAATAAATAAATAATGTGAAATTAAAAAAAAAAAAAAAAAAAAAAAAACAAATGTAATTGAAAAATTAAAATTGTTTGTACAAGGGTACAACTATATACAATCACATCAAGTTTAATGTATTTTAAATTAAAGAATATACAGTAAAACCCCGGTTAACCGAACTCGGGTCAACCAAAACCTGGTTTATCCGAAACGCCTCCAAAAATCGGAAATCCAAAAATAATAAGCCATATTATATTGTATGTACAATGTTATTATTTAAAAAAAAAAAAAAATAAAAATAAAATCCTTTTTCTACATCTTAAACATTTATTACAAATTAAGTAGCGGCTTTAAAAAAATGTGCCAATGTCAAACGTTGATTTCAGTTTTCTCAGGACTCGTAAAAAGTTAGAAGTTCCAAACCGCGAAATAAACAAACCCCCATCCCTAATCTGTCGTAATTGTTTTTATTTCTTTTCACACAGTGAGTCAACGACGGCTGAGCTCCTTCTAATGAAAAGATGGCCGGACATCGCTGCTCGAAAACGTTTGGAGGCATACAAGAAACAAATAAAACTTACTGAGTTTTTGCATGAGTAGTTCATATGCTACAAAATATTAATTACAGTATACTGTATATTGAAGTACCGTAATCCTAAAAATGTAATTTTCACTTAAATAAAGAACATAAATGTAGCATAAAAAAAGATTTTTGAATTCGTTTGACATTCAAAGCCTTTGTGCTAGATATTCATGGCTTAACCGAAAAAAATGTTATCCGAAGCGGATTCCTTCCCTTTATTAGTAAGGTTAACCAAGGTTTACTTTATAGGAAAATAAAAAATGTTCAATAAAATAATTAAATACCTAAATATTATATCCGACACATCTTTAAAGGGCATGGGATTGAGGTAAGTTCTTTTTCTAATTCACTGCCCTTTTCCTTCTCAGATGTTTGACACTTGTCCACATTGAAAGGGGGAACAACACAAACACTCTCTGCATCATCATCTTCCAGTTCGCATAATGTTTCAATTTCGGGAGAAATGAAGTCTAGTTCTATTTCTGACACATTGTCACACGATTCACCACAGCAAAATGAACATATTGCTGAACATTTCAGTCCTGCTTTCCGACATCCACACGAATTACTACATCCTTTCTTGCAGGTACATGAAATGAATTTCAGGAGGGTTTGTGGGGCCGGGTCTTTTTCCATTTTCTTTGGGCTGAGGCCACGCTCAGCCAAGTCGCCTTATCTTGTACTTACTTCACACGGTCAAAATATGAACTTTATGTGTCTTATTTTCACCTTTTTCGGTTTTTCCGGGGCAAAACAATTGTTGATTCGTTCATTGTAGTGCATTACCGATAACATGTATCAATTTGAAAAGATTTCTTTCTGACAACCAAATAGTAGACAATTACCAAGCGGTTGATTATATGATTGTAAAACATAAGGACAATATTTGTATACTCAACCCTTGGAAGTTGAGGAACCAGACATATTCTAGTCACTTAAAAAAACACTTTGTTACACCATGCGATAAATCACTTAAACACTAGTAAACTGAATAACACTATAACACAATAACACAACAATTATGTATAACAACCTAAAATTCAAGGTGGAAATTTGACGAAACTGTATTTACCAAAACTCCGCGTGATTTAAATCACAAAGGACAGCCCACAACAGTTGATCAGAGATAATAATACCAAGAGATAAGAGATAATAATATCTGGAATTAAACCACCCCACAAACTGTTTCTGTGGAAGGGAGTTCAGAGCCTACATCCCATTCTTCGCACTTCACAACCGTCAACAAACCTTTTCATTTGAACACCTGTCACAATCCATGACCCAGGATGACTCATCTACCTATAGTATTTATATTCTGTCACCTTCAATACTTCTGTTCCAGACTATCCACCAGTCTTATAATGTAGAAAGATACATTATATTATGTAAACTAGCAGAATTTTAACAGCGTTGCCTTACAAGCTATTAAAGATAGAAACGCCACATTGTCACAGATTAAAGTTACATTTCTATAATTTATAGTTAGTCCTTATTATAGTTGCTTGCTCCTTATTATAGTTAGTTGCTGAAAAATTATAGTTTAACAGTAAAACAGCGCAAATACTCTCTGAAAACTAACAATTTAAAAAAAATTTCAATAATTTACTCAAAATTTGAATGGCTGTAACTCAAACAGTATTTAATGTAACATTTTTTATTTTCATAAATATAAACTCTTTCATTTAAAATAAACGTAATTTGATGTGATTAAATTTAATGTTTTACACTTCTACCAACAACTTGAATTTTTCAATTACAATTGGTTTTTTTACATTTCATATTATTTATTTCTTGGAAGTGTATCCTAAATTCAAACAGCTGTATCTCAGAAGCTATACTCATGGTAGAAACCCCATTTTAGTCACATATTAAAGCTACTTTTCTCTACTTTAAAGTTAGACCTTATCAGTTTTGCTAAAAACTCCTTATTTCACAGCAAAAAAAAACGAAAATACTATGTAAAAACTAAGATTTTGAAATTTTTTGTTAATTTGCTCACATTTTGAATGGCTGTAACTGAAATAGTATTATACTCAGGAAGATGATTTTAGTTTTAAATTGTGGCAAATTTACTGTTCTTTAAAAAAGGACTGATTGATTTTTTTTGTCAAACCAGTCCTTCATGCTGAAAATTTGAAAAAACTAGAACAAGGTAAAAAAATCGGGGGTTTTTCGGCGCCGGTGGAGCGCGCGGAGCCAACACCACCTATAATACAAGGCCTCAGCGCTCAGGCGTGACGTCAGCAAAGGAAGGCCTAGGCTCACGTAGTAAATGCAGCTGTATAGAAATCGTTCGCTTTATTAACAAGCTCAAACTGTCACAAATTATTTTCAGCCCTAAATTTTGTCTTTATAAGAATAATATATTTATTTCGATTCATATTTATTGATATTAAATTAAAAGAATATTAATATTTATAAAGATTTAATCTTGAAACATGAAATGTAAAAAAAATACGTTTTGAATTTTTTTTTGTTGTAAACAATACCGGTATTTGCTTTTTATGGAAAATATACTAACTTTATAAAACATCCTAAATATTATATAGCCTATATGCCCTAATTTAAATTAGTAGCCTTTCAAATTGCATGCTATATTTTTTTTAGAAAAACAAAATACTAATTACAATAGTAGAACTAACATCTCTGTAGGCCTAATTATTAGCCTACAGCTTCAGGTTACTAAGCTTTCTATTATTATGTTCTTTGCCAGACTAAATTTGGTCTGGTTTAGAATCTAACCAGTTGTTTCTAATACACTTTAACAAGTGAACTAAATCAATTAAGTAAAACAAAGGCCTATCTTTATCACAAGGATGAGGATACACAATGTTTGTAGATTGGTTCTGGGCGAACATTCTCATTGCTTTACTATTTATGGCATTGTTGTCACTGGTAACACAAAATATTTTGTAGCCTATTTCTTCTAAATTAGCTATAATTGTTGTTATGAACTTGAAGAGTATTTAATGATCTACATTAGACATTGGTGATATAATAATATGTATAACTTCTTTAAAACTTGAGTTAATGCAGGTTATCATAAAAACATAAGCGGTAGATGCTAAACAAGTATTAATACAAGCTGTACCTAATATGTCCAGCTTTATAATCTAAGTATGGTTTAATGTGAATTTCATTTATTAGTAATACCATGTGCTTTTAATTTTATTTTATGTATTTAAAAACTTGTCTTGCATATTGTCTTTCTTCCAAAGTTGGATCACTTAGAAATTTATTACAAACTGATTTAATGGTTTCATGGTGTGGTAATATAAGAGAAGCTGAATGTTTTAAAAATTTGTAAGCATGAAGACTAATTGTAAAAATTAATAAGGCTAAAATCAAGGACGTGCTACATGAATATCTGTACCTTTCTTTTAAATTGGTATGCAGTTGCAATTGTTCGCAAATGAGTAATAATCCTGTATCTTTGTCATCAGTTATATTTAAAAGAATACCTAAAACATGCTTTATGATTTGTGTTTTTATTTCTTTCTTGTGATTGTCAATAAGGCCTAATATCATTTTAATCACTTCATGAGCATGCTTCTATTTTGTTTAATACCTCATAAATCTCATTTATATTGTTTGTAATCAAAAATGTTCTACTTTTATTTTCAGAGCCATACAAAAATAATTCTACTTTCAAATTTTCATTTATTACAATTGCATAGGTCACAATAGGTCTTGGCTTGTATTGTATTTAAATATTGTTACATTAGTTTTATTTTTAATTTTAACCCAACCTTCAGGAATGTTAAAACATTTAGGAACTCCGCATAATTACAATAACTTGGTGTTTATTTGTATCTTAAATATCCTTGTTTACTCTCTTCTAGGGCTAGAAACAACATATTTTGTGCAATTAACTTCTTTTTTCACCGCTGCTCAGACGAAATTTAGTATTTTTTTGGAGATAGTGGGGACAATTAGGAAATAGGCGAGGAACTGCATCTGTATGAAGGCGAGGACACTTTAAATTTACTGTAACAATTGGCGTAAATTTACTTTACAACCCTAGGCTAACCTTTGGCAACAGAAGTGCAAGAATAATTAAAAAAAAATCTAAAAGGTTCTAACCTATGGTATTTAGTCACAGTATGTTTACTTGTTTGCGGTAAATACAATGTTATAAAGTTATGTATGTATGTTACACATGGAAAATAAAAATATCTATCTATCTATCTTGTATTCAACATTTAACAGTAGAATGTAAAATAATGTCGTTGTCTGCAAAAATATCAGGCTAGGGTCGAATAGTAAAGTAGAATGTAAAACAACGTCGCTGTCTGCAAAAATATTAGGCTAGGGTCGAAAAGTAAATTTACTATTTGACCCTACCCTAATATTTTTTGCAGACAACTACGTTGTTTTACATTCTACTGTTAAATGTTGAATACAGGTAAATATACTGTGAATAATTACCCATAGATTAGAACCTTTTAGGTTTTTTTCTATGATTTTTACATTTTTGTTGCCATAGGTTAGCCTAGGGTCGAATAGTAAATTTGCGCCTAACAATTTGTCCTGATTTTGTTGTCCAAGTAATATGCTCGTTGTAATTATAAAATGTAACTCACAAACCTTGGTATATTTTGTCGGTGTAAATGATACACGGGGAATAGCAGCAATTCATTTATTTAATAGGTTAACTTCTTTTAGGAAACTAAATATGTGGACCTTCTGTCCATTTATATAATTACACAACACTTATAAGAACACAACACTTATTAGGCATTTTATAGATTATGTTAACACTAAATAAAGCACATAAAACAAAACAAAGTAACCTCAAAATATCTTGATCTTAACCAGCTGTCATGTAAAACAAAGCTTGAGATAAGCTGAGACATCTATCGGATTTATCTGGCGAGAAAATGATGGCCTTCTTATGCTGACGTCACGTCACTGTGACGTCAGAGCCCGTAGGCCTTGTATTATAGGTGGTATTGGCGGAGCACGCCCGAGGTCGAAAACTTGGAATTTTAAATAGTGCCCCTATACATACAACATACAGACCTTTTGCATCTGAGCCCCCCTTTTGGGATACGGATTTACTGGACTATTACTATTAGACGCAATTTTTAAAACTTTTCATATTCGAGTTAAATGACCCAAAAACGCATAGTTAGTTTTGCCCAAAATAATGTATTCTTCCCTTTTAGAGCAGAATACGGTCAGTTATGCTGTCCAAAAAGCGCCAGAAGTCCTGCTTCCACAAATTTGTTACTCCTGAACGAATGTAAAAATTACAAATCAGATTTTAAGGTGTATTTCACATCTATGAAAGCATTTTACATTAAATCAGAAAATATTTGACCATAAATGCAAGATTTCAGCTCTCTATTCTCATAGAAATTAAAGGTCTACTGTTTTAGGGTAGTTACCCCATTTTAACCCCTTAAATTTAAGTAACCGAAATAACTTTTTA
>JAGFPH010000310.1:168184-192123 GCA_018207615.1 Philaenus spumarius
TATATCTATAGGCCTATATTGTATATTATACACAGGGTATGTATAATTATATAAACGTGTGTTTGTAGTGTGTGCGTACATGTGTGTATGTAAAATTGTGCATTCACATATATATACATCTAAATCTAAACATAAAATTCATAATTTAAATAAAATTATTAACTCTTAAAGCCTGTAGCTATAATAATATTGCCTGGTGAGGATGAGGTAAATAGTGATATTTTTTTATCATTACATGAGCACTTAGAAGGAAATGTATGGTCTTAAATTAAAGGTAATGATGATTAAAGCAACAACTTTACATTTAATATCTATTAGAAATGTTGTCCAGTCTCCTGTTATAAGTGTATTTTCTTCAACCTTTTAACCCCTAAAACTATTCCCCCAAGGTCGCGAAAGAGGTGGTCAAGGTCTCAAAATATAGATGATGCCATAAACTACAATTTCCAAAAATTTTATAAAAATTGGATTTACAATTTTTTTTGTAATTCCATTTTTTTGTTTATCAACCACTAGTGCCAATTTAAACACCCCCTAACCACACCTTATGGCCGGAAGGGCGTGATCTGTTTTACTTCATTCTTATGCTAAAAAGAACCTTTGTATCAAAATTTAAGTTTCTACCTTTTCTTTGAATTTTTTCTTATTTTTTCCATAACACGAAATCTAAAGCCTTAAAAGGTCATATTAGCCCAGTCGGTATAGGTTACAACTACCAGTAATTTGCAATACGGCTGATTTTTTTTTATAAGTACCTTAAAGTATGTAGATTAACATAAAAAAAGTTTACCAGTCTATCGATTTCCCAAAGTCAAAAAAAAATATCGATTATCATTTTTTTTTCGATTATCCTTAATATTTCGAGATGGGATGAAGATAGAGAAAAATAAAAAATACCACCGTGTAGGGGAGGTATTTTTCAACAAAAAAGGTCATATGTATTTATTTCGTCCGAGCAATGGTTTGTCTGGAAAAAATTCGATAATGTAGGTATGTATTTTGCAGCAGGGGAAATCACTAAAAGGGGACATCTTATTCATATATGAAGCGTTGGCTCATTCTAAATTGGCCAAATTTTAATATATCGAATTGAAACTTGACATAGGAGTTAAAATATATATTTTAAACGTTTATGCTGAGTCTCAGCTTGTTATCTTGAAAATTACCCGATCTAGAGCCACTTGACTTATCAATGGGTTTCTCGATTTTAGGAGTACCGGACCCACCAATTTATTTTAAACAGCTCCAGTTTAGAAACTTTTCAAAATATCAACCTGAAAGTTTTTTTACAAGTTAAATATATAGATAAAAACAAGATCAAGGAGTATAAACCTTTTTTATTATTTACTTTTCAAAGCACAAGTAACTTAAAAAAGTATAATTTTAGACCTTTTTAGATTTTCCATCAAAACGCTTGAGTTAATCGGCTGCAAATTAGTCAATTTTTTAAATAGAGTTTTTAAAATAAGTATAGCAAAAACCAATTGTGTTTTTAACTTCTGTACCAATTATTAAATCGATATGTTCAAAAATGTCGAAAATGGAGTCGTTGAATCCAAAGGTGTTATAGTTAAAACGAGATAGGTAGAACAGAAGACTATTTTCAAGCGCCTCGTTTTTAAAAACAACATGGAAAAAATTGTTCATACTTACTAAGAATATTTATAGTGGTGTACTCAACTTGTAAAACAAATTTTATGTTGATATTCCAAAAATTGACGAAACTGGAATAGATTGAAATTAGTTCGTGTGTCCGGTACTCCTAAAATCGATAATCGAAATCGACTCTTAGATCGGGTCATTTTCAAGATAACAAGCTGAGACTCAGCATAAATGTTTAAAATATACATTTTAACTCCTATGTCAAGTTTCAATTCGATATATTAAAATTTGGCCAATTTAGAATGAGCCAACGCTTCATATATGAATAAGATGTCCCCTTTTAGTGATTTCCCCTGCTGCAAAATACATACCTGCATTATCGAATTTTTTCCAGACAAACCATTGCTCGGACGAAATAAATACATATGACCTTTTTTGTTGAAAAATACCTCCCCTACACGGTGGTATTTTTTATTTTTCTCTATCTTCATCCCATCTCGAAATATTAAGGATAATCGAAAAAAAATGATAATCGATTTTTTTTTTCGACTTTGGGAAATTGATAGACTGGTAAACTTTTTTTTATGTTAATTTACATACTTTAATGTACTTATAAAAAAAATCAGCCGTATTGTAAATTACTGGAACTTTTGGTCTAAATTGACCCCTACCGACTGGCCTATAATATGGGGTCTTAAAAAAAGGTATTTCTTAAGTTACAATTTTCCTATTTAAGGGTCTGCAGTACATAAAAAAAGTTTTGAAGTTGACTCTACCGCTCCTTTCCTACGAGGCAGATTTTTGAACTACTAGAAGCAGTAGAACGTAGAAACCATAATCCGCAAGCCGTTTAACAAATAGTTCCAACGCACAATGCATGCATGACATTTTGTGTTTATCTCTGACTCCCCCCCCCATCCCGTCTGAAAGAGCCGAGTATTTTTTCATACTCGAAAGAAGCGACACTTTCACTTCACTAAATAAAGTTAAAACAAGTAAACTGCTGATATTCCTGACCTTGATGTAACGTCCGTCAATGTCTACAAATATTAGGCTCTACCGGACACCACTTCCTGAAATACTTTGTTAGGGATGCCGATCAACATCCGCTCTATAAAACGGCCAGATACTATGTTTAGTTATAGTATGTTCAAAAATTATTAAAAAAATGTTCATATACTAGCTCTTGTTAGAGAATCGAAGAAGTGTTTTTGCAGTATACATATTTTTAATTGCTTTTTAGAAAAACATCAAAAATTTATATAACACTAGCAGGTAATTGTAGCATCGCCCACGGTCCAAAAATCCGCCGCTTAGTGAGTTTAGTCCAAATCTATCATTCTTTCATGTTTCAAAGCACAACCTATTGTTGTTTCAATTCTTAAATCAAAATGAATTTTAGCCTATGTCACATTTCAGGTCATGATCTATATGTGTGTCAAATTCCATACAAATCCATCCAGTACTTTTTGCATGATTGACAGTCAAACATCCAAACATACACACTTTCACATTTATAATATTAGTAGGATAGAATTACTCTTCTTTATAATATATCATTTTATATGATTAGTTTATACTGCAATTTCACAAAAATAAATAAAAGATAATCTTTAAATTACATTCAGCTTTGCATGTAAAAGCTTAGAAAGACTAATAACAATGACTGTATAACCCCTAGTACCTACTGAACTTGGTTGAATGTTTCATGAATGTACTTTTATGGGGATTCTATCCGAAATCAGTATTTTAAAATAAGTTTTGATTTTTATCGTAAACAGTAGGTTTTCAATTACATTATTGTTTGTATGTAATAATGTTTCTTTAAAGAAATATATTTCAGAAACAGTTCCTACTTTCATAAGTTACCTGTTTTTATTTGTTGAATAATTTAAATTTGATACTGTGGTGCATATATATGTTTAAAAACAAATTTTTGAGTTCTAATATTGTAGACAGTATTGAAAGTAGTGCCTTTTATCTGTAAAAGTAAAATTCATACACAACTGAGTAGTTCTTATATGATCGGAGTGAGAGCGACACCATACGCCTTGGTACATTATTTCCTTTGAACACTTGTATCTCCTTATTTATAAGTAAGAATTTTTTTCTTTTAAAAGATATAAGATAAAATAACAGAGGTTCCCTTTTTAAAAAATTTTGATAGCGGTTTTCATTGACCAGCAAAAAAATCAAGAACTTGAAACATTGTTTTTAAAGTTGAACTAAAATTTTTTTTAAATAAAAAAAAATGTGATATTATAAAAAAGGAAACATTTGTGTTAACGTGATATTTGAAATGAGAAGTAAAAAATATAACTGTGTGATTAAAAATGGCAGTAGTACGAGTGTTCAATTGTAACATTATTCTTATGGGCAAGAAAAGTGACAAGATTTACATACTGCAGATTTATATACTATATAAATAACAATAGAACATATTTTCTTATCACAAAACGTTTAATATTCAAACTCGTTTTGATGACCAAGTCATCTTCATCAGTAATGGTTACAGTTGCAATCATATAACTGTATTCACTTATAACAAAATTATAACTCTGAATTCGATTTTTTTTAAATTGAAAAAATGTGAAAAACAAAAACTTTAGAATCACAAAATATTTTTAAGCTTTAAAATGTTAAAAGTAAAAACAAAATTTGTGTACATTCCTTAATATAAACAGTCATCTTACTCAGACACCACACTAGTCTGCTCTGTATTGCTTGAGTACATGCTTTAAAAGCCTCTGGCTTTTATTAATTTGGTTAATGGCTTGATTTTGCACCCACAGGACTCACGATGAATGGGGAGTGGAAACCCTACACAGGAAGAACCAACAACACCCGGATTTAAAGTTATGCCAGTCAAAATCACTGCATATTAGGTTGTCACTGCCATTCCAAACGAACTATTGCCGCTCCCATTTATTTTTAATATATTATGTATAATATATATATATATATATATATATTATTTGTACATATCGCTTGAACTTTCATCTCATAGTCAAATTATGCGATTTTTGATTACGTGGCCAAATCAGTTGTTCCGTTTATACTCTAGGCCGTAACACCCATTTGTTCAGATCCTATAACTTTCAATTAACATTCAGTTCTAAATTGTGATAATAATAATTACAATTGAGATGTTTAGGTGTGTATCTATACAAAGGAAATGAACAGTTATCAACCGAAAACTCAATTAACAATGAGACTAGTTTGAACATGTCACAATACCTTCGGAATTAAATTGTTTAATTGTAGACAGGTTTGTGTATTGCTTCTAAATAAATTATTTAAAACACTTCAAATGGTTGTTAAATAAGAGAAAAATAAATGAAAGTATCTGAATATGATCACGGAAAAATGTGGAACGTTCTACAGCTAGCACAGTCGTCTTATTCAGACACCGTTCTAGCCTTCTCTGTACCGCTCCTCTTGAGTACATGTACACTGCAAAGCAGGACAAGTGTTCCTAACAATATAATGAATACATACTTTAAATTTCATTTTCTGGTTATCTATTTTTTGTTCATTGTAATTCAGGACGTTTCAATTGCACCCTTAACCAATATAAATATAACTTAGTTCAAAATGTTAGAAATTGTTTCCTTTATCTAAATCCTCAAAATTAATAAATGCTATATTTATACATTGGTCAATAATTATGCATTGTATATGACAAACTCTCGCTTCTTTTAAAAAAATGTTTTAAATAAGTAGTATTGTAACAAAATTTAATTAATTTGTTGCTAGGTAACAGGTTTAATTTTAATTTTTGTTTGAACAAGTTCGACTGGTGACTAACAGATAGCGCTGTAGAGTCATGGTTACACTAAATTTGACAGAACAATGCTAGTCTCTTTTATTTAAGCAAAACAATTTTGTTTCTTTTGAAATAAGTTTTGATTTTTATCATAAAAAGTAGGGTTTCAATTACATCATTGTTTGTATGTAATAATGTTTCTGCTTTAATTTATAAGTTAAGAAAATTCTATTTTTTTACCAGATAAAAGATAAAAAAACTGAAGTTTCTCTTTTTTGAAAATTTTGATAATGGTTTTCATTGACAAGCAAAAAAATTAAGAACTTGACATATTGTTTTCAAACTTGAACTCAATTTTTTTCAAAAACTAACAAAAATATTGCGATTTAAAAAAAGGGAAACTCCCGGATTAACGAGATATTTAAAACGAGTCGTAAATCATAACTGTGTGATTAAAAATGGCAGCGATACGAATGTTGAATTGTAACATTATTCTTATGGGCAAGAAATACTGCAGAGCCTTAATGTTTGTTTAAAAATCCACATTTTACAAATTTACAAGCTAAAGAAAAATACTGTTTTTGTATCCTTTTACCCCTTCCCTTATTTACCCTTCCTTTTACCCTTTAGAAATATTGGTAGATTTCTATAATATTTATGATAAAAAGAACCTGTGGACAAAACATCTCACCTGGCTGCATTAACTCTAATAGAAGCCTTATGTTTGATCATACTACCCGTACTGTAGTGTGGAGCAAAGTACTTACATTTCCACAGGCACCACATTTAAGCTTCAAGTCAGGTTTTAGTTTATTAGGTTTGCGCCTACGTGGAGGTGTTGGTGTCTGAGGAGTTGACGGAACTAGTTTCACAGGTTGGAATGTGCTGATGGGTTTGTTTGGTGATGACATTATTCCGCTGGGACCAGATTCACTGCTGTCTCCTTGCCCACTTGTGTTTAGCAACGATTGAGATAAAGCTGGAAGTCATAAAAACACTGTATTTAAACACAAACTCATATAAATAGCTTTCCTACACTGCATATTTTGTGGTGGCTACATAATTGGTTGTATGTTTAAAGTTCGAAATTAGTCAATTGTTTGAGCAAGCTTACTCTTATGTACTTCACTATTACAACCCTATTAAACAAACTTAATGCATGACACGAAAGGTGAACAGTTTTAGAGCAATAAAACAAATTTTAAATAAGATTTTAACTAATGACATCAATAGAATTATAAACTTATATGATGATTTCACATACATGAATGACTGCCAAGAGGTCCACGATTGAAATAGCTTCCTCCTGTGATTCTTTCTCTCTCCTGATTACGTTTTATTCTTCGTAGTTGTTCTTGGATTCGCCTCTTCTCTCTTTTCATTTCTTCTTTTTGAGCATCATCCAAAGTAGCAAATTGGCGTATAAAATTTTCATCTTTAGTAGTTCTAATCTTGACATAAGTGTCTATAACAGCAGGTTTTCTTACTACCTCCATTCGTGTGTATTCTTTGCCTTCAGGATCTCGGAAAGTTCGATAAATTTTCAGCACTCTTCCTACAAAGGAATTAGTTATATAGTTATGTGCAGTAAAAACACATAAAAATAAACGGTATCAGTTAACTGACACAAACTTTCTCACAACTTACTGTAGTCAAAATAATATTGTTTTTATAATCATTTTATTTACTACTTTTTAGAATAAAACAAAAAAATAATATTCTACCTACGTCAATCGTATAAAAAAATTATTGTCCCAGGCGGCGGGATTCGATCGCGCGACCTTTGAATTACTGGCCGTGCTCGCTACCCCGTGCGGCCGCTGCCGCAATGCTAGATTGACAACACAAACTTGTTTATTTTTAAACATTTCCCCATAATTATAAAACGCCGAAGTTTTGATAAAAGCGGGTGGTGTCATTTTGTTTGGCATCTTAAGCACTATAAATACTGAAAATTTGATTAAAATCGTTAAGAGCCGTTTTTGAGAAATTTGCATTTTTGTCGTTTTTTATGGGTTTTTAGGGGTAAATTACCCTTAAAAATTAAAAATTCCAAAAAATGAAAAAACGCCTGGAGATATTAGGGTTTAGTACATACATACCAAATTTCATGAAAATCGGACCAATAGTGTCCTCTCTGGTCGTGTATACATGGTGTCTCTGACAGACAGACACCACTCTAAAAACACTTTTTTGGGTTCAGGGAGCACCAAAACAAAAAATTCCACTAAAAATATTTTTGGGTTCAGGGAGCACCAACACAGATAATTGCACTAAACAATTTTTTGGGGTTCTGGGAGCACCAAAACAGATAATTCAACTGAAAATTCAAATTCGAACATTTTTACGAAAACAATACTTTCTCCATATACTACGTATAGGGTGGAGAAAGTAAAAAGCATTCATAGGGTAAATATAAACTCAAAACAAATTATACTTTCTTCATATTTAACTCATTTTGTTTTTTTATATTTACATCAAAGTTTTGTTTTGTCCTTTATTTATTCAGATATTTCCCTGAATCCGAATTGTGCACTATTTAAAAAAAAAATACATTATAAAATAAAAACTTATTAAAACTGAATAAAAATCATATTTATAATAATTTAGTAATAATGGCTTAGTGGTAATGAAAAAAAGCTAAAACAGTAATATATGTTTATTTAACAATATAATTAACTGTGTATGACATGATTAAATAAACATATTGCCTAATACAAGAGAAATACTGAATGTTATGTTATAAATGTAGCCTGATTGTATGATCTTGAGCTTTATTATTGTGATTGGTAGAATAAACAAAAAGTTAAAATAGTATAGTTTGTCCAAATGAAATGGCACATCTTCACATGTTCAAAAAAGCCAAATAGCGCTTGGGTAGGCCTGAAATATCTGTATTGTATACAAAAACCCTAATAAAAGCAATGCTAGGCTAAGTGTGTGAAAACTGTGAAGTCGCAAAATATTAAACTGATAGGCTTATTTATGGACACACTATTTGCTGAGCCATAATAAGAGGACACAAATCCTCTTCTTTATGCTTTCTTCTTTATTATTCTATAAATAACTTCACTAAATTCATCCTCGTAATGGTGGATGGTTTCTTTTATGCTTTCTTCTTTCCTATTCTATAAATAACTTCACTAAATTCATCCTCGTAATGGTGGATGGTTTCTTTTATTACTTGACCTAATTCATGTGTTGAGTCGATTTGGAAAAGTCTGGTTTTTCAAATTCTTGTTGTATTTTTGTGTCAAAACTGTATCTTATTATTTATTATTGACATATAAATAACCTCTTTTTGAACAACTATTCAACGAAAATAAATTGTTTTATAAAAGCCAGACTACCGAATTTTGAGCTACTGTACTTTATTTAAATTAATTGCTTCAATTTAACCCTCTATTACCTTCTGGACTTATATATATAATTACCTTACTATATAAAAATATTAAATTTCAGAACTACAGTACGACCTGTCACATCCGGACCCTCCCATAACCGGACGCATCTCCAAACAAATTTTGGTATTTTGGTTATGTGGCGGATGGGGTGGAAAAGTGAAAGTTGCAGCTAGAATAATGCTGCGCCTAGTCTATTCTTAGCGGGCTGTGACCTTAAACCGGTCAATGACTCCTCCCCAAAAATCACAACTTTTTCAAAAACTAATGTAGCCATTAGCGTTTCTTTACGGTACTGTAAATAAAACTTAATTTATATTTTACTGTGCCAAATGTAGGCCTACCGGTAATTTTTGTAAAGCTAGTGTGTTTATAAATAAAGTGTTGTACCTACATACTTTAAACATACTTTAGATATTTAATTACTGTACTGTAATAATAAAAATTGTGTTTTTACAATGTAAACCGTTTTCTTTTATTGTTTACTTTTAATTACCAATAGACTATGGTTGTGTGCAGAACGTAAATTTTGTAGCCTTTATAGTACATTGTAGTACAGTAAATACAAGTTCAAACCGCTTGAAACATCTAAAAATAATGTATTAAAAAATAATGGCTTTCATTGTTTTGGGTCCTTTGACTATTTCACGGTAGCTAGTGATATGACATTTTGAAATACCCTGACTTTTCCCTGACATTTCCCTGACTAAATAACTTTTTCCCTGACCAATCTTAGAAAAAGCACAAACAAAACCATGCTAATTTTATTTTAGTAATTCAATCAAATTATATTGGCGAGCAAATTAAGTTTTAGGGAATTAATAATTAATAAAATATGGTAATATTATAACAGTTAAATATTTAATACTATCTATGTTACTGTACCAACCACCAGCAGTTGCAAATTACACATTTATGACTATAAATATTAAATTAAACAGTAAATTACTCAAATTATATTTTATTATAACAAAAGCAATAACAAATTTTTTGTAATCCAGCTACCAGTACAGATTGCATTGAATATTTAATTAATTGATACGAAGATACCCAAATTCGAAAACATTTAATAATAAAACCAACATTTTAGAAACAGCATGTTAGAGAAAGGATTCAAGGTCATATCATGGCAAGTGCATTAGAACAAGTTGCCACAATCACTCCCGTAATTTGCTGATAACTGTTTTTACGATCAGAATTCATAGTTGTTTTATTGTTTAATTTAGAAGTTCATCTTATCTTTAATGTTTATTTTCTCAATTAAAAACTGTATTAATCTATGATTTTAAATAGTTATTTCTAACTACTTTCCTTAGAAATGTTATTTTTCCCTTACCTTAACCAAAATTACCTGACTTTCTCCGATTTTTCCAGAAAAGTAAAATTCCCTGACTTTTCCAGGTTTTCCCTATTTTTCCTGTCGCTAGACACCCTGCTATTTATAAATGACCTTGCTATATCCGGATTTTTCCATATCCGGATTGGCCGATCGCAACATTAGTCCGAATATGACAGGTTGTACTGAACTAAGTTTCATTCAATTAATTCTTTACATTTTTCACAAATACTTTGAAACATTCACACAATCTAAACTCATGTAACTTTTATTATTGATCGTACAAATATGATCACTGATTTTAGATAGTATACAACATACAGTTACTATATTAAAAAGACTGGAACAAAAAATGATTGGTGTGAATATAGTTCAGTTTTCAACACCTTGAATATATTAAACTCTTTGCACAAGGAAAACTTAAAAGTAAAAACTCTATAATTAATTAACCTTCATCATTCACACCTGGTTGCCCTGAAAAGTTAGACAGAGAGTTATTGTCATCTTCTTCTTTCTTCTTGTCTTTTCCTTTTCTTGGATCTTGATTGTCTCCGCCACTTACTCCCATTATCAATTTTCTTAATTCTTGTCTCTCTTGTTCTTCTTTTTCCAAAGACAACTATGAATAAAACATAAAAATAATAAGAAATTTGAGTAATTTAAATAATATAATTTGTGTTAACGATTGCACAAAAACTTCAAATGAATTCTAAAATATAAAATGACGCTTCAAGGAAGCAGATGTGTTTGGATTCCGGAATTAGGAAAACAGCAGTACAAGATGTTTCAAAGCAAAAAGACAAACTGTTGACCTTTGCATCAGTGTCGGTCAGTGCTTCTGACTCGGCATTAGCGGAAAGAATAGCTCAGGTGCGAAGTGAGGGCGCCCCCGTGTCTGGTCCTACATTGCAGTTAATGCAAAAATCTTTTTGATTTGTTAGGCCTGGAAGGAAATTTTGATGCGCTGTCCGGTTGGTTACATTGTTTTAAGAAATATCATGGAATTAGAGAGATTGGTCTACACGGAGAGAAGCTAAATGGTGATCAACCAGCAGCTGATGATTTTCAACATGGTTTGAAGAGTTTGTGTTGTCTGAAGATCTGTCATATGAAAAAATGTATAATGCTGATGAATCAGGGTTATTTTGGAAGTGTATTTCCACTCGTACTCTAGTAATTGAAAGTGAACATCAAGCGGCAGGTCACAAAATTAGCAAAGAAATAATTACAATCTTGCCTTGTAGCAACTTTGCGGTTAGAAAAAACTTAGGCTTCTTGTAACAGGTAAATCTAAGAAACCAAGGTCTTTTAAGGGCTATAAGGAGGGTAAAGTAAAGTCTCCCCAGCTGTCTCTCAGCTGTAAGCTGTTGGTAAACTTGGCATTTCAAGCGCTAGACTTATAAGTTTAATTGGAGGTCCAAAACGGTCACTGAAGTTCAAAACTGTTCTACTGACTTCTATATAGTTTATTCTTATGAGAGTAAATATTAGCCGTTTCATCTTCTTCAGAAAAAAAAAACTTATTACTGCAAGTTGTTAAAATAATTCCAAGACTTTTAGAGGATAATTAATTGTTAAATGGGCAATTGAGGTTATAAACAGAATTTCCTAATCAAATTAGCTAATCAAAGCATGTTACAGAGAGCCTGTTCTGAAACTGTCATTTCATACTGCTGCTGTTTTTCCTTTTTAGCTATTTGTTTTTTCATTTATTGAATGGTCATCGTAGGTTGAGATAATTTTGATGCCAATGTGAAACGACATTAAGTAAGTTGACGTTGTTTTGACTTCTTATTTTTCAATGCAAAAAAACTTAAACAAAATTGTTTAAGCAAAGTTGCCAAATAAATAAAGATAACTTTAGAAAAAAAGTAAATTTTTGTGACTGTTTAAGCACTGGTATGTTTAGATTCTAGTTTATTATTTTGATACCTGTGGAAATCATATTCATTTCCTATTTACGTTGAACCAAATAATTTATATTATATCTTGTGAGGTGTTCCGAAATTTACAATGTTGAGTTGACTAGAATAAATTATGATGGTTATATTGACTTTACAAATATTCCTAACAGTTAGTATTATTATTCTTTAAATATAACAGAATATGATTATGCATTTTATAGCAAAATATTTAACTTACTAACTTAATTGATTATCAGTTTACTCTAATTTCCCTGTATTAATAGATTCTTGCTTTAAACTTAACAAAAATAAACATGTTACCTGTGTACTAGTTTTTTTGTTTGCCAACATATTCTCTATATTTTTCCCCATCTCTTCAATGTCAGAACTGTCTTCATCAGAGCTTTCACCTTCATCTGTAGAAAGAACTTCAAAGGAAGACAGAACACGATTTTGTAAATCAAATATCCTTTGACATTCTTCTTTATACCTAAAAATTACATGTAACATAAGCGATATCTTGAATAAACAAAATAAATAACGATTGATAAATATTTATAATTTAGATCTGTAGTTTATCTATTGAACGAAATTCAATTCTAACTAAACGATTCAATTATAGGAACTTTACTACATACTTCAGACCACAATAAATTTATTTAAGTGGCATTAACTATAAAACTGAACTGTCTCAAAATTGTACCTGTACCAACATAAAAAAGTCTAAGTGAGAATTAAAAGTAGCGACAAGTTGGTATAACTGATCAGATCCAGCCAATATACATGCCAGATATGTTATAACTTATACTTAATTGCAATTACTAATGAATTGTGTGCTAAAATAATATATATAAATGATAACCGAGTCCTTTACTATATTAGGATGAACTAGACAGAACTTGAATTTTATACCTATATTCTAATATAACTTTGTAAATTGGGAAAGTGGATTCTATTTTTGTTGTACAAAGCAATGTAACATCTTCAATTTAATTAAGGAATATATCTTCAATGATAAATAAGGATTTTAATATGATAGGAGCAATATAAATAATTCAAAGGTTTTAATTTAAATAAATTTATAATAAAGTAATTTGGAAATAAATAAAAAAAACACACATATAAAATAAAAATGGAAAACAAAGCCGTAAGAGATTTAAAATAATAACAAAGAATTACACCATAAAGGCAGTGAATATAAAACCTCTATGCTGTCTAATAAACTGCAAAAAGCAGGTGATCATTCTGTACGTGACTAACTAATTAACCGCCCGAGTGTTTGGAATTCACAAGCAAAAGAAGCTTGACGCCATAATTGTTTAACAAAAGAACAGAGAGTCAAGCCTACCAGAGTACGGATGAAAGTTGTCTCTGTTTAAAAGATCTAAAATTTACAAAATTTTTTCGAAAAACAAAAATTGGAATGATTTTTTTTTTCAAATAATGAACAGCTTTGAGCAATATTATAACTTTGACTCGCAATATAAAAATGTATTGCAAATCGACATTGCTTCATGTACGAGTTGGATTTAATCATGTTTTTAGTGACTGAACAGTGGGTTAAAATTTTGGGTATACAAATTTTAAAATGTTATTGTGTTTTATATGCTCCTGGAGTTGGTATGTATTAGGATTAAGTATATATTCCTTGTTCAATTGAACCATGTTTTAGAGTATAGATTTGAACTGTCCAACAAAAAAAAAAAAAAAAAAAAAAAAGAATTATTTACATTGATTTACGTGTTACAAAGTTATGTACAAAAAAACCTTATTATTAAAATCTTTTTTTGAAAAAAAAACAAAAAAACAATTTTAATAATTTGATGAAATACTAATCTTAATACGTACTGTAATATAAAAGGGTACAGCAAAATTAATATAATTTGTGCTAATTTTATAAAATAATTTCGCTAAACCAAAGCAAATATCCTCGAATATGATTTGATTGCCGACACTAGAATGTAATTTAGAAGGTTACGATGAAAAAAATCAGCATTGGAATATAAGTTTTTGAAATATTAATGTCAAAATGTTATTTAAAATACAATGGCCATAACTGCAAACGATAACATTAAACGAAAGATTTGTCCAATCATTTTGACATTTATCTTCTTCCTTTGTCTTGCCATTTTAATTTGACAGAACAGTTCATAAAAAACGAACAATGACGCTGAAAATAACCATGAAAAAATAAACGATCTGGAAATAACAGAGCTATACAGTTGAATTCGAGGGATAAGAACAATTATTATTCAAATCTCTCGAATATTGTAATATTCATTACATTCAAGTACCCATTCCTAAATAAAACACAAAAACAATAGTCGACTAAATATACCAGATTGAATGCATTTTGTGTAGACTTTTCAGTAAACAAAAAACAGGTAATTATAAAAAGCATTCTAGGTAAAAGGTCGATAGATATTTAAAGTTATTTTTGCAATGCAAAATTTTATTATAAGTATAAAAAAACTTCGCAATACTTTTACTCTTTGTGTAATGCTATGGTTTGTGCTTCAGGAGTGTAGATGGTTTATTGTTGGTAGAATGAATGCATTGCTATGGTAACTTCTCACAACCAATATAGTGGGTGAGTAAGCTGCCCAGTGGGAGAGTATTAGGTTATTTTGATATTTATTACCATAGCAACTAGGGATGGATCGATTCTCAAATTTATCGATTCCGATACCGATTCCAAGAAGTCGATTCCATCGATTCCAATGACCATAAAATTGTAAAGGAAAGTAAACATTGTTATTTAATTTTAACTGCATGGTTCTTTGACG
Source organism: Philaenus spumarius (assembly GCA_018207615.1). Classification (NCBI taxonomy): domain Eukaryota; kingdom Metazoa; phylum Arthropoda; class Insecta; order Hemiptera; family Aphrophoridae; genus Philaenus; species Philaenus spumarius. Next base: position 182,980 of record JAGFPH010000310.1, read on the forward strand.
TTAATGTTATTTTTTAATATTGTTATCAAACTAAGAGGGACTTAAATAAAACTGCTCATTTGGATTCATTATAAAATGTACATATATATATATATATATATATATTTTTCATTATACTGTACAAAAAAACCTGTTTTCTATCTGTATGGACCTGGGTGGAAAGCCAAATTACATAAAAATCACGCATAATTCTCGGTACGACTTTTACCCCACACTAAATTTTCAAAATTTTGATCAATAAACGTGATCCCGACGCGCAACTACTTTTTTAACTGTCAAAATTGGTTTTCCCGTATCCAAAAAAATATAAAACAATACCCCACACTGTATTTTCAAAATATTTACCCAAAAACGTGACTCCGTCGCACTACGATTTTTAAACTGTCAAAATCGGTTTTCTCCCACTTAAAAACATATAAAATAATACCCCACACTGTATTTTCAAAAGATTGATCAAAAACGTTATCCCGACGCGCAACTACTTTTTTAACTGTCAAAATTGGTTTTCCCGTACCCAAAAACATATAAAACGTTACCCCACACTGTATTTTCAAAATATTGATCCATAAACGTGATCGCGAAGCGTTACGATGATTTAAGTGTCAAAATCGGTTTTCGCGTACCCAAAAACATATAAAACAATACCCCACACTGTATTTTCAAAATATTTACCCAAAAACGTGACTCCGTCGCGCTACGATTTTTAAACTGTCAAAATCGGTTTTCCCCCACCTAAAAACATATAAAATAATACCCTACACTGTATTTTCAAAAAATTGATCAAAAACGTGACCCCGAAGCGCGACGACTTTTTAACTGTCAAAATCGGGTTTCGCGTACCCAAAAACATATAAAACGTTACCCTACACAGAATTTTCAAAATGTTGATCCATAAACGTGATCCCGAAGCCCTAAGACTTTTCAACTGATAAAATCAGTTTTCCCGTACCCAAAAACATATAAAACGTTACCTCACACTCTATTTTCAAAATTGTTATCTATAAACGTGATCGCGAAGCGCTACGATTTTTTAACTGTAAAAATCGGGTTTCCTGTACAAAAAAAAAAAAAAAAAACATAAAACGTTACCCCAGACAGAATTTTCAAAATGTTGATCCATAAACGAGATCCCGAAGCGCTACGACTTTTTAACTGTCAAAATCGAGTTTCGCGTACCCAAAAACATATAAAACGACACCTTACACAGAATTTTCAAAATTTTGATCAAACTTGACTCCGACGCGCTACGACTTTTTAACTGTCAAAATCGGTTTTCGCGTACCCAAAAACATACAAAACGTTACACCACACAGAATTTTCGAAATGTTGATCCATAAACGTGATCCCGAAGCGCTACGATTTTTTAACTGTCAAATACGATTTTCCCGTACCCAAAAACATATAAAACGTTACCCTACACAGAATTTCCTATATGTTGACAAAATATTTTCGAAAGTTTGATTCAAATATGTAACCCCGACGCGCTACGACTTTTAAATTCTCAAAATCAGTTTTCGCATACCCAAAAACATATAAAGCGATACCCCACACTGTATTTTCAAAATGTTGAAAATACATTTATTTTTTATAAAAAGATGTTTTGATTAAAAGTATGTTGCTTTTTCGATGTAGTATAATGAAAAATATTTTACGTAACTCGCCCGGTAAGTTTTTCCGTGCTTGCATGAAAGTCCCGCACTCGGCTGAGCACGGAAAACCCCTATTTATCTAAACAATACAGAAATTATAGTCAACTGCACAAACACAATGAGGTAACAAACAAATAAACTCGTAATCAACCTCGCTTAAAATCTCATAATTATAACTTTAAACATTCATACCATAACCTATCAAATGTAAACTATGCGCACAAACATAGTAGAGGTGTATCGGAAGTACTGTAATCAGTATTTTGTATTCGTTACTGTGCAGACACACAAAGTAATGGCTACTAACGGCTACTCTATTGTATTTTGGTGCAGTGTAGATTCGCGGAATACTTCGAATCCACATTGTACTGATAGCGTATTCGCAGTATCACCGGTAGGGGTGGAGTTGGAATGAAATGGAATGTAACGAGGAAATATAAACCCGGCAATCGCCGGCCGTGGCAATCGCGTACACGAACGTATTTGCAGAGATCGGTGGTGGCCGGGCTCGGAATCGACTTTCACGAAATAGACTCGATGCCGATTCCAGTGCCAAGAATCGACCCATTCCTAATAGTAACCATAACATAAAAAAACCAGGTGAGTAGCGATTAGCTTAACCAGCTTCAATAATTACGAACATATAGTGTCAAAAACAGTTTAAAAAAATGTAAGTTAATACTAGTTTCTATAAAAACAAAAACTGTAAACATTACCTTTCTTGATGTTCAGCAATAGAAAACCGATTTCCTCTCGAAAATTTTGTCATTCCTTCTTCTCCTGCTTTTGCCTTTTCTGTAGATAATGTCCTAACAACATCAATTACTTCCCAGCGCGATAGTTTTTTAATCTACAACAAAAATAAGACAAAGATAATAAATTTGTTACAAAGATTTTATCTAATATACTTCAAAATTGTATTGTTATGACTAAAGACTCATTTTGTTAAATGGACACAGGTCACAGGGCACTTTAAAAGCAAACAAGTAGAATCAAACAATATATCTATCAAAGTTTTTTTTTATCACACAAACTTTAGGCATACTTTGATTCTTAAATCTTTTGAATAAAAATGTTTTTTTTTTAATAACGTAATGTTATAAATAAGTGTTATGTAATAAACATATGTTTAGTTCAACTTTAAAAATGTTCTTCAAAAACTGAAACAAATGCGATTAAATTTCTTTAATATTTACTCATTAATATGTCAAATATAATATATTTTTTAAATAGATGTGTTGAATCCAAATCTTCTTGAACCCAAATTCAATTTTTAACCTCAAATCCTAATTTGAACCTCGAGAATCTTACTTAAATTCTTTATGCAAATTTAGCTAATACCATAGATGTTAGGTTTGTGTATACACTGTTTAACTGTGGATTTAGTATTTCATTCAAAATTACTTTACAATAAAATTGTTAGAAAATATATTATTTCATAACCAAAATAATGTTTTTAAATATATTTCTAGTTTGTAAAACAGGCTGAAAAGTATAAAGTTATAAAATTTCTCTCCTATAAAATGAGGTAAAAATCATACTTTTTATACAGAAAAGTAAAAAAACTGAAATTTATATACACTATAATAATGTTAAACACTAGCTGTTTAAACTGTATCCTTATTAAAATCCATTCTTTCAGAAAAAATATAACTTTTAAACTGAATATTTTATAGATTATGTTCTAATGCTGAAATCAATTAATTTGAATTTGTAAAACAAAGTTTTAATTCCATTAAACACTTGTTTTCAAGATAACGATTATCAATTATTTAATTTTCTGCAGTTATGTTTTGATATAAGAGCTAATTATGAAATTACTTTTCGTATACAATAAATGAACTAATAACAATAATAATTCAGAGTTCAAGAATACAACTCCAGCAGAAAGATAAATTAATAGACTTATTTTAGTACCTCTTCTTCTGGGACACCAAATTTTCGAAGAAGAGCTTTTGCATTGTTGAGAGACAGTCGTCGTAAATCTGCATCTGTACCTGTTACTGTTCGTTTCGGTTGAGCTTCTTGTTCTTCTTTACTTTGCTGCAAAATTTTTAAAAATGTGCAATTAAATGTTTAAATTAATGCTGTTAAAATTTAAATCTTCAAAATTTATACCCATTTATTAGTTTTCTTCATTTATGGTAACAACACTTACTGTTGGTTTGTTCGGCATTCGCACATAAGAGAAGCCTTCTCCACAGCCTGTAGGATCTGCAGGTCCAGTTAGTTGTAGCAGACATTTGCCTTTCATAGCTTGAATATAAGCTCTAGTTGTATTCCAAGGTGCAACTTTCACTTCATCATCCATTTTGAGTTGCAAATCTTCATCATCGTCTTCTTGGGGAGTAAAGATAAATTTCTCGCCATATCCTGCATCCTAATGAAAAGATTTAGTAACAAATGTTTTGATATGATATAGTTTAAATAATAATATATATAGCATACATGTTTTGATAAAATACCCTAAACATAGAATGAAAAAACCCTAAAATACCAAAACAAAACGTAAAGAATATATTTCCTCTTGGAATCCCAAAATAGAAATAATCCTCAAATAGATCCCAGTTTTGTGGATAAAAGTTGGAACAGATAGATTGTAAGTTTGAATTATATTTGGTATCTGCAAATATGTAAGTTAGATCTATGAAACATATTGGCTAAAAGCATAAGTAGTACACCATAATTTAAGGGGGCACTCCACCATAAAAACATGTTTGTTTTTAAAGCAAACCTAATTATTTTATGTTTTATATATGAGTGTTGGTTATAGTGACTTTTCCATAAGCTTTGGCGCCCCACCCCCTCCCCCCATGGGGGGTTAATTTTTACGGATTTAACTAGGCTTCACAGTGGCAGACATAACTCAAGTTGAATTTCAGATAGCCTCATATATATATATTTTTTTTAATTTTGAAAAGGGCATTTAATTCTACAACCTGTAGTATGGATAATAAATTATATAAAATATTTCTGTAAAAAATATGTAATTTAATTTTTTTATAAAAAATTTTAGTCAAACTTTTTTTAATCATTTCTTAAAATCTTTATTATAGGAACTAATGCATATCCATACTACAGGTTGTACAATGAAATGTCCTCTTCAAAATTTAAAAACAAATATGAGGCTATCTCCAATACAATTTGAGTTATGTCTGTCACAGTAAATGAAAACGTGTGAAAACAAAACTTTCGGAAAACGGCCTGGAAAAAGACTAAGTTATTTGGACAATGGGTGGAGTGCCCCCTTAAACCTGCACAGCTGGGCCATGTCACACTCCTAATTTTAGTGTTTTTAATGTAATTGATTATGTATAATAATTTAGCAATTACTGACTGCTCTTAGCAATTATTTTAGTACAAGAAAAAAATATTCTTGTTGAGATTGTTAATATAGACAAAGCAGAGTGTATACGAATCAATTACAGACTTTTACACTTAAGAGAAATATAACAACATTTTTTAAAGATAATATACAGTTAATTTTGGTTATAGCGTCAACAAAGGGACCGATCGAATGTTGACGCTATGTCTGAGTGATGTCATAAAAGATGTATCAACATTACATCATATTTTTGTTAGCTTGAGTAAAAGGACAAACAACTGTACAGTATTACCATTACTGACAACATTATTCATGACATTTATTAAAATGAAAAACTACACCTTTCTTTTAGTGCACAGTAGGGTCCTGGTAATTTGAGCTAATTGGAGCTTAGGTCACCTCGAATTATAAATTAGGTAACATAGGTTAATGTGTAAAGTTTTAATGAGTAAATAATTAGATTAAACATTTAAATATTTATTTGTACTGAGAATTAACAAACTGTAGCATTACTGGAATTTAAAAAAAACACTAAAATTGCAGTACATATTAAAACATTTACTTAATATATTAAAACAACTCAAAGAACAATTTCAAAGTATCAACGCTACGGTGGGAGGGGGGGGGGGGGGCAAACTGTCTGATCACAACTACGTAAATGTCTCGCCAGGCTATACGATTGAATGGTTTACCCCGCGCTTTTTTCTCGTCCTAACACTTTCCCAGCAAGGTCATGAGGTTAGTTACACACAGCTGACAGTAGATTTATTTGTTCAGTGGCATCGCATCTTAATAGGACGTTTACTACAGTATCATACATATACAAAACATTAAAATTTATAAATGTTTAATGAAATTAAAGTAAATATTTTGTAGATTTATGATGTTACAACCAAGTGGTTAAAATATTTACTGACACTAAAACAGGGGTTTGTAATAACATAAAAGATAACAATTTGACTGGACGTAAAAAAATGATGCTATGCCCGAGTTGACGCATAAGCCGAGGCTGTTAAGACCAAGTACGACGTAGATCAAAGAGTTGGGCAATTATTGATTAGCACAACTTCAGTCAAGTTAAAATTTTTTTTAAATACACAGAATTAATGTTACAAGAAATTATTGCTATCAGATGCACAATGAAATTTCAAACATTTTCTAAAGCTTTGGATGTGCTAGATCCTACAAATTAAGTAACAAGTAAAACATGTTATAACTGCAATAGGTTATGGTAACATACTAAGGGCTGCTCTTCTTGGAGTTTGGAAAGATATGTGATAAATGTAGGTTGCTGAGTACCCTTCAAAAATAATGATGACTTTGACATTTATCTTGACGAATACCTTCTCTGCTGTACTTTGACTATTAAGAAGGTTATTTTGATCTAAATAAAAATCTCTGAGAGTTCTGATATAAATTTTAAGCCTCTTAAAAGTAGATATTAGGTTCATCCTTGATAGGATGTAAATATTATTGCTTCTAATACTTAATGAAATTTGAAACAAAACATCAATTTATCAATGATTAAAAAAAATTTTGATGACTAATATGAATGCAAAGGACAAGTTTGAAACAAAATTGGGTGACATAACCATCCTACAAAAGCAACATTGTACATACGCAAGTAAACAATAAAGAAGAAAAAGTTGTAGACTTAAAACAGTAAACACACAAACCAATAAAGTTTTCCAACCAAACAAAATACAAATATTTATTCCACTCTTTTCCTTCACTTTTTAAAAGAACTAAGAACATCGCATACATCAGGTACATGACAATAGCATCTACAATACTGGTGAGTATAATTTCACCTTATACATAAAGTAAAGAGAGAAATAACAGGTCTCAACAATTAGATATACTGTAATTAAAATAGTAAGTGCATCAAAACCTCAGATTTTTCTACTGTCGCGAGCACGGATTAAGAAGTGTGAGAATTTTTACGCTGATGCCAGATATGGGATTGGCAAAGCGAGGAGCGATCAAGGATCGCTCGCTCTGCGGCACGATCTGGTAACACTGAGCATCCAGTGTTTCCTAGTTCAAGCGCCACCACACCAGGTGTTCATTCATCTATGTTTCTTAGTTTGTGCGATCTGATAACAGCGCAAAAATTCCCATCCGCCTTATTCTGGGCTCGGGATATTAGTTGTCATTGTGCCTAAACCAAAACATCCTGAAGTAATCAGTAATTATTTCCAAAACTGGACTCTAAATGTGTATTATCATCATTATTCAATTAAGAGTATAACCATTTTTTCTATTTATACATTTTTTAAGACACCATAAACGTTTGAATTTTTATGTAAGTTCCTTCAGACACTTCAAGCTCACTCATGAGTTTTTGAACCGGAGATCCACCACATAGCTTAAACTGCCCAATATGAAGGCAGTGGAACATCTTGTTTGAGTGGAATCTAAATATTTCTGCTTTAAGTTATGGTTGCCCAATTCTATTAAGATGTTATGTGATAATCTGCCGGCTTTTCAACAAATGATTTCAATTCATTATAATGTTTCTCTATATTCAGCTTTGCTAACTAGTTTGAACTTTATAGGCCTAGTTTTAGACTTGAGTTTTAACATTTATTTAATATAGTTTGAATTTTTAAGGAAACATGAAATGAGATCTGATTTATTTATAAACAACAACAAAATACTGTTTTTCGAGATACTGTTAGACAAATAACGGTTACAGTAAATATTAGTGGTCAAATTTGAGTTGTAATATTAGAAAATAAAACACCATAAGAAATTATTAACATAATTTAATTGCTTTTAAAAAGTTGTATCGTACAAATTTAAATTAGACAAATCTTGATATAATATGAATCAATCCAATAAGACTTGCCAATTTTTCATCCCTTCATCTTGACTTATTATTATTTTTAAATTACAGGAATAGTTAAATAGTAAATTAAATTAAATACCTTTAGCCTCTGCTCTGCAGCTATCATACTGAAGTAAGCACAACACTGTTCAGGTGATACCATAGCTCTGATTTCTTCTTCTGTAGGGAGGCGGAAATCTGGCTTAATTACCCACCAATTGGAATCCATACCTTTGCAAAAACAATTAATTATAAACGATCTTGATCTTCGTTTAAAAAAGTATTAGTTTAATTAGCTAATAGAGTGTTACTACTTTCTATAAAATCAGGACTAAGTGGTTTGTTCTAATTATGCAGAACTTCAATTCATTTATACCATACAATATTTTTATTCTATTTTATAAAAAAAAGGATATTAGTAAAAAAATAATTCTTGAAAATAGAAGAATTTTTTGCTAAAGAAGATAAAGCTGTTAGAAAATATGGGACATTTGCTGGCGATCAAGAATGGATTATACAGTACTCAACTCAGCAAAAAAACTGCAAATCTGTGGTGAGCAAGCCAGATTTGGACATCCGGTTATGGAAGAATTTCTGCATCACTACAACCTCACAGATTCTCAGTATTTTAGACAATGTATTAGGGAAGTGAATACATTCTATTCAACTACAAAGAAGAAAATAACTCTTTAAAACAAGGTTGAGTAGTTGACTCGAGAATTAAAAAACATAAACGAACATCCTACATTATTGTATGCATATTGATGCTAGATTATACGAGATGCATAGTGATCTGGCATTGCCTATAGCTAGGTGATTTAGCAAGAAGTAAGAATGGATTATTAGAATTATTTCATATAGTAACAATACTAATTTCAACCTCTCTCCTCTGAGACCTGGTGGGTGTTTCATAATTATTTTCCAACTAATAATATTACTTTTTATTATTTCTAATTTCCTGTTCAAAATACTATATTTATTCATATTTTAAAATTAATAAGTAAAATTAGATTACAGATTGTTTGTCATTGGTCGATGTACTGTGTTTAGGTTATGTTGTAAGATTTACTATTTGTTTTCTCATTACAGCAGCTAATGACAAGATTATTTTGATGAGTTGTATTGCAAGGCAAATATATGTAAATTTACTGTATCAAAAAGATGTTTTTATTTCATTACAATCAATATGTAACTAATAGAAAAATCTTTGTGAACTATCTTTTCTACAAATAGTAAACATTATGTGAACTTCGTTATTACTATTAGGTTTACTAATGCTTATTTTAGAGTAAAGGAATAAGTTTGAACATAACCTCAAAATTAAACGGTTGAAAATATTA
>JAGFPH010000310.1:207123-248740 GCA_018207615.1 Philaenus spumarius
AGTACATAAAAGTAGTTTTACCTGGTTAATAAGAGGAGGATGTTCTTCACCAAACTCTATAAAAATAAGATCCCCATCACGGCCAGTCAAATCGTCTGGAGTCCGCATGAAGAATACATCTCCCCCTCCGGAAGCTGCACGTTCTTGTTCTCGTTGCTTTTTAAACAAATAACAATTTATAAACTGTCTTTAAATTTAGTTTTTAGATTCAATAAGATTTTTATAATACACACTTACGCTAGAACTTATAAATATTTTATATAAAGTGCAACTTAATTTATAAAAAAATTAGTTTATAAAACATCAATTTAAAAGAAATTGTAGTTTTTCGCAAAAGAGAAAATATTTTAGTATATTGTTGTTTAAGAAGTAAAACCATCAATGTGACATTTTTTTAGGAAAATAAGATTTTAATTACCCACAGAAATTCAGTACTGTATTTTACATGTTTTCTCAACATAGTTTGCCCGAAATTCATCACAACGCGAATGTGGAGTTCTGGTATTTGTGACAACACCACCTATTACTAAAAAAACACCATCTGAATTCCTTTGATGCTTATGGGGTGATGACAGAATGCTGTGGTTAAGTCAAGAATAGCGAGTGATTGCGTTTAATTAGTGTGGGGTTTTGCCTAAACTTTAAGTTATAGAATATCTTTATACATTTAAGTGGTTTTGTTTTAAGTACAATTCAATGGAAAAAAATGAGAATGAAATGAATATAGATCTAGTTGGCCCTATAATGGTTATAGAAGATGCAAAAGAGGACAATATTTTTTAAATCAAGAAAGTATCAATATGAAAATTGTCTTAGGGCGACCATAAGTGTATTCACAATCCATTATTTATAAATTAAATTACAAGTGAAAAAACATGGACCAAGACCGGGATTTGAACCCAGGACCTTTGCCTTTCCGAAGCAATACTCTACCACTGAGCTATCCTGATCCATATAAACATTATTTATCATTTCATAATAAATAGTTTTATTCAATAAAAACCAGAGAAGTAGTTTTTGACTAATTCTCTTCTAAAATTTGACTATAAATTACATCTGGAGGAAAAAGGGATCCGGCCCAATTATGAAATAAACCATATACATTTGAGATTCCAACATGGTGAGTAACTTGGTAGTGTTCTCATTCTAAACGTATTACTCACATTTAGTAAATCATACCACAAATATTCTCTCTGATAACCTTTCCAAATAAGAGACTTACAGAAGAATAAACATATGATATACATACGGTATGATTATTATATTTTATTTCAAACAGTGATTTATTTGGCATTAATAATCAAAAAATTTAGAAAATATAAGTAACTGCTAATAAAAAAAAATATTAAAAAGTTAATAATAAACAATATTATTTATAAAGCAAAATATCAGCTTCTGGCAGCTCTACTAAAAACAATATGGAACTTTTTATTGCTTTTAAACAAAATTAAATACATTTGTATTTTCTTCCTTTTCTATTTCTACATAACTCTAAATATGACAATAATACTAATTAACTTAAAATAACAAGAATTATAAAACAACTGCAATAGAATGTAACAAAATAAAATACACATATATAAAATAACCAATTCTTTCAGGAAAGAAAATACTTATCCTAGAGAAAACGCAATCCGCCTGCTTAGGGGTTCATTACAAAAATTATAAACAAAAATTTCAATTTAATACAGAATTCAGTGCGGCTGCAGTAACAATACATTTAAATTCCCATTTCCCAAAAGAAAATTATAATCGCTTGTTTTTTTTACTCAAATTATATTAATATTAAGATATACAATCAAGTACCTTGAGTGCAGGATCCCTGCCATCACAACATGCCCCTTTCATCCAGATACATTTAAAACCTTCATGAAACAATAATTTATCCTAACAAATTGAAAATGGAATATAATACAGCCACAATTTCCGCTTCAAAGGGTATTACGATAGTAAAAGAAAAGTGACGCTCAAATACAAAAAGGTCAACCCCAGACCAAGAAATGTATTACTCCTTCAAAGCGGTTACTGCGGGATGTACAATAACTCTTCATCCTTGCAAACCAGCAACAAACCCCTTACACCGCTAAGAAATTTTCTTGGTCTCTTCAAGCATTTAATGTCTTGAGGTAATTTGTTAAACAACCACGGAGCCAAAAAATTAAATGTTCTTATAAAGAAGGTTTTGGTAGGCTTTGGCACTCGATGATTATTTTTCTATAATTGCTATCAGAGCATGGAGAATTTCCGCTTCTCAGATAGAAAATTTTCCAAACTTTATATATAAACATACTCCTCAGAGGAAGAACGCCGAGGCCAAGAAAGCAAGGGTATGAAGGTTCACGTTTATATTTTTTCAAAATGAGTCTAACAATTTTTTTAGTGTTTAACACTAATTTATTGTTGGCAAACCACCATTTCAGAGACAGTAAATCCAAATTAATTTTGTTATCTAGTTCAGTCTACGTATCTCCTACATATACAAGAGCAGTATCATCCGCAAAAGATGTTATCTGGCCATTAAATTTGGCTGCGCAAAGGTCATTAACATATATAATAAATAAAATTGCCCCTAGTACCGAGCCATGTGGTACACCATGGGTAATTTCCCCCATTTTACTAAAAGTTCCATTAATTTTAACACACTGTTTTCTAGCTTTAAGGTAGCTCTGGAACCAGTCATACACCACACCACGAATTCCACAATTAAACAATTTATACAAAAGAATCCCATGGTCTACCGTGTCAAATGCTTTCTTAATGTCAAGGAAAAGCCCGCTTACACATTTATTGTCATTTATACCTTCATTAATTTAATTATATTCATAAAACTCAATAAAGCCGACTCCGTGCTTACTCCCACTCTAAACCAAAGTGATTATCATTTAAAAAATGTGTTTTGTTAAGAAAATTTAACAATTTTTCTTTCATAATTTTTTCTATTATTTTCGAAAAAGTTGAAATCAAAGAAATTGGTCTATAGTTTGCACTATTCGAAAAGGAGCCACTTTTGTGAATCGGAACTACAACAGCACTTTTGAGTCTGTCAGGAAAGACACCTGTATTAAAGCTAAGATTTACAATGAATGTGATCACATCAATAATATTTGGATAGATCTTTTTAACTATTACAGAATTTATTCCATCAATACCCGGTGATTTCCCATTCTTAAGTGACTTAATTGCTTTCTCGACCTCATGGCAACAAACCGATCCTATAAAAATAGAAGATTTTTCCTGCTTTAATCTAAATACATTTTTATACATTAAATTATTAAAATTTAGTGGAGTCCGTTCATTTTCTACTACTTCCTTAAATACGGATAAAAAATATGTATTAAATTGATTTGCTATTTGTTCTATGTCCTGAATAATCATATTATTAACATTCAAGTTCCAGTCTTTTTTTGATTTACTTTGCCCAGTTAATTCTTTAATAGCGCTCCAAGTCGCTTTAGAATTCTTATTAAATCCATCTCCAAATTTGTTGTGATAGTAGGATAGTTTTGCTAACTTTATATCACGATTCAATCTATTTCTAAATTCTACATAATACAATCGAAACTTATCATCTAATGGTCTACCTTTAACCTTCCTATACAAACAGTTTCGTTTCTTAATTCTTCTACAGATATTATCAGTAACCCAGGGCTTAAGTTTAGTGTATTTACATTGATAAATAATCTCTTTTTTGCTTTTAGAGATACACTGCTGCAGCTCTAATTCAAACATAATATAAGCCTTACAAACATTTTGCTCATTATAAACATGAGTCCAGTACATGCCACCTAACAAAACATTTAATTTATCGTAGTTTATTCGACAACGGCCAACAGGAGTTTCTACAGTACTATCAACAAACCTCCCCTCTCTACCAAGCCTTACTCTTGTCATGTAATGATCAGTGATTTGACTTTCGATAACTTTACCCTAACAGTTTAATGTATTTTTACAAGCTAATCTTATATACACATGGTCAATACAGGTTGCAGTTTGATTAGTTACACGAGTAGGCCTATTGACCATTGACTCTAGCCCAAAACTCGCCATTGTAATTTTATAATTATCAACGTCATAACTTCCAGACTTCAGAATATCTATATTAATATCCCCTATTACGATTAAATTTTTAACACATCTTCTATTAACGGTTTTCGTTAGATGTGTTTGCAACTATTTCAGAAAGTGTTCAATAGAGTAGCTATGTAACCTATAGATAGCAAAAATATAGAATTCCGTCCCCAGTGCCTGAAATTGCATACTTAGAATGTCAGCTGTACAAAACTTAAGTTTTTCACTTTTAAGAATATTTAAACCGTTTTTAACATAAACAGCAACACCTCCTGACCTATGACCCTCACTTTCAGCAATGAACAAATTATAATCCGGTAATTTATAAAAATCGGATTCATCGTTTTTTATCCAGATTTCCGTTAAAATAATTAATTCCGGATAGCTTTCCCAACTCACAATTTCAGCAATAAAATTATCAAAATTAGATCGCATACTGCGAATATTTTGGTGAACTATATCAATCACTGTCCTATTATACATTTTTCTTTATATCCCCTTTACTTTCAATCATTAAATCAAGTACAGCCTATTCTATAATATTCTTACAACATTGTTTAGTATCTTAGCAAGTAAATACATAATAACATAAAATAATATTAAAAAACCCATAAAAAACAAAAGCTAACCTTTCATAAAATAAAAATAAGAGACAAATAAATTCTTTGCATTAAGTATAGGCTGTCTATTAGTATGCTTAGTGAGTAAATACATAACATTAAATAATATTTTTTATTTTAAATATAAAAAACGAAAACTAACCTTCTCATAAAATAAAATGAAGAGAAAAATAGATTCTTTGTATTAAGTACAGCCTATTCTATAATATGCTTCCAATATTCCTTAGTAGCTTAGTGAGAAATACATAAGAACATTAAATAATATTTTTTTTTTTTAAATATAAAAAATGGAAAAATAATCCTCTCACAAAATAAAATGAAGAGAAAATTAGGTTCACTATACTAAGATTTTCACTTTGACTTGTTAATAAAATTATCATTAATTTGTTCTTGTTCTTTAAACCTTACCAAGGTCAGCCTGGCACTTAATCTCAATCGCTGGAGATCCTTCTTCTTTCCTCAACAAGATGGTTCCACCTCGCAACCACAGATATTTATATCCACGTTCCCTCTTAGCCTGCCGTACCTGCCCAATTAGTCTCCTTCTTACCGGCGACAATGACTCATTCACATACACAGGATTATCCATTGATAGACCCATGTGTCGAGTTGAAAAATCACTTTTTTTTTCACGTCTCTTCTGCACCAGTCGCTCCTTATCTATCCGCCTCACAAATTTTGCAATTATACATCGCGGGCCTCGTTCTTCTATCTTCTTGCCAACTCTATGGCATGCATCAATCATATTGTCTGTTATATCCATTTCTAGTGCCTTACCAACCTTCTTAATTATCTCTATGACACATTCACCTGCTTCCTCTGGGATTCCCTGCAGTTCTACACAATCCCTTCTGGAATATTGTTCTAGTTTTTCTACACGAGTCTCTACCAAACACAACTTATTTCTCAAAATCACATTTTCATTCTTTAATTCATCAATCTTTCTTACATAATCTTCAATATTTTTCATTTCTGTCTGGAGAGTGCTCGTGTTTTCTTCCAATCGCTCGTGTATCGTTTCATAAGACTTGTTAAAATCTGCAACATTTTTCTTTTGATCACTCCTGATATCATTAAGCACAATCATTATATCTTGTAACGATAAATTAACTTTTTACATTTTCGTATCCAATTGAATACTCTTCCTACGCTCAATAAAACACAATTCACACCTCCACGCAGAACCCAATAAGAACACAGATCCACGGAACACAGGTAAGACAACCGCAATACAATACGTCCGCTCCGCTTGAACTATGTATATAAATAATTTTACCTTGTATCCGTTGTGAAAAAAAAACTTTTTATTGTTCAGAATAATTAACTGGTTGATAATGACATCACACAGTGTTATAATATGATCTAATTAAGTCAAAATCTATTCTGATTATAAAATTAGTTTAAAATGAAGGAGTGTACATATTTTTACAATTACTTGTTTGGACATTTGTGTAGTTTAACAGAAAATCTTATACAGTATATTAATTTGCTAAGAAATTTCTATATCAGCCCATTACATCGTTATTTTCCAACCGATTTGGGCAACAAATGAAATGTATTTTAAACATTTAACATCGCAGATTTACAGGAACAAATAAACTCAACAAAGTCCAGTGAACAACAATTCCCACAAACCACGAACTTTTGCAAAGAAAACATAACATTTTGCTGGAGGCCTCAGAAGACAGATGTCTTTAGATGGTAGCAGACGTTTTCATTCTAAACCTTTCTGAAGGCCTAACACAGAATATTGACAGATGTACTTAGATGGTAGCAGACGTTTTCATTCTAAACCTTTCTAACGGCCTAACACAGAATATTGACAGATGTCCTTAGATGGTAGCAGACGTTTTCATTCTAAACCTTTCTAAAGGCCTAACACAGAATATTGACAAATGTCCTTAGATGGTAGCAGATGTTTTCGTTCTAAACCTTTCAGAGGGCCTAACAGAATATTGACAGATGTCCTTAGATGGTAGCAGACGTTTTCATTCTAAACCTTTCTGAGGGCCTAACACAGAATATTGACAGATGTCCTTAGATGGTAGCAGACGTTTTCATTCTAAACCTTTCAGAGAGCCTAACACAGAATATTAGCAGATGTCCTTAGATGGTAGCAGACGTTTTTGTTCTAAACCTTTCAGAGGACCTAACACAGAATATTGACAAATGTCCTTAGATGGTAGCAGACGTTTTCGTTCTAAACCTTTCTGAGGGCCTAACATAGGATATTGACAGATGTCCTTAGATGGTAGCAGACGTTTTCATTCTAAACCTTTCAGAGGGCCTAACACAGAATATTGACAGATGTCCTTAGATGGTAGCTGACGTTTTCAATCTAAACCTTTCTGATGGCCTAACACAGAATATTGACAGATGTCCTTAGATGGTAGCAAACGTTTCCATTCTAAACCTTTCTGTGGGCCTAACACAGAAAGCTACTTACTTTAGCTTTCTTTTTTATGTGTTTTAATAAAGGTGAAACTGGATGAGGTCCTGGATGTGCTAAAGCACCATGTGAAAATCGCTTCATTGGAGGTCTATGAAAATTACGAAGTCGCATAGGTCCCATATGAGTCTGAACAAACGGTACTCTTAATTCAACAACTGGGGTCGAATGTTGAATTAAATTGCCTCCTCCTACTTTAAGTCTTAGTGATGTTTCTGAAGATCTTGGCATATAATAGCTGCAACAAAAATACATCATGGAACAATGTTACTTCTTTTTTCTCCTATGTAAAAGAGGCAACTATTTATCCTACTCATTTTCCTACATATATATAGATGTACATCTATATAGATGTATATAGATCTACATTAGATATATAAATCTTTCCTAAATTATTTTAATGCTGCATTTACACAAATATTAGAAGCTAGTTATACAACATCTTTTTTCATGTTGCAACTCTAGGAAACAGTTTCAAACACCCATTTTTAGTAATAAACAATTTCTACTGGTTTGTATTGATATAACAAAGGAGAAAGATTTTTGAAGTGATAATTTTAACAAACTGAAAAATTAAAGCGACCATAGAAACCTGCAAAAAGTTCAAAATTATTTGAATTTAACTACAAAAAAGTAATTGCTAAGAAAGAAACAGTTGGCTATTTTAATTTTAAGATGAATTATTTTCTGAGATTATTGCAGGATGAAGAATTTGAATTTTGGAATTGGGCTTCAGGGTTTACTGGAGCTATAGTCAATGAATGAACAAATATGCAAATTTATTGAAAGCTTAACATTTTAAAATAGTATAATATCTTTAATAGTGTATCAGCATATTTGTAATACATTTTTAGTTCATATGAAGTCAAAAATTTCTAGTTAAATTTTTTGAAGTATAAAGTTAAAACTAGTTTTTTTTTATGTTAAATAACTTTTTCACAAATTAAATGGTAATAATTTACCTGTCATTTGAGACATTGAAGGGATCTCTGTCAGGTGATTTAGGTGGTGGTAGAGGTGTATCTTCTTCCAACACATTAATAACACCAGCTTTTCCCAACAATATTTTAGACTTTTTAACATGAGGGTGAGGAATTTTCACTTTAACCGGAGTTGTTGAATCAAGACGCTGTTTGGCAGGATCTACATCGTTGGGTATACCTAAAACTATGTTCTCATCATTTGGGTCGAGGGTTAAGATCTTTGGTTTAGGTATACTAGTCATTGCTTCTGCGTCCCAGATAACTTCATTTTCCCACACTCCATAAACAAGCTCTTCATTTTCAACGGGAAAAATGGAATACCACGTATCATCTGCACTGTCTTCTCCAGGTCTTGATTGACCTTTGTTTAGTAACCTAAATTAAAATTCATACTTGAATAGATATTTCATTAAAGATACAAATGTGATTTTAGAATATTTGCTATTAAGTAATATATAATTTATATTAAGTGACTTTCAGCAAATCTTATGTTGTAAAATATAGTAAAGAAATGGAAACATTATTATTTTGAAATATATATAAAATAATAATTAGTTTTATAATTAGACTAAATATGTTGAAACATTCTCTAGATAAACAGCAAATCTAGATATTCCATTGAAAATAAAAAGTGGATGGTAACCGGAATTATACAAGTATTACTATTCATGGGAAGCAGAATGGCTAAGAGGTTATAGGCGCTTGCCCAATTTGCTAAAGTAGGAATCTCTACTAAATACAGTTGTGTAGGTTCAAACTTAGTTCCTAGCATTTGGGATACTTTTGCTTTACCCTGCTCTCCTGCCTTCGTTAGTCACAAACTTAGACCAAACCCATGTGGGTATATTTGTTCACTAAGCTTTAATTATTATTACATTCAATGTATAGCTGAACCTCGATAATCCAAACTAATTTTGACTGAAGGTAGTTCGAATTACCAAACAGTAAATAAATGTGGCCAAAATTACAAATTAATTGTATTCAGATGGGATCAATAATAATAGGGCTAAAAAAAGTACATTATAAAGGCTTTCAAGTGGATCAATATTATGCATTATAGATTATTTGTGCTTTCAGATTATGGAGGTTTATTGTATTTATTAAAGGAAAGAAATATAATACTTTATCAAATAAGTGCAGTAAACAAATTATAATTTTTCATCAAATAAGTGCGATTGAGTTCATGTAACTACCTAAAAAATGTTTACGAGGTCTGTCTAAAAGTTCGGTGAATGGAATGATAAAACAAAATGTACATTAGAAATACCTTTATTGGCCTTCAAAATACGCTCCACCAGACACATCGCACTTCTGACAACGTTCGTATAGCATCTCAAAACTGTTGGAGAAGTCTTCCTGTAGAATAGTTTTCAGAATTGCCGTCACTTGGTTTTGAATCTCTTCGATGTCCGCAAAACTGTGATCCCTTCAAGGCCTTCTTAAGATGTGGGAACAAAAGAAAATCAGCAGGCACCAGATCTGGAGAGTACGGTGGGTGTTGCAAAACTGTCACGTCAAGTCAAAAATTGGCGTCCAATGATGCTGGTATACGATGGTGCATTGTCGTGCAGTAACATCCAATTTCCAGTCTGGAAAATTTGTGGAATAACACGCCGGATGAGCTGCAACAAACGTTTGAGAACCTCAAGTAGAATGCGGCATTCACCGTTTGGCCAGCAAAACGAATTCCTTACGGATGATTCTCTCTTTGTCGAAAAATGTGATCAACATGGTCTTCGTTTTGAATTTTTTAATGCGGCTTTTTGTTTGTCGCAGGGAAGAAGGTGACTTCCATTCCATTGATTGTCTTTTCATTTTGGAGTCGTACTAGTAACACCAAGTCTCGTCTCCTGTGACAATATAAGCAAGAAAAGTCAGATCCCGCGTCACAGATATCGATGAAATCGTCTTCCTTTTTGATCATCTGTTAGGATATGCGGCACAAACCATGAACAAATCTTGCATTTGCCCAATTCTTCATGGACGGTGGCCCCAACTGTGTCTTTGCTAATGCCCACTTCTGCTATTAATCGCAGAGTCAATCGCCTATCTTTTGTTAACATCGCTCGCACACGTTCAATGTTTTCCGGCGTCCTGCTTGTGGATAGTCGCCCCGAACACGATTCGTCCTCCACCGATGTTTGTCAATGCAAAAGCGTGCAAACCAACCATACATACATTTCCTTCTCACAGCATCCTGCCCGTACACTTGCACCATGAGTTTCTGTCACCGTTTTACCCAATTTGAAGCAGAACTTAATGTTGTCATTGCTCCATGGCTTTTCAACGCACACTACTCTAAACACTTTGTTGCAATGACTGTAAAAGTACTGCAATAGAAGCCTCGTGGAATTCCCGACAGATGGCAGGTCCAGACATGTTCATGCCTGGGTAAACATACACGCGCGCAGTTTCAAGCGTTGAATACCGATATATTAGACCATTCACTGAACTTTTAAAACAGACCTGGTATATTGCAACAGAATGGTAACAGAGGAATGTAATTGCAATTTAATTCTGACAGAACAAAGTAATTCTTGTTATAAAGAATATTGGAGATAAATGAATTATTGTACAAAAGTTACTAGGACCGGATACTGTATAATCTAAGAAATTATATGTAAGAAAATGAATGTAAAAAAAGTATGCAATTAAAAAAAATGATTTACTTATTTATTAGCCCAGTTATGATGACTACCACAAGAAACAAAACAATAGGAAGTATTGAAAGAACCAACCATGTAGGCTTGTTGTAGCGTCGCTACAATAATTATCAATAATATTCAGCTTCGTGAGATTTCCCCGGCAATGTATATATACTCCGGCGAAAGTAACAATTAACATCATGTTTGGTCCGCAAAGGGCCAAAGTCAAAGCGAAACACCCGGTAGAATTTCCGAAATAACTTCTCGGCCCTCGAAAGGGTCGACAAAACGTCGAAGCAACAATCGGAATTCCACAACAAACTTCTTGGCCCTCAAAAGGGCCAACTTCAATGCGACAACGAACCATAAATTCTTCAACCAACTTTTGGCCCTCAAAAGGGTCCACATCAGTCAGCGTCTTGCGATTTTCCCGTAAATGCCTTTTACGGGAAAACTCGCCTAAATTTCCCCGGAGCTTCACTCCACAAGTCCCCGGGACGACATAACATCTGTCTGGCGAACGTGGGCACGTTCGGCCGCCAAGGACACGTCGTATATCTCCCGGCAAGCTTCAATAATCTACGTCTACTTTCTTCAGGAGTCGAGACCTCTTCTTCCGAGAAAGTCAACTAGCATTGTTTCCCCTACAAATTTATCAAAGGACCGTTCCGACCACTGCAGCTGTCTGGGAAGCGAACACGTTCTCCCGCCAAGGACACTGCGACCTCACTGCGAACGGCTAATTCATTTCTACCGTATAACTTCTCCCCGCCGACAAGACCTTGTCTTACGGGAAAGTTGTTCGGTAATCTCCCGCGAAACATCGATCGTAATATCTCAATAATCCCCAGTAAATTCAGTTCCCCGGTCACGTTATATATTTAGTGGCAACCGTAGAAACGTTTGCCGAACAAAAACTAAATATATCATCGCACAAACGGCCAAAACAACTACTTCAAACTTTCTCGGCGTTCATCACAATGCGTCCGAGAAAGTAACAATCTCCCGCGTAACTTCTGACGAAAATATTCTAAGTCCCCACGCGAACTTCAGAACCAGCAACCGCCAACTTAAGAACGCGCCAAGACTTCCAAACTTAACAGTGGTTCGGAACTCGGCAATATTACTGCACGGTAATTCGCCGACTACGTTCCCATACATGTTAGATTTCGCACCTAGATGTTACTTTTCGCTGGAGAACAGTATATATACGGCCCGATTCGAGTCCAAAATGATGGAATCTTCGTTCACCTCGACACCAAGGAACTATCAACTTCACCTCTACATCAAGCGATCTTCCACTGAGCCAGCACCAGCTACAGAGTAAGCTCCAGCCAAGACTGCCAGTGAGGAAGGAAGACGGGAAGTCTCCCGCAAGGAGTATCAAAGTCCTCAGCCGAGGCATAGAGAGAGTTACTGCCAAAGAAGTAAAGCTAACTGAGGAGGAAGTACTGCCGACTTGTCAGGGCCAAAAAGAGCTAATTCAATAAATAATTATAATTCAATTCTAAAATACTAGTTCTTTCTTAAAACTCACCAGGACACCAGCGCAACCGGACAGCAGACACTAAGAAGACCCGTTCGCGGCTAGTCCGGCTAGAACCTCCGCCGTAGCTCAAGCTACGTGTCACCCGATACAACTCTACGCTCTTCAAGCATTACACGGTCCTTCTCAGGGCCGCTTCAAACAAGGTAGTCTCACCGATCCAAGGCATTGCAGTCGTCTTGGTGAACGGGTAGTGCTTGCGAGCACTATTCAGGGCTACTGCGTTCATCGCTACGAAACATCGCTTCATAACGCTACGAACAACGCAACGAAACGACGCAACGCTTCGAATACGTAGCAGGCTTCACCTGAAAACTCCGCCCTTCTGGCCAAACTTTTACTCACTCATCGGCCCTTGTCAGAGCCTAAGAGTTAAATAATAATTCGTTCGAACTTTGGCCTATCTGGCACTAATACGGTCCTTTTCAGGTCCGAGTTTCAAAAGTAAAGTAAAACGCCCTTCAGGCACATTCTGTCCCACATACGGTCCTTATCAGGGCCGAGACAGAAACCAAACTTTTATTTTATTTTTGTAATACTTGTTGTCGCCGAATAAATTCTAGCCGCGGTACACATTAAATTCATCAATCCCCGGTGTGACAACAGGCTCCTGTCGTTTGTTTAATTTATATGACTCATCGGTTATCAGGATCAATACAACAACAAGTATTATACTTTATAGAAAATTTGTCTGTTCGTACAATAACCTAAACAAAATACAATTATGCACATAATTTTAGTCAATCTGAATACACACTTTAAAACATTTTGCTAAAAGAAAAGGATAATTTAGTTTTGATTTTTTATCTGGCCCAATGATGTCTCTAGAAGGTGTAAAAACGGATGAGTTTATTTTTTGTTCTGTATTCTGATTCAAATCAAGAGAGTTTTTATAAATAAGTTGAATGCAATTTGCACACCTATACAAATTTGCATATTGGAACTGTAAATAATAAATATTAAACTTACTAGGTACTGCTTCTAGGAGTTAGTTAATTAGCTTGAAAATGTGAATCGACAAATAGGAATCTTTTTTATGAAAACATCATGCAACATACTGAAAGTAATAAATAATGTGAAATAAATGTTGATTTGTCTTAACCATGCTCATGTTTTCTGAATGTTAATATGCCTGTCATATAAATCAAAGGTCATGTTCAGATATTTCCAGTTTTATGAAGTAAATATACATTTCCGGTAAATTTTTTTATAACCTTTTTGAACTGTATTATTTAAATATTTTAAGAACTACATGAATTAGGTTTTGTGTCAGTTTTATACTAATGATTTCCACATCTACAGATATCCCCCTACAATACCAGTTACTCGCTACTGTGGTCTTCTCTCATCATTTATTATTCCTCTACCAAAATTTGATAAAATCTAACATTTTTATCAATGATCTCCAGTGTTAGTATACATTTTAAATTTTTGAACAATTAATTTGACCATAATGTTTCTTAAAAATACATCAGACTTTTTTCAACTCTTCAAAAGAACAGACAAAGTTAAAACTCTTACATCAAGTAGATTTGTTTACTACTTATTTTATTGAATGAAGAAATTTGCCAACAGTATGACTGATGCCATAACCAACAGGTTTCTCCAAACAAATAACAAAATAACTGAAATACTTACATGTGGGCTTTATTTTGTTTATTTGTAGGGTTTGATGGATTATTCATCTGAACAGTTGAAAGCCGAACATTACCTCCTGCAAATTGAGGAACACCTTTGCCAGGTTGACTAAATGCTTGTGCAGTTCTGTTACCACTGCTTGGTACCCATCCCGCAGCATTGGTTTTGCTGTTTAACTTCTGCATTACCTACAAAACAAAAATCATAAAATAATTTTCTTTTACATTTATAAATACACATATTACCTATTGAATTATCACATAAATTGATTTAGATTATTTACTATTCAAAACAAAAATTTACTATTAATAATTAATTTTCCTTGCTTAACAATTAAACATTAATATTGTAAATACAATAAAAACAATTCTTATGTAGGAAAATGTATGCTTATTTTTAACTAATAATAATTTAATAACTCTTTATTAGAAACAAAATTGTAATCTGTCCTGTATTATGTAGAGGTAAGGTTTGTTTGTATCTTTATTATTATTCAACTGAAAAAACCACGGGTCTAGTGGAGATGAGCGTGACCATCAACTCCAATGGAAAGAAACAAAACTTAACTTTTCCCTTTAAATATAATGAAACTATACACTTCACTGACTGCAGCAAATCCAATATCAGCAACATAAAACATGCACAAAAGAACAAAACCAAAGGTTGAGTCAGTTTTGTTTGAACCGTGCAGGAAGTCAGACACGCTTTTGTTTTGTGATACAGTTGTTCTGTTTATAAGCTGTTCTTGGTTGTGTACTGAACTGTATTTCTTAGTTTGTGTCGTTGTTAAGAACTGTATTTTATGTCATTTATTTCTTAGTTTTTAGTTTTAAAAGTTTCTTTTTTTAAATGTCGGACAAAAAACGCAAAAGGTGTTATGGCACAATGGATATGAAATTAAATGTTCTAAAAAGAATAGATAAAGGTGAAAGTGTAAACAAAGTGGCAAGTGATCTGAATGTTGGTCTATCCACGGTGCTTCGATAGAAGAAGACAAGATCAAGTCATGGTGTGTCAAGAGATTGTGAACGGAATCCATAGGAAAAAGAAAAAGTATGAAAAGTTTGGAGTACGAAAAAGTAAATGAAGCACTTTATCAATGGTTTAGAATACAACGGGAGAAAGGAAGGCTTATCTCAGGACCGATACTACAAAAGAAAGCTTTAAAATTGTATAATGAGTTTAAAGAAGAGGGAGAGCTTGGATTCACTGCGAGCGCTGTGTGGTTAGACAGGTGGAAGCAACGTTATGGAGTAAAACAGTTAAGCATGTGTAATAAAAAATTGTTGGAAAACCCAACTAGCTTATGTGAGTGTAAGTTAAAATTTCAAAGTATAATTGATTTCCTCTAATTTGAGTTCCTCTAAGAAGGACTTAGTGGAGAAAAAATATACAATTGTGACGAACCAGGCCTAAATTTCTGAGAGCTACCAACCAAAAGCTTAGCCCTCAAAAAAGAAAAAGCTGCAGCGTGTTATAAAAAAATTAAAGAGTTACCGTTTTGGCCTGCAGCAATGCAATGGGTACACACAAACTAAAATTAGCTCTCATAGGTAAATACAAAAAACCCTAAGTATTCAAAAATGTTAAGACGAGGGGCTATAGTTCGTTCTTAAAGATGAGAAAAACTTAAAACTAAAGAATCTTCCTAGGAAAGTACTTCTGATTCTTGATAATACTAAGACTCACTCAAGTGTAGACATTATTCAAGGCAAAGGAATAAAGGCTATGTTCCTGTTACCTCCCTGTGCCAGCCTATGAACCAAGGGATTTTGGTGATGTTAAAGAAATTCTTTTATACCTTATTGAAGGCCTAGATGAGAGAATTGACTTAGAAAAATTAAAACAAATTGATATGTTACATGTTGTCGGATGGCTTGCTCAGATATGGAATGAGCTTAATCCTTTGGCTCTGGTACGTTCTTGGAAGCTCTTAGATCAAGAAGGGAATAAGTTCACGGAATCCATCGAAAAAGAAGAGTCAAGCGATAATGAACTTGCCGTTTTGATGGACAAAATTCCAGGCTGTGAAGGTGCTTCAGTTAATGATGTTGAAGAGTGGATGACTCGAGATGAAGAAAGTGAACTGACTTCAGGTGAAGTAATCGTAACAGCTTTAAATTCAAAGGAAGAGGGTGAAGAAGACTCAGAAGATGGCAAAGAAAACACCCAGCAACCAAACCTGACACATAGTGAAGGTGTGAAGTTCATCGAGGAAACCCTCCAATATATACTGGAACAGGGAGCGTCTGCCATAGATATTCTTTTCCTTCAACAGCTCTATGATGAAGCGGCACAGAGAAGAATTCAAAATGAAAAACAAACTAAAATAACCAAATATTTTGAACAGTAAGATGTAATAATGTAACTGCAGTAATAATGTAAGTTAATAAGTTATTTTTACTTTTGTTTAGTGTTACATTATTACCTAATTAAATTTGTGCAATTTACTTATAGAAGTCATATTTTAATGCTCCCTATGTTATTATGTCCCATAAAAACCCTATAGATCGACATTTTGATTCTTCAACACACTCTAAGTCCACAAAGAGTTGAACTATCGAAGTTTTACTGTATATGATATAAATGAGTTTGTAAATTGAAATTTAATCAAATTAATTAAAATGTTATTACCAGGGATAACTTTGTAATTAACACTATTTTATGAAGTATTAGTAAAATTTAAAATACAACACAAATACAAGCAAATATCCGTGAAAAAAGCACCCAAATACAATTTGATTTAATTTTATGAAATACTGGTGTTAAACTTAATTTAAAACTACACCAAATGTATATGAAAAAAAATAGTGTCCGAATACAATTTGCATTATTTTAAGGAATACCAGCGATATAAATAAAATAATGGAAATTTGAAATACAATGGTGACTTCAGCAAAAGAAATTGATGGCCAAATACAATTTGATGCAATAATAGGTAATTTAACATAAAATGGCAAATGATTGCAAAAACACCAATGCCCGGATATTCAATTTGAGCTAATTTTATGAGATTGAATTTAATATTAAATGGTGAATGTCTGAAACAAAATATTCTGTCTGTTGTAAATTACAGAAATAGCATAAATTAGATGTTGTAAATTGTGGGAATCAATAACATGTAAAACAAAGGTGTTTTGTCAGGACCTCATAAAGTGAAAAAAATTACAAGGATTTCACTGTACTAGAACAATGGTCCCCAAATGGCGGTCCGTATCCGGACCACCACCTAATTTTTTACGGACCACGAGGTCGTATCTTTCTACGTTTCGTGAAGCTATAAACACCGTAACTTTTAGTACATTTAAACTTTTTTTTTTACTTATAACAGTTTTCACCACTGATCATACAACATGCTGTTTATAAGTGCAAAGGATTTGAAACTAAACATAGTTAATTGATACAACGTCACGTCATGCGAGAAGGTTGCAGTCTGCCATTTTCTTAAAGCTTCCTCCCCTTAAGCACTAATTATTGGACTCGCCAGTTGCCAGGCCGCAGACAGCACTGTTGTCTGTACGCTCACCACTCACGTAGTGCTTTTGGTTCACTGTTCAACCTGTTGTGTGTTAGTCCTTCAAGGAATTACTAGTGCAAATTGGAGGATTGTTAGCTATTTGGCGAATGTTTTTCATTTGTGAGAAGTAATTTAACTTTTAATATTGATTGTACTATTACTTACAATGGATAGCAAAAAACGGAACGTTCACAGTGAAAATAGGCAGTTTTTACCAGAGTAGACAGATTAATATTTGTTTATACTTCCAAACAAAACTGGAGCTGTGCCTATGTGTTTGATATGACAACAAACTGTATCTGTTGTTAAAAGTTAAAATGTTAAACGACACTTTCAGACTAAACACAAACCTTTTGATACAAAATACCCAAAGGTAGCGGCCTTCGAAAGTCTAGGATTGAGAGTTTACATTCGAACTACTTAGCTTCTGCCCAAATATCAAATCGAACAATGAGTGCCCAAGAAAAATGTGCAGAGGCTTCTTTACGTGTTTCGTAGACTCTTGCAAAACATGAAACCTTTTACTGATTCTGACATAGTAAAAGAATGCATGACTGAGGCAGGAAACGTATTATTTGAGAATACAGAAGATGTAGTTGACACTATTCGACGCTCAACGCATTCCACTTTCTGCACCCACAAGCACAAGAAACACTGAAGTTTTAGCAGAAGAAAGTTGTAAAAGCTTAAAGCAAATTTTAGTGGCTACAGACAGATACACTTTAGCATTGGACGAATCATGTGACATTACTGGTACAGCTAAATTTATTGTTTTTGTGCGATTTTTGGACAGTGAAAAAGAACAGTTTGTAGAAGAATTGTTAACAATGTTACCAATATCAGGACAAACTCCAGGAGAGGTCTTGTACAGAATTTTAATGGAATATTTTGAGAAAGCTGAGTTAGATTTTTTAAATAATATCAGTGATAACAGATGGTACTAGTGCGATGGTCGAAAAAAACAAAGTCTTGGTAAGCCAAATAAAAAAAGATCCTAAATTTAATGGAAATTTATCCTAACACTGCATTATACATCAGAATGTGTTGTGTTGAATCCTGCACTTGAAATTAAAATGAAAACTGTAGTTAAGATCATTAACTTCATATGAGCAAAGTCTTCACTTAGGCACCATGAGTTCAAGTCACTTCTTGAGGAAACTGAAGCACACTTTGACGATTTG
The DNA here is from genome assembly GCA_018207615.1 of Philaenus spumarius. Classification (NCBI taxonomy): domain Eukaryota; kingdom Metazoa; phylum Arthropoda; class Insecta; order Hemiptera; family Aphrophoridae; genus Philaenus; species Philaenus spumarius. The sequence continues at coordinate 225,771 of JAGFPH010000310.1, forward strand.
TTACTTCACAACAACGTAAGGTGGCTGAGGAAAGGGTTTGTTCTTCAAGTTTTTTTTTTGCAATTATAGAGGACATAAAAGTATTTATATCAGAATGTAGTGAAGAAGCTGCAAATGAACATTTGGGGTTCCTGCTTGACACAGAAGACACCATTCCAAAAATAGCTTTCCTGACAGATGCCTTCAGACATTTCAATTTTTTAAACTTAAAAATACAAGAGAAAGGACTACTTGTGTGTGAACTTCTGACAGAAATTCGAAGCTTTACAAAAAAGGTTGCTCTGTGGTGTGATGACATCAGCAACGAACGTTTGCACTTTCCCAGCCTCAATTCAGTTTGTGATAGCAACGATGCCATTGGCATCGGACAGTTTGTCAACTTCTTAAATGGCCTTAAATCTGAGTTTGAACATGATTGTTTGCCTCCTGAACTGTAATTAGTATTAAGCTAGGTTACATACCTTAGGTATAGTCAACAGTTCTGTTATTAAAGGTCACAGAACTGTTGACGGTACCTAAGGTATGTAACCTAGCTTAATACTGAGTTTGAAGCTTTATTTACGGACTTTGACAAAATAGGGAATGTTGTTCAAATGTTAAACAACTGTTTCTCTCTGAAGTCTAATGGTGAGTGGACCAATGAAGCGGCAGTGTTTTCAACTCTAACAAAGCAGCCCTGCAAATGGAAATAGTAGACTTCCAGGAAGATATTGCTTTGCAGGATCCATTCAGACAGGTGCCGAAAGAACTTTCATGTGAGCTATTCTGGGAAAAGTATGTGAGCAGTGAAAAATATACTGAACTGAAAAAGTAGGCCATCAAACTGTGTACGATGTTTGGATCAATGTACACGTGTGATTCTGCATTTTCAAGGACGAACTTCATCAAGAATAAATACAGATCCTGCCTTAGTGACAGCGAGAGAATCAGCTGCACAGGTTTAACTCTGAACTTCAAAGAGATAGTTCAGAATAAAAATTGTCATTTCTCTCACAGAGTTAAGTCACATTTGTAATCATTATTTTTGTTTACATAAAACACAGACCTTAATATTCTTGAGATAAGTTTAATGTCCAATTCGTGTTTTGGGTGATATAAATTAAAAAACTAAATGCCTTTTTATTTGTAATGTTTAGTTTTTTTATTTCCTCCCTAGTTTTATATACAAGTAAAAATATTTAAAAACAAAACAAAAAAATGTGTGAAATACATGTAATGTGTAAAATTACTGGAAAACAGGAACTGTAATAGGACCTATGTTCGTACTTAAAAGTACAACTGAAACTGATTTGGAACTAAAGTTAGTTATAGTTCGAAACTGCTGTAAGTTCAATGCCAAAATAAAAGAACTAAAACTAAAAATACAAAATGTTTATAATTCCTGTGATTAAAATTCAAATGAGCAATTTTTGCAGCTGAAAATAGGGGGTAAAAACTTGACCGGCCCGTAAAAATTTCTTATACAAATTTGAAATGGACCTTCATGACATTTAATTGGTGATCACTGTACTAGAAGACTAGAACTGAATTGTTAGAAAAAAATGATTATAATTAAATATAAACTTTGTGTTTACGTTCTCTTAAATATCATAGACGTAAAAAAAAGAATTTTGAAAATAAAAGGTACTATAAAATACTCTACACAATTTCACTTTTCTTTTTATATTTTGTACTATTCATTATTATTATTATTGATCATCGTCATCATTACTGTTATTATTTATTAATTAACACTATTTAATAGGTTAAGGATTAAGGTAACAAAACGAAGTAAGGTAATTATAAAAACAACAACACGAAAGGACGCGACGCAGATGTAAACCAACAAACTGCCTTATAAATTTACTTCAATTTATGACAAAGTTTTGTTACCTAATTTCATCTCAAAAATGCATAAAAAGATGTTTTGAAAAGTAATATTTTCAACATTCCCGGACCCCCCGGTATGTGTCCCCCCCCAATAAAAAACTGCTGATGACACCCATGCATTAACACAAGTAATAACAAACATACCTAGAAAACCTAAAGGCAACCTATTCTCTGGTTTTAGTTGTATAAAGCTTTATTTATCAAAATGAATGGTTTCCTTGAAAAACTTTGGCAGAGTTGTTTAATTTTAACACAAGAAAATAAATTGTAATTAAATACATACCTTATGTTTGATCTCATCACCATTCCATACTACATCATCCTCCCACCGTAGTTGTGACACCATTAGAAAAGCATCATCTGGATATTCAGTAGTGTTTACAGATTCATCTTCATCCTTTGTCTAAAATGTTATTAATGTTATGAATTAGGAGGGAAGCAGAACTTACGGCAACTCGCTTGGCTCTAATTATCATATATAGCCTATGTATATTCTTTACAATAAAATTAATACCATCGTTAACAATGTCTTTTATTTTAATGAAATTTTCTTAAATTTTAAACATTTGCCCTCAATCGGTTTTACTATGTGGCTGCTCAAATTATTGGCCTTAACTGTGTGCAACTTAGCGAATTCATGACATGACATTTACCCTATGATGTGCCTTACTAATACAATTACTTTTATTTAAATATAATATAGTAGAACCTTTAATAACCAAAACATTAAACTGAAATATTTAATATATTAGTTATAATTATATTGGTAATATACCCACACACCCCTCCGTGCAGTGCCCCGCGAGCAGTGTGTTCACCGTGGGATTCCCAGGCTGGTTGGCTAGGCCGTATAACAATAATTTAATACAGTAGAACCCCTCTTAACCAGCCTCAGGTCAACCGGTCCTCGGATTAACCAGTTTTTCTTTTATAGATTATATTACTTTAACTGGCCAAAGTCTCAAACATTGATTGTTTGACGGACATTTCTTGTAAAATGAAGCGGGGTGATGCAACGTTAGGTGTGCAATGTGTTAGTGTTGTGGCAGGCAGAACAGGAAGGAGCATGAGTTTGATTCCCCTCTTGCTTCCACGGCAACTGTATTTTTTCTTAGAAGCAATTGACAAAACGGCATCCTTTGTTTTTTTGTCGGGACGTTTACTGAATTTCGTGGGAACAAAATATGTAATATGTTGAGCAACAAAAAGATTCAACAGCCTTAGACGTAATGAACGTACAAAAATGGAGAGGCTTGGCTTCAAAAAAATCTTAAAGAACAGAAAATTTGAAAGTTAAAGAACTGAAAAAACCAACAGATTTTTTAAACAATGATACATGTAAATTCAGTTTTCAAAGTTTATGTAAGTTTAATTTGTTGGTGTTTATTTAGGTATGTATGTTCATACAATAAAATGAGTTGCAATAACGTCTTATTTGCTTGTTTATTTATAAAATATGTAGGTTATTTTTTAACAAAAATTTATTTTTTACGGGAACCTTGGATCAACCGGCCAGGGTTTTGGTCCCGACCAGACCGGTTAAGATGGGTTCTACTGTACATGTAAAAATATTTCTCTTGATTTTTATAATAAAATATTTTTTTCAAACAAAACTTGAAAACTAATTTAATAAACACTGTTTCCAAAGTGTAATTTTCTTTCATTTTGATTAAAATGTAAAAAGTTGTAAGTGAAGACTTCGAACAATACAACAGTTTGTGAGATTCTAACAGACAAGTTTTGCTTTCTAACATTAAAATAAGTAATAAACTAGGTACTTGTTATGAGGACAGCCATTGTTTTTACATGCTTTTTTTCAACTCACTACACTTCAACCGGTGAGTGAACCGGTGAACGGTCGCCTCGGCTCTTTCTGGATAACCTCGGGCTGCTCCGTACAGCACATCGCGTTCTCGCATACGTATATTAACCAAAAAATTAACCCTCAGATGGGGGGGAAGGGTTGGATTTGAGGATCAAAAATTTTGGAAAAATCCAATTTATAACTATAACTAAAAAGTAAAAATAAAATAAATGACATTTTTTTAAAACATGCTTTCCTATCCATGAATAACATAAATAGACTCAAACTAAAGAATAAAAAATAACCCACAGATAAAATTAATTCTTCCTCAGCGAATCTGATATTGTAATGAGACTTGATAGCTTGCAATCTTTTTACTTTTCACAAAATAAACACATCCAAAAAGTATGAGGCGTACTCTTGCGAAGTTCCGAAAACATTACGCTCCATGCTTTTTGGGTATGTTTATTTTGTGAAAAGTAAAAAGATTGCAAGCTATCAAGTCTCATTACAATATCAGATTCGTTGAGGAAGAATTAATTTTATCTGTGGGTTATTTTTTAGTTCGAGTCCATTTATGTTATTCATAGATAGGAAAGCATGTTTAAATTTTTTTTTTTCATTTATTTTATTATATCCACTATTCCAGATTGTTCTCCCCAAAAATATTAAGTATCAATCGGGAATTTATTTACTAGGGAAAACCACTGTGTGCTCCGCACACCAACCCAGTTGGAACCTTCTATACATATAATCATGTTATGTTTTCTTTATAATGAAGTTGTAGGATTAATAATAACCCCAAAGCTAAGATGGTCAATAATGTTAAATGTTCAAATCAAATTATTTCATATAATTTATAACAGCAGTTATAATAAAGGTTAAAAGAACCAGCAAGGCTCAGGTCTACACTTTAATAAAAACCTAACCTAAAAGTTAGAAATACAAATAATTGCTTCAAAGTTTGAAATCCGGTGTTAATCGAAATAATTAGAGCAAACAGCTGTTTTATCTGTTATTTTATTCAACTGGTTGCTATGATAATGAATGTAAATACATTCAAGAAAAATGTGTTGATTCTTAGGCCTAACCTAAGAATTTTTTCCGACTAAATTTACAAAAATTGAAATAAAAAATGATGTTATCAAAATGAATTATAGCCTATGTTACTGAGCTTTTTATTAGTAAAACTATTTTTTCAATCGGTTCAGTAGTTCCAGAGATTACCCCCTTACATTTAAACAAACAAATTTTACCTCGCCTACAAAAAACTTCTATCAGTTCAGGGTCAATCATTAAAAGAAGTTTGTTGAACCTGTTTATGGTACATAAGTTGAGTTAACCCTGCAGATGTTTGACTGCTCAATTGAGCAGTCATGGTGCTAGGATTTGGTCTAACTACTCAATTGACAATGCTACTTTGTATTGAATATTTCACCCACTAAAAACCATCTAATCGCAATGAAACAAAAAACCATTAGAAAGGAAATGATTTAAACTTTAATTTTTGTATTTACATTTTTTTTCTAAAACGCATATTTACATATGTCATTGTTTTAAAATTTTAGTTTTCTGTAAACGTTTTGCAGCGCGTGTAATACAATGCAATTATACTCTACTTTGTCACTTCTCTAAAACTCAATGGCGCTCGACCGGGATATTTTGACAATAATATAGAGATACCTTTGGATTCGTCAAGATTTTAACATTCTAAAACTGACGTCCAATCAATAGTCACTTGCATAGTTCCAAAGATATGGAATTGTCTGTAAATCTTTGCTATTGGACAGATTTCAGCCAATAAAACAGCACATTTTGCGTTCGAGATATCTCTTATAATTCGAATTATTTCAATAGACTTTTTATATTTATTTATAGACCAAAGTTCAATCTTTCATTTGGTGTAAAGCAAACTATATTTTGACTGGTTAGATGTTATTCAAACAGCAGTTGAAAGTACAGACTTTCACAGAATTTATACTACAGCTGTTTCGAAGCTTTTCAACGGTAATTTTTTTAATTCTTTTTGTCCGCAGGAGGTTTCATTTGTTTCATCTCATTTTGTGATTCAAGTAAAGCTAACTCAAATACTTTGAAATAATAATTTACAAGTATACAGTTCAATTCTTTGATTTATTCTCTACACTTTCTTATAATAATATTTCATTTTTGGGCAAAGGATAATATTCCTAAATTACTATTCAAACTAGGCCTGTTTTGTTAGCAGTATTGTAGTAGGAACATCAAAACTGGTGTTTTCATAATAAGAAATTTGAAATTGATAAATATTTTTATGTAGTTCCATTCAGAACTAAATTACAAAAAAATTTTACATTTACGAAAAAAATTACAAAAAATGTTTACTATTTTTTATGTAGGCCTAAAGTTGAACTTTTTTCCTTTCGTTACTAAACATTTTTGTTTCTTCAGCTAATAACTTTGTAAATTTTACATCAATAATTTTTTTACTGGCATATATAAATTCTTTGAACCTTTCTCTACAAAAAAGCTATGGAAGCTTTTGGATTGGTTTATAATTACTATATTTGGTGATTTTTTTAAAATATGCCTGCACGCACCCAAGTGGCAACTTGACTTTGGAAAAACATTAGCATTAGCAGTTCTAGGGTTAATGTGGACATCTAATATAAGAGCACAGAACTAATATAACACTCTTAGGAGTTCATTTGACGGAATGCCACACTAAAACCGAATTGTGCAAACAAATTATTAAGGACAAAAGCTTTTAGGCCACCCCAAAATAGTAGTGACTAGTACACTGTCTCTATAAAATTTGTTATGTTTATGTAATTCTTAAAAATAGAAATAAACACCACATGAAAAATAACAATGTAACAAAAATGTTATTATCATGTAATATTCTAATAAATATAAATTATTAATAATGATACATTTCCTATTGAATAATATACAGGGTTATGATGGAATAATTCAAAACTACTAGCTTTATAACTGAGGTGCTGTAATGTTAAACTTCATTGTTTGCTAAAATATGTCTACCTCCATATTTGTTAAATTTTTTTTCAAAAATAACTTAAAATGAAAGATTAATTTACACAAAATACACAAATCTTAGAAAAAATTTAAAAAAGTGTTTAATTTATTTTTTCTGTTTATAACTTTTAACATATTTGTGACAATTTTAATTGCATATTTTGTAAGCACTTTATTCACAAAAAGACAGCAGAAACAAACCTTTTCTTTTAATTTAAAACCATAATTGAATCCTTCCCCCGTCTCTGGAACTTCCAACATATCATACCAAACTTGAGCTGGACCAAACCTCCAGTCAGCAACCTTTGGACCCATATCAGAATTATCTCCATTATCCAGACTTTTGTTTACAGCTTTATCTTCTTCTGGTCTTAATAATTTTTCCTAAATGGAAATCAAATAACATTTTTTATTAATTTTAAAATCCACATATATATTATGTAAACTGCTAGACATTACCACATTTTTAGCAGGTAATCACAAATATGATACGAACTAGAGTAGTGTAGAGGGCAACATAGAGGCCAATCTGATAAAAAAAATAGCTGTGGCCAACAGCGCTGATCATTCTACCTGAGAGCATTTTGAGGACCTAATTGGGAGTAGTGTACGTAAGCAGTGCTGGTATAAACCGCAAAGGGTTATGTTATTAAATTACTGTTACTGCTCTGCTTCAGCTGATTAACGTTTTATTATTATCGACATTTTATAATATTATACGATGTTTAAGTTATGGACAATACATTACAGTCATTTGTCAAACTTTTGGGATTTTTCATTAGCTTAAAAATTATCCAAGAGAAGCAAAGATAATCAGGACTTTATTGTACTTTCAATTCAAAACTTGTATTAATTATTACCATTCTCAATTATTACAAAGGTGCTCAATGGATTACGACTAGATTTAAAATAATTTCCTGTAGTAGGCTAATCTAAATTATGTCGGAGCAAAATCTACTTGATGAGGTTAATAAGTAGAAAAGAGACTGAAAGAAAGCTATGTTTTAATATCCAAGGACTACCTGTTAAAAGTATAGTAATGGATTTTCTGACATGCATAAACTGTTTTTAAATTATAACAGCTATTATTTTATTCCTATTGGTTTATTGCAAATGATGAGTAGGCTAATTAAAAAATTACACCAATGTCAGATGACGATATTAATTTTCACCAGACAGAAAACCTTTCTAAAAGTTCATCTGGCTTTCTGAAGCAGGTATTGGCCAGTTTTAAGTGGGTGGGAATGTTCACTTTCTTTCTATGTCAATATAAAGGGTTGATAATGATAAGTTTTAAGTACCGGTAATAATATGGAATTAACTTAACAATTTTATAATAATTTTTTTTTTATATATATTTGACAATTTACACATTTCTAAGGTATTCTTTTTCAGAAATGAATTTTTCATCGATTGAAAAACAGACTAGGTCTAAATATTTTTACTGTAAAGAGAAAATTGAAAATAACCTACTCAACAATTATGAACACAAGACATGTTTCAACATTTTCTTAACGTTTAAAAAAAACTCTCTTCTCAAGGGACAATATAAATTATAATAAACATTTGGGCTACATATATTGCTAAAAGCCAGCAACTAAATGTTTGTTTTGTTAAAATTATTTTATAACATAATAGCCTACAGACTTAAAAGTTCTATAAAAGTATTTTACTATTGTTTAAAATTTTCCAACAGTGGTTTGCAAAAACTGTTGATTTTAGATGAAATTTTTATTCAAATGAAATATAAGACTAATTATAATCATATAGTGGTTCTTTAATTTATTAGTAAGTCTACTAGGACACCTTACGAATAAAACTAGGCTGATTTGTAAGTACCGGTAATTAAATAAATATGCCACAAAGGAGGAACAAAGTAAATTGTGATTTATTATGACAACAAAAATCTAATAAAGTTTTAAATATTTTCTTACCTCATCATCTGATTTACAAAATTCAGGAAGAGGGGGTGCAGCATAATTAAACGTCCATCCACGTTTCTTTGTACGATATGTTTCTTGGTCAGAACCAGAATCTGAGTGCTGTTGATTTTGATTATGATGGAGGTGATGTTTTCTTTTACGCCGTCGTTTGCGCACACTACGCCATATTTGGGGTAAACTGCTTGGTTTTCCAGGACCAAACAAACGTGAAAATCTTAAAACCTATAGTAAACACAATAAAAATTGTTCGTCATAACCAAATTACGGTAAAATTTTACTTTAATACTTGTCAATCGATTTCTAAGGGAATTTGATATAATATGAAAGAACACATCTAACTGATTGTAAAAACAACAAAAATTTTCCCGGGAATTAATATTTACAGGAATTATGAAAGAAATAAAAGTTGAAATTATATAGGTTAAGTTTCGACTTTTCTGCAATATTTCACGTAATTATAAGAAAATAAATCACTAAACATACACACCAAACACGTAAGAATTAAATAAAGTAAACAATATTAATCCCAAAAGTACACACAAAGCAACAAAATTAGAAAATAATGTAACAAAACGTAAATTACGCAAACAATAACATCGTACCTTTAAGAACAATAGAAACTACACTACTACAACTGCGTAATTGAAATAGAATTTCATCAACGTTGCCAAATCGAACAATGGTTATTGTACTGAATAGTGTGTGTATAAATCTGTATCTGTACGTTATTATCACATTATATAATTAAAATTTTAAAAAAACCTAAAAGCTACTAACCTATACTATTTAGTCATAGTATGTTTACTTTTAACTTCATCTGGCCGATAACAGTATGATTATAATATTTCGTCATTATTATCACATTATATAATTAAAATTTTTAAAAAACCAAAAAGGTACTAACCTATACTATTTAGTCACAGTATGTTTACTTTTAACTTCATCTGGCCGATAACAGTATGATTATAATATTTCGTCGTTATCATCACATTATATAATTAAAATTTTTAAAAAACCTAAAAGGAACTAACTAGGTAATCTATACTATTTAGTCACAGTACATGTTTACTTAGTTGAGTTGCCTAAACTGTTCGTTTCTACACAAAAAAGAATAAGTCAAATCCGGCAACGCTGAGAAAAACATGTTGGCACTTTACAATGTAAATTCCCATAGCGAACTTTTGATTTGAAAGTTTTTAATATTGTATGTGTGGGTAAAGATGGAGAACGGCGTGACCAAAGGTTTTTTAAAAATTTCTTCATATTATGAAAGAACACGTTAAACTGATTATAAAAACAACAAAAATATCCGCGGGAAATAAAAATTATAGAAAATACGAGAAAAATAAAAGTAAAAAATATAGAGGTTAACTTCACAGTATGTTTTTATATTTTAACACTAAATAAAAGAAACAAATCACTTAATCCACCAACAAATATCAACAATAACTTCACTAAACACAATGAATGAAAGAAATCACGAAAATATATGTCAATCTTTATATAACTTTCCAAAACCTTTAGTTTAAGAACAATAACAATTATCGTTATTAAATTAACTTACATTGAATACCAGTATAAAAGAAGAAAGTTATTATTTTTGATTGCCAACGTTGCCACATCGAACATATGTAATAGGAAAAGATGATGTAACAGTAATCACAACATTTTATTAGTAGTGAATATAACAGTGCTTATATTCTGGTGGCATTGACATAACATCATATTATTTAAGTTTGTAACATTTCATAGTTTACTAAAAAGGGTTTTAATTTCTAAACATAACTTATACAATATATATATATAAAAAAACCCTGAAGGTTCTAACCTTTACTATTTAGTCACAGTATGTTGCCGATAACAGTATGATTATAATATTTTGTCGTTATTATCACATTAAATACCGGTAATTAGAATAAAAAAAACCTGAAGGTACTAACCTCTACTATTTAGTCACAATATGTTGCCAATAACATACTATAATATTTCGTCGTTATTATCACATTATATAACTAGAATAAAAAAAAAACCAGAGGTACTAACCTATACTATTTAGTCACAGTATGTTGCCGATAACAGTATGATTATAATATTTCGTCATTATATAATTAGAATAAAAAAAAACCAGAGGTACTAACCTATACTGTTTAGTCACAGTGTGTTGCCGATAACAGTACATGATTATAATATTTCGTCGTTATTATCACATTATATAATTAGCATACAAAAAAAAACCAGAGGTACTAACCTATACTGTTTAGTCACAGTATGTTGCCGATAACAGTATGATTATAATATTTCGTCGTTATTATCACATCATATAATTAGAAAGAAAAAAAACCAGCAGAGGTACTAGCCTAACCTATACTATTTAGTCACAGTATGTTGCCGATAACAGTATGATTATAATATTTCGTCGTTATTATCACATTATATAATTAGAATTAAAAAAACCTAAAGGTACTATTCTATACTATTTTGGTATTTTGTCACAGTATGTTTACTTAGTTTAGTTGCCTAAACTGTTCGTTTCTACACAAAAAAAGAACCTGAAGGGTTCTAACTTAAACAGTTATTATTTTCTAATTTTAGGCAATATAGGAGGCACTGATAAACTCATTCTAATCCAGTTGCAACCAATCAGGCAACCCTGTTCCTATCACGTGTTAAAATGGCTGTAGATTGTCTGAATTAAATCCTATAAGCGATTTTTGGTTTGTTAATTTGTTATGTTATATTTGTTTTAGAATGTTTATAATTGATTTCCCGCGATCAGTGAAGCGTCTAATTTCATTATATATATAGGAAAAGGTGATATATTGTGTAATTCTAATAAAACCTGTAGTCACGATGTCCTCCACTAGAACCTTGTACGTGTTGAAGATGGTTATATTGCTTTCCCGGCATCAGTGAAGTGTATAAATACTATATTTATTAAGAAAAAATTTCAGGTTTGTGTAAAAATTATAGTAGTTTTGATTGACAAGTTAAAGTAAACAAATACCCAAATTACTTACTTTACAAACAATATTGTTTTTACACAAGTGATCAAAGGTCTACTATACATAATATCACAAGAAATAGGCCTAATTTAAGTGCCTACTACTATTCTTCTAAAATTTTTGGGACGATTTAAGAAAATTAATACTATGCGAAACAAGATTCTCATGAGACAAATTATTACCCACATTCTTCCAACAATGAAAACTGTACAATACTGTAATTCTACAACCATTACCCATGTCAACTGAGGTTTTAAAACTCGTAGTAATAAGCCATCAACAATTGTAAACTAATTATACACTACCCTACAATAAATATAAACGTATAATTAAAACGCAATAGGCCTATACACTTCCTCATACGATTAAATTCTGTATAATCATATTGTGATAAAAGTACCAATAATAAATAGTTAGAATAGGGGGGCTATATAAATAACATATCTCAATATGGGAAAAGTTGATTCTGACAAAGTAATAGCCTAGTAAACAATTACCCTGCTGTAGACAAAATATTAAAAATTTACAAGAGAAAGTAAACCTGTAAAAGCTAAACATTTACTATCTTGAACCTGTAGGCTATGTTTTCAATCTCTCATAATGTGATATCTTGGATCTGAAAATGACATCCTTTCAAAACTGGCAATCGATGTGGGATTTTTAAATATTATTTGAACACTGATAACTACCCAATTTAATTAATTTAGTCAAATTGTAGAACTAACAAAAGTGCAGGCCAATAATACGCCTAGCTTACTGTATTTACTTTAGGCCTATCAATCTTACCTTATCAACTCTGAAGTCCGGAAATAATTCCCTGACATCAACATCGGCATACTTTGATGGTAACATTGCTGCAAGTGGCGTTTCCAGTTTCTTTTTCCTTTCCTCACTGTCATATTCATAAGTTCCACTCTTTTCTGTATCTGGTAAAGGTGGTGGTGGCATTAGCTGAGTATCCGATTTTGAAGCAGGTTCTTCATCATCAGCATCATAATCAGTATTATCTTCAAGTTGTTTATTAATCATTGTCGGTTCGTTATGAATGCTTCCTCCATTGTCCTCGGCCAGTTCAGTTATGTCAAAATAATCAATTGCCGAAGGAGATTTAATAGCAAAATCATCATTTGATTGGAGATTTGGAGTAAGACCTGAGTATCCATCTTCTGATGTGTTCTCAGTTTTAGTTACCTCTTCCCCTTCAATCAATTCATTTAAAATAGAACTTAAACCTAGCCTGGCTAAAGAAGCTAGATGGCGTTTCGACTCATTATCTAATACATCGTCTTCCAATTGTCCCGATTCATCTATATTCCCAAATAAAATACTTGTAAGCCGAAATTGTGCTTCTGAAGTTACATCTTCATCACTGTCACACATATTTAGTTAAAATTATTTATAAACTCTCAGTAGGCTATATTAGTATCCTCCAAATAAAATGACCAATCATCCAATAAAAGTGACTAATAAATATACATACTCTTTTGATTAGCTCATACAATTTTGCAATATTTACAATGTATATTTAACAAACAACAATTGTGTAAACTTAAATACTCTTTTAACCTCAAACAAACAACAAACCAGAACCATAAAACGGCAGCCACAGATTAATGTCAGATTAACTGTACAACAGCAAGGTCTCTAGATAGAAAAGGTTACCTCATTCGGGAAATATCAAAAATGTGGAGTGGGGGCTGTGACGTAGTTATTGGTACAACTAGACAGTGATCAAAGCTCTGTCGTTTACGTTTATACGCTTTACTCATTATTTGTGAATGTTTGACCAATGTTAAATTCTTAAATGTTAAGAAGCGCAGGTCTTATGGACTCAATTCTAACAGATTTTACAAACTTGGCGCCCTAAAGATTTTTAGTTGGGCACGACTCCGAGAGGAAGCGCTGGCAAACCATTTAGCGTGCGGTGGAGGGCGAGAGAGCCCGAGATAGTGTTTCTCCCCTCTCATTGGTATAACGATAATGCAATTCATTTGTACTATATTTAGATTAATTGCCGAGTGCGGCTGGCTGAACGAAGGGTTAACCCCACTCGCACAAGGACAGGGAATCAAAACTTTCGCTATTGCGTTATATACAATCCCAGACACAATCGCGTTTTGTTTGTTTAGAAACTAAATATAACTTATATAGGTATTTTCAGGAACACAATTTGTTGTAATTATTTTCTAATTGATATTGTAAATATGGCTATTTTTCTTTTACGTTTAAATTTGCAATTGCGTATATAACTTTGTAAATAATTAAGTAATAATATATTTTGTATTGCTACAAATATATTTTGTATTGCTACAAATATATTTTGTCAGTAAATATATCTATTTCGTGTATGGAAAATTAAATTTGTATTGAGTTTATAATACTTTGAAAATAATGAATTAATAGTTTTGTTTCTCGTTTTATTGCTACACGCGTATTGACAGTCCAGTTTATAAATATGATTAGTTTATACTGCAATTTCTGAAAAATAAATAAAATATAATCTTTAAATTACAATCAGCCATGTATGTAAACGATTGTTTTAAATACCTTCCATTTGTTATACAATTGACAATTATTTAAATACCAAGTTGGAATTATCTTCCTCAGAAATTTAAAATTAAATTCAAAAAAGTAAAACAAATAAAAATAAAAGTAAAAGTTTTGAAGCAATCTTTTTCTCAAAATGAGTTTGAGAAGGCCTCATTTTTAAAATGTATTGCACACACCGCTCTGTGTTTAAGTTTCTTATCTTCTAATTCTGTTAGATCATCTCGGCCACAATTAACAATCCACAAGCTGCACCTAAAAAATACATATTTCTAATGGTAGGTGATCAGTATATCTGAATCTAACCTGAATAAAACCAGAATTATTATTGCATCTAGACCTAGTATAGTTATTGTTTTGTGTTGACTGTTTGTGTATTACTGTTGGCATGACCTACCTCTTCGTATTTTTATATGTACATTGAGGTATTGTACGCATATGCTTTAAATATAATTTACCAAAAACTGTCCATGTTATAAGGATTTATTAAATCAGATTAATACTTTAAAAATAAAATACCCCAGTCGCAGCAAATCTGCGCACTCGGAGAATTTCCAATGCTTGTATATTTGGGATTGGAAATATCCAATGCTTGTATAATATTGATGAAGCCACTTAACAAGTTTTATCATAATATTATATTTTTAAATAAGCAAGATATAGCATTTGAATTATTTCTCATAATAATAACATTAGAAATGAAAACCTATATAGGATTGCTCCAAATGAATTCACAAAATGTTTTATTTTTGATCAAAATATCAATTGATTACAAGCATATGAAGTCTTACACCAAGTGTTATCAACGTATGTTCATTAATAAGGGAGATGTATAATGTTATTTATTCGCCATAAAATTACATGTGCTATGAGTACGTAGGTTTGCTGCCATGTGGGCTTAAATTACTTGGGTTTAAGCAAATAACAATATAATCTGGACTAATGAAGTTATTACCAAGCTTCATCAATATGTTCAGAAATAAGCAAGATTGAACAACGTACTGTGTTTAGCATTTTAAATATCTCTGCAGTGGATTGACGTAGAACAAACGCCCTCTAACCGGTGGTATTATTTTTTTTTGAGTTTTGGCCACTTGCAAGCATATTTTCAAAAACTCGTAAGAAATAGTAGTTGTAACCCAATTTAAAAGAGTTCCACAGCTTTTTTTTATATAGAAAAAGGTTCAGAAATTAATATTAGCAACTAAAAAATTGATTGATGTAAAATTACAAAAGTTATTGGCTCAAGATAAAAAAAACATTTCAATAGGCCCTAACGGAAGAAAAATATTCAACTTTATTCCAATATAAAAAGCAGATAACATTTTTTGTAATTTTTTCAAAATATACAAATTTAGTTATAAATAGAAGAGTATAAACATAATTATCAAATTCAAAACTTTTTTTCAGAAAATACATGTTTTTATGTTCCTGCGACAAGAAACGCTACTAAAACAGGCCTATTTTGGCCTATATATGAGTAGGCCGATATATTTTTTACCTCAAAATTAATTTATATTATACCAAATTGTAGAGAATAAAACATAGAATTGAACTGTATACTTGAAAATGTTATGTATCCTTTTATTTTAGTCTCAGAAATTCTAGAATGAAAGAAATTGTCTAAACGTCTGACAAATTTCACCAAAAATTATGTAAATAAAGTTATATAACACTGTAAAATATTGTTTATAATTTCTTTCAAGATAAACAAAAGTTTTGTAATTTAGTTCTAAAAAATAGAAGTGCATAAAAATAAATATCAATTTCAAAAACATTTCAGAAAAGACATGTTTTTATGTTCCTGCGTCAAGAAACGCTACTAAAGCAGGCCTATTTTGAAAATGGAATTGCGAATATTATATACTTTATTAAAAATCAAATTTATTTGTACCAAATTGTAGAGAACAAATCATAGAACTGGACTGTACAAATTTTGTACAAATTGTAAACTTCTCTTCAATTATTATATTACTAGAACCACTTAATAATTACCATAACAATGTTTTATTGTAATACGTTATTTACAATCACTTTAACAAAAATTAACTATTTAGATCCAACCACTATCTCTTACCTTTCTTTATCGCTCACTGGAAAATAGAAAAAAGGTACATCTGCATTGGTTGATGAATTCTGACAATTAATGTAAGAACACTTTCTCCCTCCACTTTTTACTTTCTCACTATACTATAGTATAGAGAAAGTATAGTGATCGCAAAAAAATTCGATGTTGAGATTTTTGTGGAAATATCCGTTTTGGGACCCCTTGAGTCCAAAAAAGTGATTTTTACAAAATGTCTGTCTGTATGTATGTCTGTATGTATGTCTGTATGTCTGTATGTCTGTATGTCTGTATGTCTGTATGTCTGTATGTATACAAAGCTAGAGCGAAAACTATTCGATCGATTTCAACCAAATTTGCACCAGACATGTCAAGTACGCCTGTATAGATGCACGAAAAAGGGTTTTGAACAATTTTGAAAAACAACCCCCTTTTTGGCCAAAAAACCCCCAAAAAAACAGTTATTATTTTTTTATAAAAAAACGGCTCTAATGATTTTGATAAAATTTGGCTTATTTGTAGCCTTTAATGTGCCCTACCATATACAAAAACCCGCATCTTTCTAAAAATTCTCGTTTAGCTAATAATAATAATAATAACTGATTTTGGGGGGTTTTTTGGCCATAAAGGGGGTTGTTTTTCAAAATTTTTCAAAACCTTTTTACGTGCATCTATAAAGACCTAATTGACGTGTTTGGTGCAAATTTGTTCGAAATCGATTGAATAGTTTTCTCTCTAGCTAATAATAATAATATTTATTAGTTAATCGCCTACTTTAATAAAAGTAAACAAAGCTAGAGAGAAAACTATTCGATCGATTTCAACCAAATTTGCACCAGACATGTCCAGTACGCCTGTGTAGATGCACGAAAAATGGTTTTGAACAATTTTGAAAAACAACCCCCTTTTTGGCCAAAAAACCCCCAAAAAATCAGTTATTATTTTTTTATAAAAAAACGGCTCTAACGATTTTGATAAAATTTGGCTTATTTGTAGCCTTTAATGTGCCCTACTATATACAGAAACCCGCATCTTTCTAAAAATTCTCGTTTAGCTAATAATAATAATAATAACTGATTTTGGGGGTTTTTTTGGCGAAATGGCGAAAACTATTTGATCGATTTCAAACAAATTAGCACCAGACATGTCAAGTAGGCTTGTATAGATGCACGAAAAACGGTTTTGAAAAATTTTGAAAACAACCCCCTTTTTCGCAAAAAAATCCCAAAAAACAATTATAATTTTTTTATAAAAAAACCGCTTTAACGATTTTAATAACATTTGGCTTATGTGTAGCCTTTAATGTACCCTATACCATATTTAAAAGACCGCATCTTTCTAAAAATTCTCGTTTAGCTAATAATAATAATAATAACTGATTTTTGGGGTTTTTTTGGCGAAATGGCGAAAACTATTCGATCGATTTCAAACAAATTTGCACCAGACATGTCAAGTAGACCTGTATAGATGCACGAAAAACGGTTTTGAAAATTTTTGAAAAACAACCCCCTTTTTTGCGAAAAAAAAAGCCCTTAACTGGCAAAGATAATGGTTCCTAAAGAGGAGTCTAGAATTGTAAAAATTGCTCTAGGACGCACCGTTTTCAAGATATTGTGAAAAGATCATGAAAAAACTCAAAATCACTGCAGTATAATCGAAGCCGACGGAGTAACGTGTTTTTTTTTTTCTATTAAAATATATATTTATTTATACGACACTCACTTATTTTAAACAATATGTAAAAGTAAAAATTCGACATGGGGGGAGAGCGCCCAGGGGCATATACAATTTACCGTTGTATAGCCTGTATCTGGCAAAGATGGTGTTTCCTAAAGAGGGATCGAGAATCAACAACAAAGCCCTCGGACGAACCATTATAAAGATATTGATGATTTTTGTGAAAAAATAATTAAAAAGCTCCAAATCATTGTAATATCCAAATCCAGGTAGTAACGTGTTATCAGCACACTACAAAATAAAAATATTGTTTACTTTTTATACATATCTTGTAAGAAATGAATGTACCAATTTCTAGCTAGAGAGCTTTAAGGCTCGGCTCTCCACATTCAAAACTACGATATTGGGTACCAATTTCAATGTTAAATAACCAAAACCAATGACTACAACTTTATAAGACAAACACTCGCCATGCATTTATTTCAGCCAAAACTAAAGTGGCATTGAGCTAAGTTTACGCCTCGGCCGCTAGGCAGTGCTGAGCGTCCTTTCTATGTAGGTCAGCATGCAAGCGAGAGTGCCGAAGCAGAGGACCCCTCTCTTTGTTTCTCTTTCCCTCGAACTACAGTGAAAATCGTTTAACACGAATACTCACACGAATAACGTGGTGTCCAGCTCTGTAGATTTTACTAATTATTTATGGTTGATAATATTACTTTTATAGGATATGGAAACGTACTGATACGGCTCTATAATTTTAACCATTCGAGGTAAATTGAGGAACATTTCAAGTTGACTTGTGCGTGTTAATGTGTTTTTTTTAATAAAGAAACAACATTGCTAATTGATTAAGAACTTTTCGACCCTTAATTATTAGAATATTAACGTAGTTAATTAACTGTGGAGATAATAAGGAATCGCATTGAATTATAATAAAACTCAATACTGTAATAAACTTAAGTAATTTCCTTTATTACGAACTAACAGATACTGTTAGACAACTGGTTTAAAAAAATGATATACCATTTAAAAAATTGGAACAGAAAAATGACAATGATTTATTTATAAACTATTTTTCAAAACAATATGCTCATATTTAAAAAAAAATAAAGTTGTAGTCATTGCCAAAACATACCTTCACTATTAAGCATATTTTTGTGCTGTTTTTGTTAAAAAACGAAAGCTGTATTTATTTTCCTAAAGTAAAATAGATTGTGGGTGTTGATTGCTAAGGATTTTTGCAATATCTCTTTTTGCAACTGAGAAAAAAATTAATAAAGTTTACTATTTTTTACTATTTATATCATACGTTTATGAAAACAATAAAACGGTTTCTGAAAATGTATTCGGCAATCAACATCCGCATATGACAGTACTTCAAAATGAAACCAAATTTTTAAATTTATTCTAGGAATTAACGGAAAAAATGACTTATTCTGTAGCATTGCTCTTATGGGAATCAGATTCAATATGGCGGGCAGGGAAGCGCCCCCTTAAGGGAAGTATATTAATTAATTTGTATTGTTTCAAGGGTTATTACATTTCAACCCCTTAGCAGTAGGCCTACACTAAAAAATACGAATATGGTTTACTTTTTATATATATCCTAATATAAAATTGATTGATAGGCCTAATATACGGCAATATTGATAGTGAGTAACCGAAAGTTAAATTATAATATCTAAAGCGGCGTGTAAGTACAAACATCTTGTATCTCTTAGAAACCGATTAGATAATTGTAAAAGCAAAATTTAATATTTAATTTTATAAATAAAGACCTTAAACCATGTAGGCTATACAAAAGACAAAATTCCAATTTAAAATTGTAGCCTACTAGGCCACGATTCATATCACAACCGCAAAACCCTGTAGAAAGGAAATGTTAAAATCAATTGTATAAAGTTTGCATAGCCCAGGTGGGAACGAATTCAAAATTATCCATTTCAATTTTATTACTACATAGCTCACGTTCTTGGATCAATGGTTTGCTTAATATTAATGAAAGAGAGAGTATAATCTTCCTTATAGGATATAATAAAATTGTAAACTTTGATCAGATAGAATAACCCTGACTCTACTTAATTCAAGCCGGTTTATAATATCTCTTTTGTACAAGTAATAAAATTAAACACAAATAAGTCAATTCTATAAAGAATTAAAAGATAATTTATTCAGTAAAATAATAAAATTGGTTAGTTGATCTTTTACATCCTGTAAGTGCTCAAAAAAAATCTTTTGAAATACATAAATTGTTTTGCCTTCGGCTATGCTTCCCTATAAAATAGGCTAACACAAGTTAACTGTTTAAATGTCCATATCTATTTTATAAATCATAATGAATTAGTTTAATTATATTCTCGGGTTGGGCACTCGGCTGCTGTGAATAATATTGTTTGAATTTGACGCAATAATGAAGTTAAAATTAAGTTACAAAAATCGTAAAATTGGCGTCCTTTTTGAATTTATGAAAAGTTAATTTGAAAGTTTTCTAATGTTTAAATTGTCCAAAGTTTATAAGTATTTGACTTACAGAAGATACCAATTTCTGTAGGATAATATGTGCACTGATTTTACCACTTGTATATTTAAAAACACTTTGGAATAAACGATGAGAGATCGGGACAATGTTTCTTCTTTGAAAGTGACGCTTCTTTTCCACCCACGCCAAGCGTTAGTTTTCTTCCTCATCAAATCTCTGTCTTTTTAGCGGCGTTTTCAGAATGCAAGGACTGTTGCATTCTGGTTGATGCTTGTTATTGGTCCTCGCGTAAGTTGTAGGTGGCTACGTCACACACAGCGGCCTACATTGGTGGTATAACGTCGTAAACTGTCGTAAAATATCTGACTGAATCCACTCGATCGCATATTTCAAACTTGCAGTTTTCTTTTGAATATTGTTTTGGTATTTTAATTATTATAAATTATTGGACATTCGTGCAATGACAAAACATCATTTAACTTACGTTAATTATGAAATAGTCCCGTTTATTAGAATAACTCTGATATGTGTATTGTATTGTTTTTGTGTTCGGTTGACATTAATACAATAATTATTTTAATAAGTAGTTATCAATATCTCTAATCTAGTTTATAAATAGTCTTCTTAATTTTAATTTACATTGCAAAAATATGGTTATATATTGAGGTCTATATCTAAATATACATTTTAATTTCAACTCTGTATTTAATTTACATACATCTTTCTGGTTCGCGTAGTGCCAGTTTGTAATGGCTGCCTGTTTACATAACTTGAAGTTTTCAATACATGTTTATTCGATTTCAATACTTTGTATTACAATAAAGAATGATTACAGGAATAAATATATCTAATGCGTTTGAGTGGTGTTATTTAATAAGTTATAATAGTTAGTAAGTGTTAGTGAAGTGTTGACTTTGTTTTTGACTGATTTGGTTCCTAGGCTAAGTTGTTGTCAGGTTTGATAATCCACTTAGTTCTGTTTCATAATTTATTTACATATTGTTTCTGATCTGAGGGTGGTTCTAGTTTAATTTGTTTTGGCTAAATTGTGTTCTTATAAGTGTAGTTGACGATTCTAAATATTTTACTATGTTTTTGCTAAATGGTCGTTCACAATAGGTTAGGCTAGGTTTGTTTACATATCTGTCTTTGACTTACAGGCTATTTAACAATTTGTAAGATGGGATTTGGTACATTACAAATGCCCTTTAAATTGATTTTGCGGAGCCTGTTGTAGCAAAATTATTTTAAATGGACGAAATCACATCTTATAAACAATAACAAATAGTAACAATAGGTTTGTCTAACATGACACAAATTCTTAATACTAACAAATAACGAGACGATAACAATGAAAATAATGGTTTAAAGAAAGTTTGTAAGGTTAACACACATCACATTAGAAATAAAAGATAATTATTTATAGACACTGTTTATGTATATAAAAGGGATTTGGGGACTTACATAGTTCATCGTAAGGTTATAGTTTTTTGTTGGGACGGGGAACACATTAACATAATATTATATGATCTTCTGGTTTGCCATTTTGTTTTAAAGTTATACATATGGTACAGATTCGTTGATCATGGAACACTGGATATGAAATCAAAGGTCTCTTGAAATCATTAAACACTGAGTTTCTTCACATAATATACACATTAACTATGTTTAGGGAAACATTGTTATTATTTATGGGGTAACACAGTTTATTATGGTCACACTTAATAGAATCATAGTTTGTACAACACATATATAGATTTGCTTATGAAACACAGTAACATAACATACTGTTTGTTTGTATTGGTAACATTATAGGTTATGGTTAACACTTGGTTCATTATTTTACACATACGTATTCGAATTGAGGTTAACTTTTCAATACAGTGTTTATAGCATTCCGGTTGATATCTGGTGTGTAAACTCTTATGGTTGTTCGTCATAATTGGTGGTCTGTACAGGTTTAGCTTCAATGTATGGTCTTAACAAGGAGATATGATATGGACCATAAGTTTTTCCGTCTTCATCAATGAGAGTGTAGATTGCCTTGCCTATTTTCTTTAATACTTTTAGTGGTCCAACATATATCGTGAATAAATACACATTACAACGTCCAGGTTTTTCCTAAAAGATACTTTGAAATTTTAATATAAGGTTAATAATTTTTGTTTTTTCTACTGGGCTAAGTTTGTTATTATCTCTAAACATATCACTAATTTCACTGGGGTCTATATTATTATTAATTTTACTATAGTGAGTTTGATTATCTTGATGTGCTTCATATGTGTCTTCATTATAAAATAATATTCTGCATTTTACTGATTCATTTATCTCATTTCCAAACCTCATTTTTAATGTTTGATTTTCTCTATTTATGAGTATTATTTCATTATCATCGAAGTTTATGTGCATTCTCAAATCTCTTATCTTATCCATTCCCATAATACAGTCTTTTATCAAATGTGGCACTATAATGCATTGCATGTCAAACTCAAGTCCTAGTATGTCAGCTTGTAATAATATTATCTGTGACACCCTCTTTGATTTGTTGTTTAGAGCTGTTGTTATGTAA
>JAGFPH010000310.1:271520-322418 GCA_018207615.1 Philaenus spumarius
ATATTAACTTGAGTTACTTGAGACAAAGGTTTTGTATTTGAGCTGAGTTGTTTGAAGGGTAGGCTACAGTTGATAATTTTATGTTATTGGTGCGCTGTCTTCCGTCAAGGTCAGTGCTCTCATAACGGTACCCACCCCACCCCCTACTAACTCTTAATTCCCCATTATCAATACATATCATTATTCATTTTCATATTTAATTTTCAATTCAACCAAATCAATAATTTTATTTATAAGCTTGTATATTATATAACTGAATTTTAGTTTTTTAAGGTTAGTTTTTATTTTTATTGATATAATTTTATATTGTATGTTTATGAATCTAATTTTTGTATGCCTATGAATCTATTTTTTATGTTATTTTTTAGGCTTACACAGTTACTTAAATTGTTTTAGTTTATTAATAAAATGTTGAAACTTATTTCGTTATTAAGATGAAAACATTATTTGTGGCATAAATAAAACATTGAACGTTTATTCTGAAAGTGATACTTATTTCCTGTTTGTGTGGATTGAAATAGTTTCATAACTACCCAGACCATAGAGTAAGTAATTGATCTGTTAAAATACTTTCTAGCATTCTTTATTTCGAACGATAACATATTAGGCTGAACTAAACGTACAATCATAACAAAGTTGAAGTACATTTATGTTACAGTAATATATAAAACAAAATTCTTTAATCATGCAATTATTAAAATCTATAACAAAGTGTTAATAAAATCGTTTTTTGGGGGGGGGGTGACTAAAAGTTCCAACCAAACTTTCCCGTACATGGCCCCCCCCCCGAGAAACTGTCCTGGAGCCGCCCCTGCCTGCGGAGCCTACTCACTACCCGGCCCATGGACTTGCTGATGTGCTCGATATAGTTTTAACCAAGAATGTTCCTTTCCCATAGTTGTTCGTGCTACCCAGGATCTCTCGTCAGATCACTGCCCGCTTCTGGTTACTGTCACTGCTGGACCTACTTCAAGCTTACCGCCCAACACTTTACGTGTCAGGGTCGACTGGCACCATTTTAACGAACTGATCGCGGAACGCCTAACGCATCCTGCTCCCCCAAACTCTTCGGAGGAATTAGATGGGCAGGTCAGTTCTTTACACGACCTTCTAACACTTTCTGTTTCAGATGCTTCCATCGCTGCTTCCCAAGAGCCGTCGCGGGAAACCCTTTCCTTCAGATTACGGAAGGAAATTGCCAAGAGGCGAAGGCTTCGAGCCCATTGGTAGTTCACTCGATCTCCGGCAGCAAAGAATCTCTTCAACCGGCAGAACAACCGTGTTAAAACTCTTTTGAATGATTTCAGGACTGAGTCATGGCATTCATATCTGCATACTCTGGAATTGCAAGACGGTAGTGCTTGGAAGGTGGCCAAGGTACTCCGTAGTGAGAAGCGTTCAAGTCGGCCTCTACGTGGGCAGCATGGCCTTGTCTATTCTGCCCTAGAAAAAGCCGAAACGTTCGCTGACACTATGGAGGATAAGTTCCAACCGAATCACGATGTTTGCGATGAGGATCATGCAGATATGATCGAGGAGTTCGTTGACGACTACTTTGCAGAGTCACCGGAGGCTGACGACATCATCGAACCTTTCACTCTCAATGAGGTGCGGGCCGCTGTCTCTGCGGTCAAGCCGAAGAAAGCCTCCAGGCTGGATCGGATTGGCGGCAGGGCCTTGCTTGCTGCGCCCCCTCAGTTAGTGGAGGTCTTACTAACTTTGTTTGATTCTGTCCTCAGGTTGCGCCACTTCCCATCCCAGTGGAAGACTGCAAAGATCATCCTTATTCCGAAGCCAGGAAAGGACCACCTCTTTCCGCAGAATTATCGCCGGATATCTCTGCTGCCGACCATCTCAAAAATATTCGAGCGTCTTTTTCTTTCCAGGTTGCAGCCTTATCTAGAGGACTACATCAGACCAGAGCAGTTCGGCTTCCGACGAGGTCATTCCACTACCCTTCAACTCGTTCGAGTTATCAACCAGCTGGTTGATAATCACAACAAGTTCTTGTCCTCTGTTGCAGTGTTGCTAGATGTCAGTAAGGCGTTTGACAAGGTATCGCACGAAGGCCTTTTCTACAAGTTGAGCGAGTCTCCTGTACCGGTGGCTGCTGTGCACTTGATCCGCTCCTACCTGTCAGGCAGATCCTTCAAGACATTTGTAGACGGCGAACTCTCCACTCTGCGGCCGATACTTGCTGGTGTTCCCCAAGGCAGTGTCCTGGGACCAGTACTGTATCTGGTTTATACTAATGACTTTCCAACTATTCCAAGTGTGACAATCTCGCTGTATGCTGATGATGCGTTTCTACACTGTAGCAGTGTAAATCCGGCTTACGCAACAAAAACCATGCAGAAACAAATGGAAGCGCTGTCCCCGTGGCTGCAGAAATGGCGCATTAAGATAAATCTGATTCCATCTGTTTCAGGAAAAGGCGTAGAATGATACGAGTCGTGGAACTTGACGGGGTGGCTATCCCTTGGAAGCCTACTGTCAAGTACCTCGGCATAACGCTGGACAGTCGACTCAACTTCAGGCGACACGTGCAGAACAAGGTCTCCGAAGGAAAGAAAATTCAGGATTTCCTCTCACCCTTCTTGGCAAGGTGAGCCCCTTGCCAGTAAAAACTAAATTAACGATTTTTCTGTTAATAGTTCGTTCAGTGCTGATGTACGCGTCTACCGCTTGGTGGGCGCTTGCCAGCAAATCCAGTAGGAAACAGCTGGAGACTCTTCACACTACTGCTCTTCGCAGACTCACGCATCAGCCATGGTACGTGAGGAACTTCACCATTCTAGGGTCAGCCGGTATCCCTACCCTAGAAGTTTTTGCTATAAGATGTGCCACTAAACTGTTTCAGGATGCACACAACTCATGCTATCCTCATATAGCCGAGATCTGCAGGAGACTCGACATCCAGGAAGATGGTAGGCCTCGGCCTGCCGCTATCCTGGACGACCCGCCATAGGTTTCTTCACTCTGCGACTCCATCAAGATTAACACTAACCAGTTTGCCTTCTTTTCTATTAAGTGAGTTTCAGATTGTCTAGCAGTCATTAGGAAATAGCCCCTAGATACTGCTGACGCTCCTTCCCAGTGATGCATGCGGAGTGTCTCTGTCCGTTACGCATGGTACATGAGTGTTGTATTGCCATCTCAGGAGAGGTCGGCGGATACACTCTTGTGCCTGTGTTCGGAGTCAGAGTGACTTCCTTACTTGGGGGGAGGGCGGTGGTTTAGTGGGTATTGCCAGACTTGTTCTGGATTGAGTCCCACAGTACCTTCTCTAATGAGAGGTCTGTGTAAACGCATTTTTCAGACTAAAAAAAAGTTGTATTTTCTGAAATAACTAAATAACATTTGAACTTACTCTTTGTTGCTGTAAAGTTGTTTCTTATAAACAAAATAGGCCTACATAGATTGAATTTACTGGCTATAAAGTACATTAAATAAAGTTTTATTGTTTTCTGTCTCCATACTGTTTTGTTATAGGCTAATGCATTTTGTGAATTATTGATCGAAAGTATATTTTCTATATATAAGTATATAAGCTAGAGAAAATTGGGGTTTTTATTCAATTATAAAATGGCATACCTACCCCTTTGCAACATTTTAAGTCAAAAATCTAAATTTTTTATTTAAATACGATTTATCATATAAAAATAGTTATTAGGATGGTGAGTTGAATTAATTTTCTAAAATATTAATTACTGGGAGTTATGGACATTTAAGTAAAACTCGTACTCAATGTAAGCTTTTTTTTTCAAAACTGTATAACTCGACGAATATGAAAAAGAAAGTTATTAAATAATTTGTTAATTATAGATAAAGTCTACATTTTAATGGGACACTTTCATATTGCAATATCTGATGTAGTTTTTTTTAAAACTAACTATATAAAAGTAAGGATTTAAAAAAAGATTTGGGGGATTTTTTTTCCCAATATTGATATTAAAATGTACATAATTTCATGGAGAACAGAGTATTGTATTTAGTTTTTGAATAACGTTATCATTTTTCACATTATTCAGCTTTTTGTGATTTCCAAAATGTTAACAGGTACAAATAATATTGAAATTTAATTGATATATACATCAAGAGATGTAGAATTAAAAGGGGAATATTTACTGAAAAATGTTTTCACTAATCTTTAACGGTTTAGAAAATCATGTTTTGAGGATTTCCAGGATGCAAGCCTTTTTTCAAAATGCTCTAGTTGAAAAACTATTGAACAAAATTACACATATGTTTTGCACTTTTAAAGACTATAGTTCACACTTTCATTTACTATAAATTCCAGTAAGTAAGATATCTCTGAAAATGCACATCCAATCAAGTAAAATCTGTTGATTCAAAGAAAAGAAATAACTTGTTTTATTTGTTAAATAAAATTAGACATTTTTGATGAAATCAGTATACGTATTTAGGAAAATAACTGAAAAGTTGTAAGTTTATAGAGTTTTCCATATCTCCAGTGTATTAATTCAAAAATAGCATGACTTCTTTGTGGGACATGTGTTTAAATACTTGCTGATGGAAAATAAGCATGGCCGGATTTCCCATTTAAGGGTAGTCATGGTCTTAACTTGAAAAGTCGCAAATCGGAAATCGAGAACGTATTTTTATTTTAATAAATAAAATATGCTTCTAATTTTTGGATGAATCTATGGGAAACGGGGGAGAATTTTTTTGGTATTGCGGAGCGGTGAATCGGATTTTACTATACGAAAGAAAGTGGAGTGGGAGTTAAGGCCGATAGAAGATAGCGAGGAGAAGGTGCTTCCAAAACTTTGGCTTAAGGAAAAACAAAGCATAAATACAGCCCTGTTGGCAAACGCGTAATTAATGGTTCAAACAAGCAAAAGTAGGAAATAGGAAAGTTCCCCTAAGCAAAGCTTTAGAACAGGCAAAAATCTTAGAATTCTCTTTCATCTGCTAGAAAATGATTTTAAAGGTAGCAGTAGTTGGAAAGGATCAAGGAAAGGAACACCGTTTCTTTTAAAAAACTCTGTGGAAAAAATGGTCGAACAAGCAACAGATGACTGCTAAAGAAATTTTGAATGTTGATTCAATGGGTTTGTTTTTTAAATGCATGCCTAACAAGACATTAACTTTCAAGGGTGAATGTTGCAGTAGGGCAAACAAAACAAAGACAAATAATTAATACTGTTAGTCAAGGCTACAATGGATGGCTCTTAAAAACTGCCTTTACTTATGATTGGGAAGTCTTCCAGTCCTCAAAAACATAAATACTAAATCAAGGACGCCCATTCCCGGGGGCAGTGGTATCGACGCCTTAATCTTCATATACCAGTCCAGCCCCCTGTAGATTGTCTGTTGGATGCGTCTACTTTTTTTGGATCCATACAAGTGAATTCCAGGGCTCATATGAGGATTAGATTATGTTTTGGGCGGACATTTTCTGAATTTGATTATCTACTTTTTTGCAATAAGTTTCTTGATATTATAATGTTTTGTGTAGACAGGGATGTTTTTCATGGTTTTTATTATGTGTTTGACTTAATTAGTAAATGTCAGATTATAATTTTCTAGATGGAATAAGTCAAATATTCGGAAATAAATTGTAATATTTGTTGTTTCTCTTCTGTCTTCATGTGATCTGCTCTGATTTCTTTCAGGTCTAATTTATTATGTTTGTGATTTTGTTTTGTGTCTTGTTGTCTATAGGGCATTATTTCCTTTGATTGATTAGTGTGAGCTTTAATTACATACCGTAGTACTTAAATACGGTTGGTAGCCTTATGTTTGCCAACTATATTATTATTTAATTTACTAGAATCTTTTAATATTATAATTTTTGTTTGTTTCTTCTGTTAAAGAATGCATAGGGATCTTCTTGCCACAAAATATTAGTTTATCGTTTACGAAATCCAGACTATCTATCTTTTCATACGGTATGTTACCGTATTGAGCTCAAGTAATAGGCAAACGTCTTTATTGATATACAATAAATCAATGTTTGTAATTTTATTTCATTAGGTAGTTTGCAGATAAATTTTTCTTTTGAACTCCGTGTACTTAATACAAACTATTCTTGTTATAGTGTATTTTTGAAGACATTAAGTATTGATTTTTTGATCGAATGATCGAGTTCTTTGAGTATCAATAAGTGTTTTAGGATTGTAAACATATGAATCATATGGGTCATGTTTTGTGTGCATTATGGAAAAATTTCTGTTTACTGTCGTAAGTCCTAAAAAATATTCCGTTCATATTCTTGTGTGAATTTGAAAGCATTGTCTTCTTCAATAAAGTTATTTAAGTAATTATATTCGGGTTCCTCTGTAATTTTCCGCAGAATTATATTCAATTCCAATCTGTTCCGATAGTAGTGAAATGTTCCGCATTTACTCAGCAATCTGTTACATCGAATCACTTTCCTTTTCCTCATAGACCGACTTTCATGTTATTTGATATAATTTATTTGGTCTGATTAGGTTTCCAGTTTGAGGAGTTGATATGCTCATTGGTTTAGGTTGATAGTTTTGTTTATTAAGTTGATTAGGGTTGTTTGTAATGATTTTGAAAGGGTTTATTATTAATTACAGATCTACAAAATGGTAAATGCTGGGCGCTAGGTGGATGTTAGGTGACACTATAGATTTATAAACTTTTGAGTTGACTATGTTTTAGAGTCTAAAGACCAATCAAAAAACAAAAATATGTATAAATTTCTAAAAGTCGCATCATGATAATAACTACTATATGGTTTTCTTTTGAAATCTTCCTAAAACACTTTGTGGTAAAAACAACTTCTGCCAAGTTTTCAATAAAAAAAAAGTATTAAACCTGCTTCAGATAACACCAAGTACATATTTTCTCATACTCATATTCTTTGCAGTTTTCCTTCATATTTCGCTTAGCACCGTGCCTTGATATAGAAACCAAACTGCCTAGAATAAAATTAATTTTATATAAGAGTAGAATGTAGTGATCATAGATAAATTGGTACCTACCAAACCAAACTACTTAAATGTAATTCTAAGATGAAGAAGTTTTAACTTTACAAAAATGACACGCTGCTAAGTGAAATGAATGGAAATACTGTATTTGGTGGTTTAAGCCGAGTAAACAACTTTTTGAATTGAAACAAGGTAAGTTATTTTTAGATCTTAACATAAAATTTTAAACAGTAAAATGAAGAAATTTAATTCATTAATATTAAACACAAAACATTAGGGTAAAATAATTATGAATGAAAAATGTTACTAAACAACACTTAAAAAAGTAATCTAAAACATACGACACAGTGATATTGGAGGTCCATTAATTAGAGCAATTTTTCAAACAATTTATTTGTACGAATTAATTTCTAGAAAGTGAAGTCTTGTTTTTAAGTAGTTTTTTTTATAAACACTTCAGCTTCTAGAATGATGGCCGAGCATCAGACCAGCTATTGCATATATGTTACATTTTAATTTAAGATATATTGGGAATTCTTTTCTAAAAAAAGCTTTTCATTTAATTAAAGCCAGGATGCAATATTAAAAACACAACAACACATATGTCAAAATGTACATTTAATACTGTTATTAAAGCGTGGCCATGTTGTCAAATTCAGATATAGATATTTTCCAAGGCCCTTCCCTTTTAATAGTTGACACTGTGAAAGAACTTCATAGTCTTGTGCAATTTTTCCTTGCTGGACACCATCCTCTATTAATAATAAAGCTGCCTTTATTTGTCCGATTTCAGGCTCAACGTCAGAAAATTTACCCAAAAGAGTAATATTTATAGATCCATTTTTGTTTCCGACTGCGTGGTATCCACTTGTGTTCCACCCTAACCCAACATAAGCTTTTCCATCTCCTCCAATTAGAAAATGATGTTGAATGTCGGGAAAGTATAGCTCATCAATATGATAAGACTGCAAATATCTTACAACTAAAATGCATTGAGGAGTGGTACTACACCCATTTTCTTCAGTACTTCCTATTATCACAGTATCTACTGGTATTGGCTGAGACAGCAATGGTTCATTTGGAGGTTGGGCTGCCCACTGTAATCGATCGACCATTTGTAGACCATTTTTTGTAGTACTATAAATGAAATCTGGAAAAAAGAAAAACAATAATAATACTGAAATAGAACAGTATTCAATCATTTAAAGAAGGAATTATTTTAGTAATTATCTTAGCTAATCTCTATATACATTTTGGGGGAAAATATTTAAATTGATTTCGTTTTAAACATGTTGCAAATAAAATGTAAGTTGTAGTGGTAATAGTAAATTTGTTATTATTTTTAATGCATTCCTTTTTCTACAAAAAATATCTATATTACACATTAAAAATATTTATCATACCATTAATTGAACATATTTTAATAAAATTTAACGGTCTTAAATGAAATAATTAATTGTTAAAACGTTTCTGTGCTTTTAAGTACCTGATTGGTTTGTGTTGATACTTGGTTCGAGAGTACTAACACTACTAAGCCAGTTTTTAGTAAAGAAAAAGAGTAGGCTTATTAATACCAAAACGGTCACCAAAAATACAATCCAAGTGGTGCTGTGGTGAATAAAATCTTTTTGGTTTTCTGAAATTACAAAAACAGAAGTAATATTATATATAAAAAATGGGCATATTAATAATTATAATTATTATTTTCAAATGACTAGTATTAAAACTAATGTAGGCAAAGGGTTTCTTTGAGAATCCCAAAGGGGAATGTTTTTAGAGGTGGACCAGTTTATTTCTAAAGACAGGTAAGCACTTCAGTTTGAAAGTGTTTCAAAACTGAAAAGAGTGTTAAGATTAAAATATTGTTATGTTTTGATTAAACTAAAAGTCTGATGGTTGGTTTTTTCAGCTGATATTTTCTTGTGTTCCTAAAATGCTTTGTTATAACGTATAATTATCAGGGCAGCATTAAGGGCGGAGCGGTTGGATCAACCGATCCAGGGACCCGTGACCAAGGAGACCTTAAAGACTTTTTTAAAATTATTAAAAAAACATTTCTATATAAAAGTTTAAAAATTACTAGAAAAACATTTCAACATATAAGTTTAAAAATATGGCACGAGTCATTCCTATATAATTTAGAGACCTTTTTGAACTGTTGAGGTAGGGCCCCCATCAAAAAGATAACGCAAAATTTGTTTTCACTATGGGACCTCTAAATTATCCGTAATTATAATATACTATAGAGATTCTTAAAGTTCATACCCATTTTCAACCATACAGACAAATCACTCGCAAGTTTTGTCATTGAAACCCTCGATGAGTACGGTATTTTCCTTGCTGATTGCAGAGGACAGTCTTATGAGAATGCCTACAATATTGCAGGAAAATTAGAGGCTGTACAACCTCATATAAACTGTTGTAACGAATTGGCGGTTTCTGTACCATGTGGGGCAGATTCTTTGAACTTGGTAGGGAAAAATACTTTGGAATTTTCCCGAAAAGCTTTAGTTTTTTTTACCCTACTCTATCTCTTTTACAATTTCTTCAGTAGGACACCCCTCCCCATCATTGGAATTGTTTGAAATCCAAAGTACGAGAAAACTCTGCCACTTTTGAAACTCTCAAAACACTATCAGGAACTCGATGGACCGCTAATGGTGGCGCATGTGCTATCGTCAGAAAGTGTTAGGTTCATATTACACTATCAAATAAACATCAAATTTCATTGATCAAAGATTTTCCATCAAAGAAATTTGACGATTATTGAACTCAAACTTTGATGAATCTTTAATATGTTGTAAACTTTGACAAAGATTTTCAAAAAAAAATATGAATGAAGTACTAAAATATTAATATAGTACCCATTTTTTAGGTAACCTCCTAACCTCAATATATGTTTTTCAGTTTTCATATATTCTTTGTGTTCCTTTCCTTTTGTATTTATAACACGATGGCAAAATTGTCATAGAGTGTTGAAACTGTGAAAACTTTCATTTTATTTTATGAAAAAGAAGTATGTTTGTGGAACATTCACACGAAGGCCTATAAAAACCGCGATGCAAGCAGTGGCGCACCGACGGGGGTGGACGAACGGGACCTGTCCCCCCCCCCAGAAGGTCTTTTTAGTAATGTGGATTGTATTTTAAACTAATCGATCGTTGAATACGTAGTCGATATTCAATTAAAAATTATATTATTTATGATTCATTTCGTGATGTGATCACGAAAAAATAATCGATCTTTTTGAAATAAATATGATTCTTACCCTACGCAATTATGATTTTCTTACAGTGATGTTTGAGTCTCGGCGGTCTGGTTCATCAGTTGACGGTATGCGAGCGCTGAATAGTGCCGCGTTGATAATGCTGAAAACCGGGCGTTAAATTCCCAAGTTATACGGGATGTTGAAAGCGCGACATTGGTAACGTGGGACCCGTGTTATACACAGTGTTTTTGAAGCTTTGTCAATGTTGCGTCCTTCACTTCCAAAATGGAAACCATTCTGTCTAGGTGTTTTAAAAATAATAGAAACATATGAGGAATTGTCTATCAGGAGGGCTAGACGGTGGGGTACACACCCAGTGCTTTCAAATCGTGTATCAAGCTTCAGCTATGCTTACCTTATATGCTGACCTTATATTAGTCGAGCCGACCAGGTCCGTCGCGGAAATCCGTAGCATTGGATAAATCTAACAGACCCGCACCGAACTGACATGTGTTGGAAGGATGGGCGCGCATTCCACCTCACCACAACTACAACTATCATGAATTGCAAAATTATCATGGACGAACAGTGGAAGAGATCGAACGTTCTTTCTGGTTATGACCTGTGGCTATATCTATACCCAACCCGCGTATAGCGGAGCCGAATGGACCCGATCCGGTATGCTGTCAGAGTGTGGAAAAATCGACTCCGACCGAGTCGACTTGGCTCGCTCGTGTACATTTTGAAGTACACAATAATCACTTTGAAATAAAAAATAACTACTTTCTAGTAGTTATTCTACTGTGGCCTCTCTGGTAGCTGCGCTCCATACAACTTTGTTCAGCGTTGATAGCGCCCGCGTCGGCAACGCTCAACGCCTGGTTAACTTAAATTCGCCATCGTTGATAGCGTTCGTATAACATGGCCCACAGTAGTTCCATTAACCAATTAACTGAAGTTAACGCGATGTTGTAAACGCGGCGCTATCAGCGCTCGTATAACGTGGCCCTAAAAGGCAGTGCGCTGGGGTGCTGGCTAGACCGTCACTCAAGGTCAGTGCGGGGTGATCTTGCGGAAAGAATGTTTATATTGCACTATTGTCTGACCCAAGCCCATCACCATTCACTTTAAAAAAATATATAATGTTGAAGACTTTGTGAAAGGTTAAAGAACTTTCATCCGTTTAGGATTTGTTGAATATATATATACTAGCTGGCCCGATCAGGCTTTGCACGGATAGAAAAATCAAAGTTAAATGTATATTAACAAAAAATGTATTATATCAATAAATATATTACACAATGTATTTCTTATGGGGATTTTTAGTAACTTTGATCCCCCCAAATCCCCTCTAAAATTTCGAATTGTGTGAAAAAATTTCTTAGGGCCCTAGAGGAAGCTACATACCAAATTTCGTTCCAATCCGTTCAGTAGTTTTAGAGAAATCGTGATTTAGTAACTTTGACCACCCAAACCCAACTAAAATTTTGTTAAAACGTTTCTTAGTGAGCACCTATGGCCCTAGAGATACCAAATTTCGTTCCAATCAGTTCAGTATTTTTTGAGAAATCGTGATCAGTGAGTCAGTGGATTTGGCTTTTATATATATTGATAGATTCTGACCTGAGCTTAGTCCCCCCCCCCCCAAAGAAAAATCCTCAGTGCACCACTGGATGCAAGGCAAAACCTTTAGAGCAAATTAAAAATGTTTTGCAGTCCCCAGTCTGTAACATTTGGTTTTTTGTAAAACATTAAAGAGTCCTTGATTATGTTTACTTTATTGTAAAATAATTTTTACAAGTTTTTTTATGATTTGTTTTTGAAATCTTAAAACCGTTATAATATGAATCATGATCTTTCAACTGTAATTCTTTAATAATAGTTAATAAATAATAATAAGAAAAAAATAAACCGAAACATAACCCCAAAATATATCTAGTTAAAAATCCAGCTGATCAAAGGAATTTTACAGGTGTAATATTGTTTTCTTTGACAAATCTATGTCAAAGATCTTTGATAAAAGTTTGACCAAATATTTGACGAATAACTTTGATAGTGTAATATGCCCCTTATAAAAGAAGTTATTGGGGGTGGACCCATCTGAAAACTCAGAGACAAAAAAAAAAAAAAATGCAAATCAACATACAAAGAAGATGGATTCACTTGAAATGTATCTGACTGTAGTCAAAAATAAGTTTTCAGACGAGAGCATATCAGCTTAATTGGAAGCAACAAATTCCACATCGAAACGTTGTGCTACATAATCAACAAATTAGCTTCTGATTTACGAATGAGAAAGGATAAGTACATAGAACTGTATGAGAGGTTTGGTTTTGACTGAGTTTGTAGATCTCAGGGAAGATGATCTGCAAAAGGCATGCAGTGACTTTTTTGTGAAGTAAAATAGTGACATTAATTTAAACTTTTATGATGAATTTAAACAATTTGCTTTGTTCATAAAAGGAATGAAGAAGGCAAGGTGACTACAAGAATGGCTGCTGCTGATTTTCTAAAGCTTAAAAAGAACAACTTAAAGGAAGTTTTCCTAATGTTTGTGTGGCTTTCAGAATTTATTTATAAATATTTGTAACAAATTGTATAAGAGAGTCTCTTTTTCAAAGTTGAAGGTGATAAAAGCTCCAACTCGCACATCTTTGGGGAAAAAGAAGCTGAACTCTTTAGTCCTGTTTTCATTTTAGTCCATGTTCTTAAGAAAAGTGCATTTCGAAGAACTTATCCAAAACTTTTCATCAGCAAAGTGCAGAAAAAAAGGCTTTTATATATTACTGTGTATGGCCTATTTTTATATTACATTTTGAAACTAAATAAAAAAGTTTCTGAGTATTGCACATTTAAAAAAACATACTTTTTCCATGTTTTTCCCAGTTCCAGGAACCCCAGTGCCCAGTGGTCTTAATCCGGGCCTGATAAAGATACATATGATAACATATTTATGACATGTTGTTTCTATGGTAGTTATTTTATCATTAATTAACTAGGCTAGTGTGCTTCAATGGAAATGAATAAGTTTTGAGGCTATGTTAGCAGTTGTAACATTATTTGTATTTTAACATTTTTATACAAATTTAACTCATTCAGATTTAAACTTTAGAGCCATTATTAATTCTTAATTATTTTACTAAAAATTGCAAGCACTTACTAGGTCAATGCAAAAATAGTGTAAAATTAGCTCTCAGGCCTATAACATATTTATTAGTATTAATATATCTTTTATTTGGATTGAATCACTTTATATGCATATTACCTCCCTATATATAAATTGAAATCATGAAAGTATGTATTTGTTTTCGGTACTAGACAGGTAACCATGGGGTGGGCTGACCGGGCTGCAGCCCTCCCAAAATTTCCTGATACAACATTTTTTTTTTTGTTAGGATTATAAAATTGAATTGATGTAGATATGCAGTA
Organism: Philaenus spumarius; assembly: GCA_018207615.1. Taxonomy (NCBI): domain Eukaryota; kingdom Metazoa; phylum Arthropoda; class Insecta; order Hemiptera; family Aphrophoridae; genus Philaenus; species Philaenus spumarius. The sequence goes on from JAGFPH010000310.1 coordinate 285,081, forward strand.
CAAATAACTTACACTGTAGTGTAATTTTATAATATGACGGTATTTACAAAAGTGTACCGTCTTCAAACCTACAATAATAAATCTGCCATGTTATCATATTGTTAGTAAGAGCTTATTAGACTGCTAGAGAGAGAATGGCAATATGCAGAACAGTGTGAGTGTATCACCATTCGGCTTGGAGCTCAGGCTGTCCTGGAATTTTAATAATAAACTATGCCCTTCTTCCTAACCCCCTTTCCCTCATGCCACTGAACACTGTCAGTCGCCAGTCACTCGCCACACTCCTTCAGCTTAATCTTCCTACATTGACCATACGTTTCGTAACATATCACTAAATTCAGTAGTTGTATTGTTATTAGTAGATGTGTTGTTAGTTGCATATTGCTGACGATGGTGCATGCAAGTTAGTTTATTGAGTTTTTAGTTTAACAGTTTGTTGATTTGTATATGATATAAAGAGAAATAAGCGTGGTTGTGGAGGAAATCCATCAATTTAACATTCTAACCAGCTTTCAGGTACTTTTCCCCGGGGTTGCCTCTCCTGACACAATGGATTTGATTAAGGATCTGTCACCGTATATATTTTGCTGACACAACCTCTCTCTCCAATGTAAAAGCTGAGTATGTTTTGCTGTTTAACATGGTAGCAAACATTCGGTCTGGTACAGAAGTGTTGAACTTGCTTGAGTTGTGTGACAAGACATTAGTACTGTACGATTCACTTTCTCTTAACTGTTTTGGTTACATTGCTCGTGACGACATGCAGTGTTGAAAGAACATTTTCTACAATGAAGAGGGTAAAAACATTGCCTCGTTGTGTAATGGGTGATGAAAGACTCAGTGCCCTAGATTTGTTATCCATCCATTGGGACATTACTGTTGAACCAGATAAAAAGATAGACAAAATGGCTGGCAAGAAGAAAAGAAGGCTCTTACTTTAAGTTTAGTGTTTTTATTTTTGACATGTACTATGTAATGCACTTAACGAATTAGTAGAATACAGTTATTGTAATTACTCTACCACCAGAATTTTATTTATCACCAGAAGTTTTGGTCCAGAACAGTTATGTACACTTTAAAAAAACCAATACACTGACTGTTTTTAGACATATATATTATTTTATAATTTTTTGTATTCAATTACGTGAAGCGAGCAACACAGCTTAAAAATATGTGTGCTTCTTTCATGAGAGTGTTCTAAAATTTCAAAAATTTCCAGGGGATTATTGATACAAAACTTGATTATGGGTATTCCGTACCCCCCAAACACCCCGGTGTGGTTTATTATCAATCAGAATCAGCCCACCCCAAACAAAAATCCTATCTACGGCCCTGGTACTAGATGAAATCGTGTTCCTGAAGCACTAAAAGAACTAGTAGATCAGCCAGTTTTTACTGCTGGGTGAAGAGCATAATATAATTTCAGCTTATGCTGGGAGAGAGCCTGAAAGCCAAGTTGCATGTGTGAAAGAATTAAAAACGAAAGAATAACACTATCAAGGCTCTTCATTATTACAGGGTACAATACAATATATGAGGGGAGTTGCTCTAATGGACATCATGATAGCTCACAGGTTCAAGGATCAAAACGTTGTAATTCCAAGTATTTTTACTTGTTGTAAATATGTGTTTAATGAATGCTTGGATCTTTTATTGTATGACTTGTGAAAAAAATCTACTTTTACAGTTCAAAGCCTCAGTAGCATCTTCCATGATACATGAAGGGTTAGTGTAGAAAAAGCGACCTACAGGAAACGATGAACCGGAATCGGCCCTAACTAAACAAAAATCAGCACCACCAGTGGCGTGACTACATTGATTGGTGCCCCCCCGCAGGTACTAGAATGGCGCCCACTCAAAAATAAAAACCGAAGTGTTAACTTGTCGGCTCTAGATGACCACTCTCCACCCGTAAGCAATTCCACCTTATGTAGTCTTATGTAACTACTACCTGGTAGTAAACAACTTCTTTTTCTTCATGTGAAAATACTTGTCGGTTAAAGTGTAAGGTCGATAGCACGAGGACGGGCTTGTACTTTGAAGTGAGTGATTATACTTTGTCTGTGTCTATCATGTTGATTAAGTGGATACGTACTACGCACACATCATTAGGCTAGGCGCATATTGGGATGCGTCGCTTTGGGGAACACATATTACAACGCAGTTGCTCCCAACTCTTGCCCAGTAGACACGTGTATTATACTTCGTTTTTTTTAAATGATTCAAATGATTCACGGATAAAAGATACATATTATGTTCTTTCTATGTACATAAACATTTTCACTTGTTAGTTTATTACTTTATGAAGACATTTTTAATTTTTACGAGGTTAATGTCAAATGCTAAATATTTGATTAAAAATGATTTCATATTAAAATGCAGAGAACATATAAAACACAGTTTAAATTAATTAACAAAAATTGTTTATTAAACAATTCAGAATACATAGGCCTCTATACATTTGTTAAAGAATTTTTATGTTAACTATTTTATTAAAAATTCATTTTTTAATGTTTATTGAAAATTTAGTTTTATTATTCAAATAAATTCAATATTATTTTGAACATTTTTTAAACTAATTAGGCTTTTATCAACTTTTTCTAGGCCAACCTCTGAAAAATGTGATAATGGAAAATGCACAACTGGACATCAAAACCTTTGAGTGACAGTAGAGTACTGAACTAGTGAGATGTGTGACGCGTGGCGCGAGAAATTGTATCACTACCACTGTGCCACATGTCTGTTGTGTAACGCGAGTCGCGTTGCATAGCGTCGCGCTTTATTACCAGTATATTTGTATATATATCCATTCACTTACGTTTGTTACAAAAGTCGCGCTGTGCCACGTCGCGTGACAAGCGACAACGCTTCCCAATATGCGCCTAGCTTATAACACCTAGTGGTTATATATTTACATCAATGAACTACATTTGTTTGATGGGGGAGCAAATAGTTTGCTTATTAATTATTAAAGTTTAGCAGGCATTATTGTATAGTTAACTGCTAGTAAACAGATTGCCCAACCACAATGATTACGGTTTCAGACTTATGATCCGTGGTTATAGGCTATTATTTATGGAACAGTTTTATTAAGATACTATTATCTAATATGTCGCGCCATGACCTGCCGAGCCCCCCGCAGCGCGGGGGTGTTATTTACGCCATTGAGCAACAGAAAAGATGTCCTTGGAGTTCCGATATGGTGGAAAAAACCGCTACTTCAAAAAAAGGGAGAACTTCACAGGCCCCTTGATCACACAAAATAATATATATTTGAAATACAATCAAGAAATATTGTTTGTAATTATGTGTTTCAAAATGTTGAATTATTTACATGAATATGAAACAAAATGTCATATTTAAATTTGTTTTTTTAAATCATGTAATGATTAGGTATATTTGTGTCATTATAAGTATTTGCTTAATCATTTAAATTATTTTATATTAAAATGTTTGAAGAAATGCAAAGTACAGGTTCTATTTAGTTTTTCCTAAATCTTAATTAAATTAATAATGGAAAACAAAATTTTAAATAAGTGTTGTAACGCCTATATTCTTTTGTCATTATAGATATTTTGTTCAATAATTTGTATTATGAATTACAATTTATTTTAGAAAGTTGAAGTACAGTGTTTATTCAGTTATTTCATTACAATAGGTAGGCTACTCCTACTAACAAGCTGGATGTCTGCAGGGGTTCTTCCATAACATGCCCACTGGCATCAAATGATGATGATAGATATTCTACCATTATTATGTAGGCATATATAGTTGACAATTTACAATATATATTTGAACAAAATATATTTACAAATTTGTTTTACTACTGTAAAAAAAATCATTCTTGAAGATTAATTAAATTGATTCTAATAATTTTAAGTGCCTCAGCTTGGCGTATGACGACATTAAATTAATAGATTTAATGGACAAAAGTTATTGTATTAATAAAGATTGTACTAATGACCTGATTCTCCAGAAGAACTATTTTCCGGCAACACAATTTGTTTAATTGTAACGGAACTATTAAAATAAATATTATCGCCTATGATAATATTTTCTGAATCATTTATAACAATATCACCAAATGTTGCGACTATTTTGTTTTTCGGCCGCGAAGGTAGTGCATTTTGACTTTCCAAATCAATATTAGATAATTTATTATTTTGTGCGCACATATCTTTTGTTTCACTACGATTCCCTTCAATAAATCACAAAACACTACAATAAGGTTTTTACTGCACTAAAATACCTACGATGATGTAGGCTAAAGAAATTATCACGTCTTATCTATTTAAAGTAGTAACAAAACAAACAACTTCTGCGAAGCTCGAGAAGGTACTGAGTGCTACACGCTGTATACCATTTAGGCCAATTCTCAGTAATGATTGAGGCAAGTAGCCAAGTAGCCTGTTGCTTGTTGTTAAGGCAAAATCCCCTCTCCTCCTTCGCGGATTTCTCGTGACATCATTGTGTTGCCAACTTAATAGGTCTAAATACATTAATGCTAGAGTTAGGGCGAATTTAGTAGTAAATTAATTGAACATTAATAATTGAAAATATGTTACGTAATTTTAGTCCAATGAAATAATACAATCAGGGTCGTCGCGTATTCTTATGGAGCCTGGGACTGCATTATAGTACAGAAGTCATTTCTTGCAGTATGACGCTTTGGTTTTCCTGCGATACAGTACTCTACTTTGACATTCTTATTACGAAGGAAGGTCTTCCCAGAACGTTTTATGAAAGATTTCTGAAACAGCTAGAATTTAGTGCTACAATCCATGTTTTGAAAAATAATTGAGTAACTTAAGGTATCTGAAGGCTACAAATTTAAATAGATTTTATTACACCTAATTTGTTGCAAATATCTCTTGTGAGTGCCCATATAGTCCCGTCATCAGCCGTTTTTGCGTTCAATTTTGAGAATCAACATCGATTTTCTTGAAAATTCGGATTTAGGTAGTATTTATAACCCTTCAAAATCTACCTTGTGCCGAAGCTGGATTTTACCCTAGGGGTGAAAGCAACCCCTTCTAGGAAGTGAAACATGTTTGATCAAAATTAAATGGCAGATCGATAGATTTACCAATTAATTGTAAGCAACTTTTGTTCTATGAAGTTTTTTGTAAAGTTAATACTTTCCGAGTTATTAAGGATTGAAACTGTACATTTTTCTTTGAAAAGAACGCATGTTTTTTTAACCGTTTTTCACGAATAACTTTAAAAAGTTTTCATTTGATCGAAAAAATCAATGAATACAATGATTCGTTTTTTAATGAGTTCTGTAAACCCAATACGTACCGAGTTATTGTTCGTCGAAGGACGGTTATTTTTCGAGAAACCTGAAATTGAAAACCTTCAACCTTAAATAACTAGAAAATGGTGAAATTTTGGGGAAAACACAAGAGACCTTTTTTAAAGTACATAAAAAACCTTTTAAATGAGCACTGATAAAAGTCTTTTGCATAAGAATTGACTGACTTATAACAAAAATAAAGTAACTTGTTTTTTTTATGTAACAATTACACCATCGCCATTACCACCCTAACTGAAATTAATCGTAACCCACTTGCAATTAACTTCATGTAAGTGTTATTGATATGATCCAAGTGATTTGTCTTGTTCGGAATGCTTATTTTAGAGAAGAGTAATTGATTAAATTGAAAACATTTGTGTAATTTTGAAAAAAATTCTCTTTTCTTAAATAAACAAAAAAACTATTCATGATATGAAAAACATTTTCAAATGTTAATTGTAGGGGTTTTCTTACTGAAAATTTTGATTTTTTAAATCTTTTTATCATAAAAATTGAATGAGTTATGGTGGTTCAAAGTTTGCATTTGCGTACTATTTGTAGCTTATCCAAGCCCTTTAAACTCAACCCTTTTCAAAAAAAAGGATTGAAACAAGTTTTAACTGATTTGACATTAAAGCACTTGAAATTCTCTACAAAAAGCTTCTTTTTTTTTAAGTTCATAGCTTAAAAAATAATGGAATTATCGTCGAAAAACCAACTGCATTTTTTAAATTTCTGAGTCTTAGTTTAACAAACGTGGTCTTAGTTTGTTCTTCACCTTGTTGTATTATGTCTTAAAAATTATTGATTATGTGTATTAAATATTATGTTATGAGTATCGAAAAAAAAATTGTAAGTACTACAACGAAAATTTTTGACACAATTTTTTAATAATATTCCTAAATTCATTATTACTGTAATTTTCAATTATTAGATTAGTAAGAGCCTTAAGGCTTAAAGTTACATTAAAAAAATATATATATAACCGCAGTTTTTATATATTTTTTTGTCGTAAGGAGTGGATTTTATAAAAGGGTTGAAGTCATTAAAAAAATTTTTTATAACACTAGTAAAATATTTTTAATTCAATATAAATAAATTTTTAAATAATTTTTAATTTACAAAAAAATCTTTAAATTATTTTTCAATAATTAATAGTACCAGGAGACCGAGCTAAAGCTCGATTATAAGCAGGGCTATGATTTCAATAATAAATATTGGATTATTGAGTTTTGAGGTTAGGCCTATAACATTAAATAACTAAATAAAGGGTATATTCAACATTAGGCTTACCTGTAATAAAAATACAGTTTAAAGGATTAACCATAATCTCAACGCTATGCCTCAGAAATAAGTCAGGCCTAAATTAAAGTTTAATATTTCAATATCGATTTAGGCCTAGGGCCTAGTTCGCTCACGTCAATAACTATTATTGCAAATTTCCGTGAACATCGTTTAGGTTAGGCCTATAACATTAAACAACTAAATAAAGGGTATGTTTATTTAGCAGAAGTATTCGTTGCCATGGTAACTATAAATAGATACAACCTCTAATAAAATATACAGTTTAAAAGAAAGCAGATGATTATTGTAATGGCATTGAAAACATTTGCATCAGCTGTGCTTTGTATTGTTTAAAATGGACAAATTTCACTTTTTAATTTAATAAAAAGACGTAGAAAACGAATTTTCCCAGACTGGTGACCATTTCCAATCGATTTCTCGTGGCCAAAAGCCCCATTTAAAATCAAAAAATGAAAAATCCTTAGACGGAGATTCCAGATCCATTTAGCAGACAAACAATTATCTCTCGCTTTAGAAGGTAAGATTCTCAGGAGATGATTTATAAGGGTTGAAGCGTCTCAGAAATAATATTTTCATTCAAATAAAATACAATAATTCAAATTTAATATGACGCACTTTTAAACCATTTCCAGTTATAACAAATGTCTTTAAAACTAGTTTTGAAAATTACTACCCTCAGTGGATAATTTACAGGGGTTGAATCTTTCTGATTAATAATAAACTTGTTCGAGAATGTCAAGAGATCTACAAATAATTCATTTAAACTTTATTTCAACCAATTACTTGCTAGAATTTACGATTTAAAATTTGCTTGTAATAATGGGTATTTTTCACCCCTAAAAATGAAAAGCACGGTTCGGCACAGGGTAGATTTTGAAGTAGAGGGTAAGTAGAGCTTAAATCCAAATTTTTACGAAAATTGAAGTTGATTCCCAAAATTGCACAGTTTTACGGTTTTTTACCGCTGATGACTGGACTATAAATTTCCATAGGATATATGAGCTATTTCAGTGGCCCTTATGGTAAGACCCAAGGTCGGGAGTAGCAAATGAGCACCGATCCTGGTCCCCAGAACACGTTTTGGGGTGTCATTAAAAATCATATATATATATATATGTATATATTTATGTATGTAGGTGTGCGCACTCTAACGAACGCATTGTAAGTCCGATTTGGTTCAAATTTGGTACACATGTTGGTTGTCTACGTCGCGTCGCTCGGACGAGTTCGTTAGCCAAAAAAATCCACCAACGGAAGCACGTTTTCTGACCGGAAGTAACTATGTTTTGAGATTTTTCCTACGAGAATGAATTTATTTTTGCGTTTTTTCTGCAAATTTTGTTTTTTACGCGACCTTATAGCTCGCTTGGTTCCCCCAAAATTGATCAAAACGTAAAATACCATAGAAGTACCCGGTTCAAAGCCATGTGGTGGATTCCACTGCGGGATTGGCGTGCGAAGCACGCAATGCATTGTGTATTGAAGATACTCCTGATACGGGGGTTGGAGTGCGAAGCACGCAATGCATTGTGTATTGAAGATACCCCTGATACGGGGGTTGGAGTGCGAAGCACGCAATGCATTGTGTATTGAAGATACTCCTGATACGGGGGTTGGAGTGCGAAGCACGCAATGCTTTGTGTATTGAAGATACTCCCAATATGCCGAATAGCGTGCGAACCATTTTGCAACTATTCAGCACCGTCGTGAATAGACCTATTTCCTAAATTGTTGGTTAAAACCCAAAAACATAGGCCTATAAACCTTATTTTGGAAATTTGCTCAACTCACGTCAGCGGTTCAGCTGCGTGGTCGAATTATTTAAATATGTTTCCAAACAATGATCAAAAGATGACTGCATCTTGAGGCCGTGTCCTTGCAACATTGTAGGCTCTATACAAACGGATTTTAATTTTACTTTTATCTATCAGCTTTTGTTTACACTAGGTAACAAAAATTGTTGCCGTAACAACGTTAGAGTATCGCAAACGAAAATGTTAGTAACACCGATGTTATAAACAATTTCGGCGTGTTACTAACACAAATAATGTTATCAGCAATTTGTCGGTAAAATCAAAGAATGTTAGCAACATTTCTGCTACGTTAAGGTAGATTTACACCGAAATGTTATGTATAACATTGTTATTAGCAAAATTTAAATAACATTTTGTGTCAGTAACATTTTTACGTCTATCGTTTACACCGGTCAATAGCGGAGTGTTAGTAACATTGCTAATAGCCATGTTTTTAACAAAAAACAACACATTTTAAATTATTACACAGTTGACAATCGAAAGTATTCGTGAATGGTCGCCGAAAATCTACGTTAAACGATGTTTGTGTATAAATTTTAAATGTGTTGTGATTAATGTTGTTTAAGTGTTTGTGAAGTGTATTTGTGAAACATTTGATAATGACTGAATTGAAAAGTCGAAACGCGCAATGTGATAAGAAAAGAGATAAATATACTAACCACATCAAACCAAGGATAGTTGACGGAATTCACCTTAAGGTAATTAGAAGTAATAGTAATTTGTTTACCTCAAACAAACGATTATGTACAAATTTCAAGTAATGGAATACTAGTAAGAGTGGTATCATTTTCTTGTAAAGTTGTAAAAATATATACCGTATACGTCCAGCTTAATGTTTTTAGAGGGTCAAATAAATTATATTTTTGAAGAAACCAAAAAGTACCAGTTGACATATCTGGGATTCTGGATAAAAAGAAAAACCCATAATAAACTTATGAAAAAAAAAATCAAAAAAAGGAAAAGCAAAATTTCAAAGTCTGTCAAATATCTTTTAATATATTATTTATCAAAATAGTTGCGAAACCTGAAAACCTTTTCAGATATTTTTATGTGAAAAATCATCAAACTTAAACATTTAAATTTACTTTACTGGTTTAATAAGTTTGAATGGATTTTATTACCTCATGCATAAAAATATAACAATAAAAAGTAGATACCGGTATGTTTAGTACTTTCTACTATTTTATGCTCTTAAGTAATCTCGGCTGTGCTCGTGACCGTGACAAGTATACCTTTACATCGCATCAGTCACGGATGAGTTTGCTACACGAGTGATAATTACCTTAAAAAACGTAACAAATAAAACCCACTTTTTTTGCGTGGTTGACCATGGGCTTCAGATAAAATATCGTACTGCCCCCCTGCCAGGTGTAGCACTAAAATCTGTAACTAACAGAGAATTACCATGTGCAGTTTTCTAGACCTGAGAAGAGTTGCCAAGTTAAACGGTAAGTGCGAGCATAGTCAGAACCCATTATTAAAAGACAACAGGATTTGATATATGAACAGCAATGATTTCTACGGCTCAGAATGTGACGTACAATCGGGATTTTACAAACCCACACATGTACGTGGCAAAAAGTAATGTCATTGATCTAACAGACCTACCATAAGGACTACATTAAACAATAGGCGTGGCCTCGACAAGACTGAGTATGTGATACTAATGAATAATAGTTCTTATTGGCCTTCGTCTTCATGTTTGGTTAAAAGACCTTCATCAAATAGTCGTTTAACATTATACGTTTTAAATGACAAATTTCACAAAAACTAGGATAGTCACAAATTTCGGGTTATTTTCAACGTTTTATTTAGCTTTATAAAGAGAAAGAAAAAACATTTGGCAAGAAACATATTTAACGAGAGGGGCATAATATATGTCTACTGTTGCTTTATCCTTAACGGCGGAAGTGTTTCAAAAAGAGGGTAATCAGCATTATTAAAAAATTCTCAAACTAGATAAAAATTTAATGAATTTTTCGAGTCTCGATGGATCCTCTCCGCAGGACCGAACAAATTTCATACTTGAGTGTGGTTAATACAATCGTTTGTTCTCCATGCATGTGTGTATACATTCATGTTTATAATACGTGTGATGTTGCATAGGTCGAGGACGACACTTTCTTTTTCTCTTTTCAGGTCAATGGGAACAGTGCCAATAAGTCTTTGTTTACTACCGGTATTGTATAAAAATCAGGAATTGTATACGATAGTTAAGTATTCTTTTGGCTAAACAGTTTACAGAATGCCGGCTCCATTTTCTACAAAGTTCGGAAAGCCGGGTTTCAGCTTCATAAGGGCAAAATCGGCTTTATTTCATAAACCACTCAATTGACACGTCGATCAATTGTCCTCAGAAATAGATTGAGGTTGGAGTGAACTTTAGCCCTGCCTCAGAAAAAAAGGCGTGGTGTTCAGTTAAAATCGTAATCATAGTAATTTTATTTTTTGGAAGTTGTAGTAGTTGTTAACAATAACCTTATTTAGAAGTTAAATCTAAATAATTTAACAACTTTACTAACTGCTACGAAAAATGATCAATCTTATTTTTTAGTTCTATTAAATTTTCTGGCATACATGCGACTTTACTAGTATATAGGGCTACTTCTATACTAATATTGTAAAGAGGTAATATTTGTTTGTATGTAGGGGGTAATCTCTGGAGCTACTGTACCGATTGAAAACATAGTTTTACTAATAAAAAAGCTACACTATCCCTAAGTAACATAGGCTATAATTCATTTTGATAAAAACATTTTAATTTCAATATTTGTAAATTTAGTCGGAAAAAATGCTTAGGTTAGGCCTTGACTGATGAACCGACACATACTTGTTGAATGTATTTACATTCATTACCATAGCAACTAATTGAATAAAATAACAGATAAAACATCTGTTTGCTCTAATATTTCCATTAACACCTGATTTCAAACTTTGAAGCAATTATTTGTGTTTCTAACTTTTAGGTTAGGTTTTTATTACAGTGTAGACTTGAGCCTTGCTGGTTCTTTTAACCTTTATTACAACTGCTGTTATAAAATATACGAAATAATTTAATTTGAACATTTAACATTATTTACCGTCTTAGCTTTGGGGTTATTAATTATCCTACACCTTTATTATAAAGAAAACAACATGATTATGTGTATAGAAGGTTCTCCTAGTTATTAAATAAATATAATCAAACTAGCTGACCCGTGCGAATATTTTGTACTTTAAGTTGATTTAATTTGATTGATTTGCATTATAGATTACACTTGCATATTATAGAATGTAAACAATCTAACAACTATCACGTTAGTGAAACAGATTGTTAATAGATAGCGCCCTTCATTAGGAATCATATGAATTTTCATAGGCAAGTATTCTTAATAATTTTTAAAAACAAAAACGTTAATTTTAAGATATTTGTCTATTTTTTGTCAATAGCGGGGAACATAAACTTTAAAAAGGTGGAGAATTAAAGGAGATATATTGCGTTGCCACAAAACAGAAAAAAGAACAAGAAACACGTTTGAGAAATAATATATATGATTGGTTTAATTATTAATAGTTTTTACCCAATCCTATTGAAATAAGATGTGTACAATAACATATCATAGCCGACTTAGGCCTAAACGTCTCAGTTGATTTTGTCGGATTTAAAAAATGCTAATGGACCAAAATTAAATGGTATTATTTAAATTTAAGAGGTGGTCAAAATAAAAATGCCTTACTAAATAAGCTGATCTTTAGAGTCTATTTCCGTTTGACTTCCAAAACGGCTGAATAAAAATTGCCGTACAAAATATTATGGAAACGTTTTTTATAAGCTTATTTTTTAACGAAAACTCTGTTTTTATTACTGTGAACAGAGTCCCAGGCTTTAAAAAAACTAAACCCAGCATAAAACATTTGTCGGAGAATACCAGTTAACAATGCCAAATTTAATAAATACCATTATAAAGACTGTAAGGATGTTGTTATATCAATGTAAAACATTCACCATCACATTTTGTTACGTGAAACGCAGTAAAATGGGTTAAATGATTTAGGCTTTACAAACATAACAACAATTTCAAAATTATATCGTTAAATGTGCAATTAAAACTCTAAATTTGTAGAAAGTTAGTGGTAACACCAACTTATCAGAAGACACAATCATAGAAGTACAAAGTTGTGTCAATATAAGGAAAAGAAATAATACAAAGAAAATATTGTATCTGTACACACCACTTATTTTTTTTGAGATAGGACAAATTATGGGATTTTAATTGCTATGGTTTTCATTGGCTTAGGCCACCAAAATTCTGAGCCATCTCTTGTACCACCATAATATCTACATTGATAGTTACACGGCAACCATCTAAATAAAATAAAAATCAATATACTAATCAAATTGTTTCGCTTGCAGATAAACTTCCACCTACAAACATGGGAAATGTTTTCCTGGTTATTTTAATTGATTGTAGTCACACAAAGTATCATTTAAAGCACGCATGTGTAGGCTGAGAATTTGTTTGTATATAATCAGCATGGAACTATATATATTTATTTTGCGCATGCGTAGTCTACTTATAGAGTACTGCTTCAATATTTTCTCAGAAGTGTTTCCTACTGTCAACGATATGTATGGCCGAGATCGAATCTCCTACAAATGCTGCTGTCGTCTGTAAAGAAGATAATCACTGTACTCTTGATTTGTTACCAGCAAAAAATGAAATTACCTCAACTTACAAAGCAGTTGCTATAAAGGACTGTAAAGACGTGCACGTTGGCAGTAAAAATGTGTATAATGGGAAGGTAATTATCAACCATATTGTGTTGCCTAGTGCCCATGACACTATTGGTTATGATTTTAAATCTGATGGTAGTAACACTACACAATCGGGCGATGAATGTTCTTTACAAGAAACATTACTGAAAGCAAAGTCAAATTGTAAGTATAATAAATACAGTTAGGTTAACTTGAGAATAAATAGTGTAGGTAATTTGGTCAAAGTAAGATTACGAAAATGTTACTAATTTAATCAATACATAAACAAAATATTGCGAATATGGAACTCCACGTATATGTATATGTTATTCAATAAATCGTGAAAAGTGTGTGTACATTAATTAATTGGAAGTTTACTACTTAAGGCAAATGAAAAATTGAAACCTTAGTAAACTTTTGTTAAATCTGTTTTTCAATTAAATTGGTCCAATTACACTCTTATAATTTCGTACCTTAAGGGTCGGCTCTAGTAAAACAGAAAGCAACCTGCGACTCCCTATAGTGGCGGTAGGTTGCGCGGACATTGCTCATCCTAAACCATTTAAAACCCGCAATTATTCAAATAGCGTTTTTTTAAAAATACCAAAATCTTGAGGACAAAATTCTTCATCTGAATGGCTTGGTAATTTTTCGCTATAATTAATAGTTACAACGTAAAAAATATTTAAAATCACTCTATAGCGGCGGTAGGTTACACGGACATTGCTCAGCCTAAATCCATTTAAAACCCGCAATTGTTAAAATAGCGTTTAAAAAAAATACCAAAATCCTGGGGACAAAATTCTTCAGGCGAATGGCTTGGTAGTTTTTCGCTATAATTAATAGCGACAACATAAAAAAATATTAAAAATCAATGTTTAAAATTGTTAATAAATATTAAACAAAATATTTTCCTTAGTTTTTAAAAAGCCATTTGCATGCATATTGACCATAGCTTTAAAATGAGATATCGTTTATAATTTTCCGATCAAAAATAAAGGAAAAATTTGGATTTTAATTTAACATTAGTCTTATGGAGTGTCAGCCAACATGGCCGACAGCTAGAGCCGACCCTTAAAAGGAAAAATGAAACAATTTTTATAGAATCACATATCTGTCTGTCTGTCAGTAAAATTTTCAGGATAAAGTCATTACAATGATATTTGTCATAGTATAAAGCACGCTTCTCATCGTAATATCCTTATAATCATAACTAAACAAATTTTCCTCTAAAAATGTCAAAGAAAATTGTGTCTTTTGGGGAAAGAATCAAAGTTTATTACGCCAAAAATAAATAGTTTATGATCACCATTCGTGGTACCATTCGTGAATTGAAGACTGAAGTACAGCTTGAAATAGCTTTATTTGAGGACATGAAAACCATTTTTGAAGTGAAAACTTCTCATGGCCTGTTCGGCACTTTTTGCGTGGGTATACGAATGTAACCTCACGAGTCGTACCTTACGGTAGACCGGGGCACAGACTATAACTGTGACCGGGTACAGCGACCACAGAATTAAATAGACTGGACAAGTCGAACGCAAGAGCGAAGCCACTTTTAGAGTCAAATACTCACACAATATGGTTGATGCATGTCGCGAGCCGCCGCGCCGGCCGGCCGCCCGTACATGTTGCCACATTACCCGCGAAACGAAGCTAGTGTTCTAACTTGTTGCTTGATAGAAACTACAATAGCTAATTTTTCAAAAAATACTTTTCGGAAAATGTAGCTTTTCAGCTACATTTCTTTGTTTACATGACGCACCTGCCCTAAAAACAAAAATTGTTCTCCCAATGCAACTTTTTGATGTCACGAATTAAAAAGTATAAAAAAGTTTGGATTTTATTCGATTTTTAAAGTGTAAAACCATTTTTATTTTAAAATTGTGAACACACCACTAGTGTCCCCGCTCGACGTTTAAATCCTCACACAAGATGGCCGACCTAGCTTCAATTCCCACAATGGACAGACTTATGGCATGACCAGTCTATTTAATTCTGTGGTCGCTGACCGGGGCACATTTACGCAAGCTTGTATCGAAGCTCTTTGTGAGCTTATCTTTAAGACTTTAGAATAGATAAATATATGTTCATTTACAGAAAGTAATTTTTTTTGCAAGCTACATTTGTATGATTTTTAAAAATAAAATTTTCTGCTGTAGTTTCAAAAGTAAAATACTATGCTACTATTTATTTATCCGGAGTGTACACGAATCCTACATTAATAGACTACTTCAATAAAACAGTTTGTATAATACGTAGTACTATTTTATACTAGTCTTCTATTTTGTTTTGCTGCCGTTCCTTTACCCGGAGTGTACACGAGTCCTACACTAATAAATCAATAAAACTATTTGTATAATACGTGGTATTATGTTACCTTCTACTTGACTACTTGTATTATATTGTGATGCCGTTCCTTTGCACGAAGTGTACACGATTCCTACACTAATAATTAAATAAAACAGTTTGTATTATTATGTGGTATTATTTTATCATCTACTTGCATTCTAATTTGCTGATATTCCTTTACAATTAGTGTACACGAGTCCTACACTAATACTTAAATAAATAGATTTGTATAATATGTGGTATTATTTTACGTTTTACTTGTATTATTTGTGATGCCATTCATTTACATGGAGTGTATAAGATTCCTACACTATTATTTCACTAAAAAGATTTTGTTCATCAATTAGAAAATAAGAACGATTTGAAAATCTCAGCAGTATTTCAAGTAAGTTGAAGCAATTAAAAATTTATCGTCGTTTTTTTGTGTGTTGTTTTTTTCCTGCTGTTTTGCACTTAAGGCTAATGAAGACGGGACCTACAGTTTTACGTGGAATCCGAACCACAGCCAACGATGTCTGTTAAGAAACCATTTAGAAAATTATTCGGGGTCAATGGGAATTGAACCCGGAACTTGATCGTCGTGTAAATTGTATTGTTTATGATTACTTGAAACTCAACTTCGAACTATGTGCATAGCTTTCTTGGATTTTTCTTTTAATGAGATAACTATCAATACAGTATTATTCTCGTCAGATTTTGAAAATATTCTGAAAACACCCTCCGATAATTTTACTGTTTGCTATCCTGATTGAACAGTCTGCAATTTGTAATTCGCCTCCTAGGTTAGGCCGATCAATATAAGCGGATCATGGATTGTTGTTAACAAAATTCAAATCGTGTGAACTCGGTGTAAGCACAGTTAATATATCTCAGTATATCCTGTAGAATATATTTTGGTCTGCTTCACAAGAATGGGCAGGGGAAATTCGTTGGTTTTAGTCAGAGAACCTCGCCAATGATGTTAAGGTTAATGTAAACACGTCAAACATGAAATATCCAATGCTGCAGAAAAGTTTACGCTACATTTTTTAGACTGCTTGCGTTTACTAACTTCTTTACTATATTAATTATACAATTTTTATATTTTTGATATAGGTCAGATAGAAGGATGGCGGAGATTATTTTGGAGTGTCCTATTTATAATAACATTATGCTCTCTTCTTTGGGTCTCTGGGATTGTTCTTAGTTCAGCTATTGAAGATGGGAACGAAAATAAGACGACAGGTTCGTACATGAATTATTTACTTATAAATTAACTGGCGTAACCGCCTTTGTCCATGTTCAATTAATTGTGAAAAGCCGGGCCACTTTTATATTTAAACTTAATTATTTTGTCCTCTCATATTTGTATACTCTGTTATAACATTACAAACACTAATTGGGTCACATGTTTTAGTGGTTTAAGACAGTTGCGTAGCCTACCTGTAAGAACCGAAAAATGTTCCATATAGTTTAAATGGCAATATATTTTATAAAAAGCATGTGCAAAATTTGAAACCACCAGTCCTGAATATGGTCGGATTCAATCATTTGAGTATACTAGGCCAATAAAAAACAGACATCCGACACCCATACCATCTGCAGAGAAGGTATTCCTGTACTTTTACCAGATTTTTGAATTAAAAACCAGTAAATATCGACTCAAATATTTGAGTGCTCTAGCTCAATACTTTATAGGCTACTTTTTTTGAAGAAGAACTAGTTTACCAGAGGCCAGATTATCTTGAGAATATCTTAAAAAACTATTTATTTAATAAGATTCATTCCCTGAGTTTAGTGCGCTTGAAAAGTCGACCGATTTTGATGAAATAACAGTAATGCTACTAACACATATAGCTGACATATCTGCGCCGATTTTAGCCGATTTAATAAGCTGTCGGTCGCTTGGTCCTTCAAACATAAATTCTAGCAAAAGCTCTTTTGAAATGTTTTAGTGAATAACTGTTTGGAAAGACAGAGCTCTTTTAGAGGTACTTGTACATACATTTTTATCATTTCAAGTACTGAATCTACGAATTTATTCAGGGAGCAAGGATGGATTTTGCCGCCATCTCTGAGAGTGACCATGATACAGCTAACCCAAAAAGTGATATCTTGAAGAATAAGATGGAAGGGAAGGATAATTCATAAAAGTCGAGCGTTCTAACTTTGAAAAGACAAATTTAATTTAGAAATTCTTAGTAAGTTTATCTTATGGAAATGATAAAACGTCAACTTAAAAATTCAGTTGTATTGAGAAGTTAGGCCTACAATTAATAAATTAGAGTAATAAAATGACAATGTATATTGTCAATAAATATCTACATTTAGAATATGCCAAAACAAATTACAATTTAGTGAAGCTATACTTGGCATTTATGATTATGAGGTCTAGTATATTGGAAACAACTACACTTATTCAATCAAAATTAATATTACTGATATATAAATACCCACTTTAAACATCTTTAATATTATTAACGACCTCCTTCAATTTGTTGATAGTATACAGCTAAAGCTAAACTATCACCATTGAAGAAACAACACTATAGTTTCTTCAATGCTATCACCTACTATTCTTATATTTTTATAGTAGGCCTATATACTGAAATTACTTATTCCAATTTAGCTGTAGGCCTACTAAATTAAATTTTGAAATTTTTGTACAAAATACGATTTCTTTAATATGATCAAGGTGTAACTGTTTCATATTTAACATTGATCTTAGTATGGGTTTATGGATAAAAGATTTATTTCAGAAACGATTTACATTTGAAAGGAGTTTTATCGCAAGGGATTAATGAAGGAGAATTTTGATTATAGACCCTAACTTTCTAACGCTGTAAAAAAAAACACACGAAATGTTTATGCAATAATTAATTGCTCAATTTGATTGGATTCGTCATTTTGTTCTGTACTTAGTCAAACAAAAGAAAGCATTATGGCTGTGAGAGTCAAATTTTATGAAAGCCCATGCATGGTAATGAAATGGCGTACATTTCATATAAAAATTGATAACTACCAAAATATGATTGGTAACGATTAAAAATTCTCAAATAATGCTAAACTTGTAAATTATTACTATCCACTCCACATTCGGAGACATATTGCTTCCTACTCAAGAGATAAATTTTAAACCAAGAATAAGTTTTTCCTACGAATGTCAGTAATATAAATGTTTTTAAATATCTGCTTATTTACCGAGTCGAATTATCTAGCCAAGTCCAAAAAACTAACAAAGGTCACCATTCACCACATTCATTGCATCGTGAATGTGCTTTTTTATATTAAATAAAGTTTATTGGTACCTCTGCCTTGTCTAAAACCATAACGATTCTCACTCAGAAGATCGTTTATATTCAAATACTATACCAACTGCTCTTTAACAATTCCTCCCAAAATTTTAGTGAAAACTTCTTAGAGCAGAACCTTTACGCATACCTCTAATATAGCGTCAACTATGTTATAATAATCATTGACAGATAAAAAAATCTGATAATACTCACATAACGGTTATTGGATTTAACTAAATTAAAACTAACACTTAAAAACTAACTCGTGCCAGTTAAATTTATATTTTTTCATTTGTAATTTAACTAATAAATTAAACTAAATAAATAAACTAATAATTTATAATAAATAAATTAAAAACCATTAACGTTCCGATATGCAAGCTAAAATAATATGTAGTTTAATTTTTAAGCTTTAAAATTAGGCTAATTATATTTTTTTACATTTTTTGCATCAATAGAGAGCCTGAACCCACTTAAGATCGGCCCTAATGGTAAATTAAGTTATATTTTTATTCAATAAATATAAGTCAATAAGACTGCATTGTTACAAACTTAAACGGCTCGTTTAGGAATAGAATAGCGACTACTTAACAGTAAACACATATCTTTATAACTTATGGAGTTTTTTCTTTCAGCTGGAAGTTGGGTTTCAAAGCTCATTAATTTTGGCTTAAAAAGGTGATATTGAGAGTTCGTTATAGGCTAAAATAACGAATCTTTAATAAATTAAGTCTTCTTCCTTAAAGTACTGTAATAATAATACACATAACACCTTGTGTAGCCTTAATAATACACTGTGTAGCCTTATAATACACATAACTTAACAATGTTTAACAAACTGTTTTCTTTAGCAAGTACTCAACAAATATAATTTTTCAAATCCTATCTACTTCTGCATAGAGCAATGTGTACCCTTTCTAGGATTGGACAAAAGATAACTTCCCCGCAGTAATTTTAAAGTAGTAGACCTAATTTACTTCAAATCTGTTGTTGATTGGTTGGCGCTATGTATCTTGGTTTAGCGTCTGAAAATAGTCCCTCTCCTGCTGGATTAGCCTTCTAGCAACAAGACTGGTTTTAAAATAAAACTAATAATTTCCAAACCAGTTATATGCAACTCTCTCAACTCCATTATGAGTTAGAAAGTAATGTAGGCCTAACAACATTATATAAAGTGTGTTTGGACATTAAAGTTCAACTAGCCTAATATACTAAATGCGTTTTATAAACGAGATGATATTCATTTTGGTGTCATTAATTATTCGGATATTTGCCATCATTTGTGTATAGAAATCATTATAGGACGTTTCGGGTAAAACGAATCAACTTCCGTTATCAAGTGACTAAAAACTACGGGAACATAAACTTAGAGCTCTAGGCTTATGTCAAAGAAAACAATTGGAATTAAAATATATTGGTAACCTTAGGCCCTGTGCACATGAGCTGCAAATTAATCGGGACGCCCGCGATGGTTTCAATCCTATCTGTTTGATACCTATCGGGTTTCAATACACATGAGGAGACAGGACGCCGCGTCATTTCAATCCTATCTCTTTCATAACTTGGAAATGTTTCATGTTGGAGATCGTCTTCATTGTAGCGTTGTTTCTTCTACGAGATGGATCGAACTCAAGTTCAAATTTATAAAAAAAGAAACTTATTCAATTTCTTTCATTTTCTGATTTTGACTGAAAATTAAAAAACATGTTTTTGCAAAAACATCCTTCCATTCCGATTGCTTTTTCCTTTGTCCTTTTCACTTGCCATATTGAGCTAGGCTATGTTGTTTGATCTCAATAAATAGCTCCACATCCACGTCGAAATCTTCACCCTCCATGGCTGATCGATTTAATAACTTAAAAAAAAATTATTAAATAAAATTAATAATAACATTTTAAAGATTAACCCTCAAAGTGGCAACCCGCATAATTGTACGCACAATTGGCAGACTGCACAATCTTGAGGTCGTGGACAACACAAATTGTATTGAATATTTCACCCACTAAAAATCATCAAATCTCAATAAAACAAAAACCATTGGAAAGGAAATAGTAACTGTATACGATCCGTTAGTGAGAGTAATGTTTATTTGATCTAATTTAGTGAAATTAGTTTTATAAAATAAGAATTTCCAGTATACAGTTCAATTCTATGATTTATTCTCTCTCTAAAATTTGTTAATAATAATATTTCATTTTTGGGAAAAGGATGTATTAATAAATTACTACTCAAAAATGAAATTAATAATTATATTATGCAAAATTTATTTGATTTAATAAATTAAAATGTAATTAATAACTCATTCATATTAATATCAAATTATCAGTATAGTTAATGTTAATGTCAAAGGTTAATATTTATTGGTTATCCAATAATATTTAAAGTTAAATAACAATTAAAAATGAAATTAATAATTAAATTATTAAAAACTTACCTGATTAAAAGAAGCAGATAGAACTGACGCAGCGTCGCATGTGCTCTGTCGTAGCCTACTACCAAACTGTGTACTAGCACAGACTAAAGAATTAGTAATTGGTACTAGTGAAACGCTGCTGATAGATAAAACGCAGATAAGGGGAGAAACCAGTGGTTGGCTCGATAGGCAGAGAGTATCCGATAGCTATCGGCGTCCCTTGTGCATTGCCCCAATACTCCCGACGTATTTCTGCCAGATTGAAAACAATCTCTGCGTCCAGATTACTTTGCAGTTCTTGAGCACTGGGCTTTAAACAACTACGTGTTACATCTCAGAGCTGAGGATGAGAAGTCAAAAAACAATTGCAACAAACACAGAAAAATACACACCTGACACACGTGTTGACAGACCGGCGTCAGAACAACAAGCTCTGATAATTAATGTAATAATAATATTGCACATCCATCATTAAAAAATCACATCTTCAAACAAATAATGGTATACATTATTAGAATAATTTAAAATGAATCTTGAATTCCATTACTTTATAAATACACATTTTAATCTATTTTAATATTATAATATTAAAAAACAATATTTAATATTGTAATTGTCTGAAAAGAAAACCGTCCTCTCCTTAACGAGTTTTTAAACTGATCTAATTTAAACATTTCAAATCTTGTGTAAAATTAGTTTCGCATCAAAAGAGATTCAATAAAAGTCTATTAAATTTGGTCTTTTTGAATATTTATGTTGCAATTCAAACAAATTGAATTAATTCCAAATTATTTATAATTTTAAAGATTCAAATACAATTTTTGACGACTTAGATTAAATTTCACGTTGATTTAATTAAGATGGGTTCATTTACATCTCATGGGTTCATAATGGGTTTACATTAAGATGGGTTCATGTTGTCATAGAACGACGTACTTTAACATTTCACGGTTAAGGTTTGGGAAGCTAGGTATAAGTGCGAAAAATTATTCAAATTTGAAAACAAAGGCTTTGGTGCCTAAGAGTTGATTTATGACTAATTAGATTTTTGTATTTCAGACTATGTTTCGGACGAAGGCCTTCATTTTGTAACTAGAACTGAATGGCAAGGACAAGAACCAACTAAAGATGTAGGAAAACTAGCTCTTCCAGTTAGTGAGGTTATAATTGCTCACACTGGTTTCTTGGGATGCACCAATTGTACGGCCCGCGTCCAACAAATACAGAACCATCACATGAAAACATCCAATTATTCAGACATTGCTTATCAGTTTTTGGTCGGAGGAAACGGTCAAATTTTTATTGGTCGAGGTTGGGACAACGCAGGAGAACATATACCGCAACACAATTTTATAAGTATACTAATAGCTTTTGTGGGACATTTTGAATGTCACGCCCCAACAGATGAACAATTGTCAGCTTTAAAAAACCTCCTCACACGTGGTCAGAAGTTAAACAAAATATCTAAAAATTATACACTGTATAGTCATTGCCAGTTAATAGCAACAAAAAGTCCGGGCCAATATCTTCATAACATTTTATTACAATGGCAACAGTTTGAAAAATCTTTAGTGTGTAGAAATTGGTAACAAGATTATGTAAATAAAATAATTTCTTTTGTAAATTGCAATTATTGCTATTAACTTTAATAGTTTAATAAAGTACCTTTATTGAAAAGACGTCAACTTCTATTCCCTTTTCTGTCTTTCCTTCACAGATGACCGGTTTCAATCTATTCTTTCAGATCATTATCAAATCATATACATACTACACTGTTCAGTTCATTGGAACATCGTTAAAATAAACACATTTAACACAAACACAGAACACAATCACGAAACATTTATTACAAAACTCGAAACATGGAATTATTGTCATGAATCGTTTACGTCCGTATAGATTGTAGACATACTGTATCCTACACAAAAAAGGAATAGAAAGAAGTTGACGTCTTTTCAATAAAGGTACGTTATTAAACTTTTAATATATCCTATTCCGGAGGCTAAACCTCCTAGAATGAATATATTAACTTTATATTATATTCCTAAATCTCATTTGATTTGTCCTACATTTTATATATACGTCTGTAATAACTTTCTATAATATTATTATAGACACATTTGTCATCTGACATATGCTAATGCTTTTTACGTATGCAAATGTAAATACTGTACTAAAATACTTTTAAATACATAATATTAAACAAGATGAAAAGAAGGAACACTTTTTCGAGACTTCGGCTAGTGTTTTTTTTAAAATACTCAAAAATGTTACGTCTTTGTCACGTACGTCACGTTCCTGTCACGTTAGAAAGCTCAAAAGCTTTTCAACTCTCCGCAATAAAATTACGAAGATTTTGGCACCACCAGAAGATTTCTACGACATCTATGAGTGCACATATCGTGTCCACGGACACGGACACAAAATTTTACTCCGAATTTTTACGACTTTTCTCGTCATTTTCGGGGTCTCTGAACACGATAAAGCAAGGTTTTTTTTTTAGAATTTTCGCAAGATTTCAATACTTCGGCATTTTAATGCGAGCCGAAGTAAAATCAATAAACCCATATTAAATAGTTTAATATGTGTGGCAGTAAATATAACGTAGACGAGCTCTTCAAGATTCACAATTAAATATAAAACTTTAAGAAAGAAACGTTTAAAATGGAACGAAAAGACTAATTTCAATGCTTTGCACATTTTTATCAGTTAAATTATGAGAAAGTAATGTGCAAACTAAATAAATGTACTGTATTTTACATTACTAGAATGTAACTGAGTAGATAAAAAAATATAGCTAGCTGATCTGTTCAGTGGGCTTCTTAAGGGTCTGTAGTGTCGGCCATCTTGGATTTTTACCCCATAAGAGCAATGTTAAATTTCAAACCATTTATTTTGTTTACTTTTTATCATGAAATTGTTTGCAAGGTTCCATTTTAAGCACAGTCACAATACGCATCCGTCTTGCAATTTAGATTTTTTTAAATGCTTTTGATTTTTTATGTAATTGAAATTTTGTAAGTACAAAGTTTGAATTTTTCTCATTGTATTGTGTTCAATACAAAATTAATAATGAATAATAATTTGCAAGCCGGATCCGAAATTTTATAAAGAATATTCAGTTTTTTTTCAACACTCAATTACAAACACTTATAGACTTATAATAAAATGGTTTGAAATGAGGCAATGTCAAAGCGTTCAGCTGCAAGAAATTGCACTGTTTAGATAATGATACAGTGAGAAGCGGTTGCGTTTCTGGTTGCTTTCTCGTTTACTGGCTGCTGTAGTGGCTGCCATCTTGGATTTTTATCCCATAATAGCAATGTTAAATTTCAAACCATTTATTTCGTTTATTTTTTATCATAAAATTGTTTGCAAGTTCTCATTTTAAGCACAGTCACAATACGCATCCGTGTTGTAATTTAGTTTTTTTAAATGCTTTTGATTTGTTATGTAATTGACAATGAGGCAATGTCAAAGCGTTCAGCAGCAAGAAATTGCACTGTTTAGATATAGCTGGATACAGTGAGAAGCGGTTGCGTTTCCGGTTGCTTTCTCGTTTACTGGAGCAGACCCTTAATGCTTGAGTCTACTTGAATTTGCCGCGTACATTTCCGTGGGTTGATCTGAAATTGGCCTTTGTTCTACTATGTTTACTGCTGTCATGGTTACACAATGGACTAACCAATGGAAAAGCGGATTGGTGTGCTTAACAACATACTTTAGTTGTATGCCACAACTTTTCCGTTTTTAGTATGAAAAACTAAGTTTCCTTTAACAATTTAACACCGCAATTTAACAATGTTTGTCCAGATGTTAGTGCAGCAATCGGGTAACACGTGGATGTAATCCATGTAAAAAGAAAATTATTACTTTGTTGAGCTCTTACCGGAGGAAAAGCCACAAAGAGAAGTCGCACTATTGGAACAGATAATTTATCACGTTCCGTGCTGAGCGCGGTTTAAGCCGCAAAAAATGTCCATCGCCATGACTGAGCTCGGTTTTTACCGCACATGCATTATTTACTTTACATTGGAAAAGAGGGGATTTAGTCATTGCCTATGACCATATTTCGTACCTCAGTAGTTAGTAGAGACCTTTCTACGACTACTGTTAGCGCAGCTTAGGAGAATATGGGCTACAAAGAAAGTTAAAGGAGTTAAAGCCGCAAGTTCGGTTCGAGGGCGCCGACTTGCTAGTCATTGGTAATAGGACCGTAAAATGCCGTAACAGGGACGTAAAATGGCGTTTCTCTTATCGTGTAAAAGGGAATGTTTATATATCTGTTTGAAATGTTTAGCATACTTCACAACATTCTAGAAACTTGAAGTTTGTAATTTAGCTAGGCGTGTTAGGGTAAAATGTCTAATTTAAGCAGATTTTCAAATTTGAGGCCTTCAAAATGAGGGTGTAGGTTAGATTAATAACTTTTATTCATTGGAGCTGTTGAATGAATTAGTTTTGTTGATCCTGAAAAGTAGAAACTATTTGTATCTTATCAGAAATATTTTAAACTCTGTAAAATATGAGGATTAATCGGGAATGTCCAAATAACTATTTACATTGATGAAATAACACTTGTTTCTTCAATGCTATTTATAACGACTCCATCACATATAAGGAAGGAAGTTTCCAGTTTTTGTTGATATTAGATAAGGGTTATCTCAAACGCGTAACTTCACTATTCGACTCTAGCCTAATATTTTTGCAGACAACGACGTTGTTTTACTGTTAAATTTTGAATACAGGTAAACATACTGTGACTAAATAGGTTAGGTGAGAACCTTTTAGGTATTTTTTTATTATTATTATTGCATTTCTGTTGCTATAGGTTAGCCTAGAGAGTCGAATAGTAAAGTTGCGCATGTTTAAAAATTGTTTATTATTTTTTCCCCAACAATTATCCATTTAAATGGTTAGTAAATATTATATTTCACATTTGTAGTTCTATCCCGATTAATTCTCATTCTATAGAAAATAGTTTGTAAATGCGGGGATATAACAGAAAAGATCCCCATATTATTATACTGTACCATTAAAACACCACCACAGACTTCACTCTAAAGATTATTTTAAGAAATAAATGTTTAAGTGTCTAAAGTTATGTCTTAGGTTTAGAATAAATCAACTATCACTGGGGAATACCAATCTCCTTGTGTTAAAACATTCATAATGTTCAAAGTCAGTAGACTTGGTTTTCAAAGCATCAGTTAACCAACAGGGAACAGGGAAGTGAAGGCTTTGCGCAAATCCCCCTCCACATCAGCGGTCATGGGTTTTACCTTCAAAGTTCATACACGAGATGCTAGTGCTATACGCTATACCTACAACTATCAGTGTTGACTCTGCTCGAGGTCATGCAAGATGAAAGTATGGCACAGTGGCCAAAGCGAAGAAGCTCGCGTAAAAAATGATCCATTTTGCCATCCGGACTGTATACAAAATTCATTCGTTTGCGATAAAATTCATTTAGACAGTTGTTCGGATATTCAAGTCGGAAACAAAGTAATGTATAATGGGAATGTAACGATACATCAAATTGTGTATCCTGGAGCTTATGACAACAAAATCGAATTAAGTGACGAAAATGTTGAAGTGATTGATAAAAGTGACACATTGTATGAGGAAATTGTACAAGAATTAGCATCGGAAAAACGAACTGAAGGTGAGTTTCGAAAATTAATTTACGTTTCACTTTTACAGTAAAAATAGCTCCACTTAGGCCTACATATTGTGATACCTTATTATTATGTTCAAAGTAGCAAAACATGTTTAGGCCTATGTAAAAAATAAATATAAACAAAATGCTACTTAAAAAAATGCTGTTGAAATATTATTGTCAAGACAATAAGTTAATTAATTATAAGTTTGTCATGGTACTAAACATTGTAAAAATAAATGTATTCGGTATATGCAATATATACCACCTAATTTTATAAATATTTAATAATATGACTGTATATCATGCATAATAATTAGTAGCCTATGAATTGGTCAGAGTGAATAATTTTTGAAGAGAATTATTTAAAATAATTTTAGCCAAATTAGTTTTGGGATGGTTGAATAATTTTAATAATCAAACTATTTAATTACTTTTCTATTTTAATTGCGAAATACAGTACTTACTTAATTATGAACTGTTAACTATTCTGATAAACTATTAGAATATAACTAGCTGACCCGTGCGAAGAATTCGCATTCTAACTTACTTAAATCCCACTTAATTAAAGTACACACCATATAGCTGGGTTATTGTTATCATCAGTGTTGCCAACGCCAGGAAAATATCCCTACAACTTACTTGATCTTACATCACTGTTACTTTCGGATTCTTTATTTCTTTTTTCGTCTTTTTTTTTGTATAATTATTGTATTTTGTATATTTTTCCGGTGTAGCGGTTAAGGAAAGCTTTAAAATGATGCCTTATTCATGTAATTTGATGATGTATTAAGGAAGTTATGGCGTACCGACAAAAAAATGCCATTGAGAAATAATATTATGTGATATAACTATTGAAGTCCAGCAATAATGACAAGTTTTTACAATGTGAGTAACGTAAGTTTATACCTTTTTGTGATTTTATATTGTAATTGAGTTTTTGTAACTACAGTATTACAAAAAATATTTATACTAAAATTCAGTAATCAAAGCTGAATGTAATAACATGTTATTCCTAATTTTTTAATAATTACATTGTAAAAATTATATAAAATATAATATAAGTAAACATACAATTATTGCCTGGCTAATTTGTTAGATGAAATGAAGAAATTTTAAAATTGCGAACAATAAAATTTTAATAAATGTTTGAAGTAGTAATAGACCATAATAGTTGAACACAACACAACATGAAAATAAAGCAAATAGAATAATTATGATGGTAGGCTACATATTTTGAAATGCAAAAGTTAGAACAAAACATATTTTGAAAAGATATTGTATAAATGAATCAAATGAATATCTACCATTTTCCTCTAAACTATTAACATTTATTATTTAATTAATGAATATTCCAATACTCTCAGATGGAAGAGTATTTGTTAACTTTTATAAGTAAAGTGTTTGATAAAGTAAAAGCCATATGAATTATGTTACCGGTAATATGAATCAAATAAATACCTATTTGGAATATGTGAATACTCTCAGAATCACAGATGAAGAAGTATTCATTTACAAAGTATTTGATAAAAGCTATTTAAATTATGTAGCGGTACTTGTATATAATGGACAATTAAATTGATAACCCCTCATTTTTTCAAGTTAGTTAAAAAGTACCTCAACTGCAGCTAAGTCCATTTTCTGATACCTCAGTTTTTTGTCAATTACAATTAATTAGTGTATGGTTAAGCTTATTAAACTTCATAGTAAAAAGAAAAAAACTGGTATTTACAATAAATCTGGCACAGTAAGTGTGAACTTTAGCCCTTTTGTAAAAGTTTTGGCCCATTTTGAAAGATTAGTGTGAAACAAAATTTTGTATATAGTACTGGTAATAACTTTATATATTTAAGTTTTTGTTTAGAAATTTCCCCTCTGTCACCATTTTTTAGCTTTACAGTAAAATCGTTATAGACTTGTCTTAAGTAGTGCTATGTAACTGTTGACAATTCATATTGTAAAATGTGTAATCATTTTTATAATGTTGATCTTCATTATTAAAAGGGTCTAATAGTCATAGATTATGAATAAATACAGTGGAAATATAGAGTGAAACTTTTCAGAGGGAAATATGAACTCCCAGAGAAAGATGTAAAATGTTAACTAATCCGATTTCAAAACTAAAATGAACCAATTAAAATTACTTCCCGATATTTTCGACATGCACTTCTCATATCAAAATCACGCAAAATTAAAATATCAATCCAAGAAAATTACTACTTTAGCCCAGTGCTAAAATATTTATTAAATAGCTATACTTGAAAGTCAAAATATTCGCCTAACAAACATCGATATCAAAGCGGAAACCGTAAGAAAAATGCAATTTACATGAAAACTATATAAACTCTAAAAGAAAACCGATACCTATAGCCTATAGACAGAATGGATATTTTTACATACAAAAAGTCTTTGACAAAATCACACCAAATATACACCGTTTAATCAGGGCAATTGGAAAACCAACTTAAACTCATTTACAATGTACTACGGTAGACATCTTCCTTTATGGTAGATGCCCACGACGAGAGAACTCGCCTGTGATTGGACCACAATTTTACACGGATACAAAATCATATTTGTTAATTTATTTAAGTTCTGAACATAAAAAACTAGATTATAAAAGAGGTACAAGTAATATGGAGTTATTTAAGTATTTTATTTAATGTATCTATTATTTCCCACTATAAAATAACTATTAACTATTCTTTTAACGATGCCACATTTAAATAAATAATTTAATACTCAATAAGAAACTTAATTTGAACTAACTCCTTCATAAACACTCACAAACACCACCACCCCAAAGTGTATATATAGTATAGGCAAGTGCGCAAAAGTTCCGGAATGTAACAACAGTTAAATAATTTTTAATCTTGTAAAAGCTTCCAAAGCAAGTAGTCACCAAATTGGTCTGTATTACGCATTTTTAAGCAATTGAACATTTTCCAATTGAACATAACTATTGAAGACGCATCCAATATAACTGAGAGAAGAACCTAGAGTCCAGATTAAATCAAATATAGCTGAAAATCCAAATAAAAAGTTAAGAAAGAAGTAATAACATTAGGTGAGACCTTTCCGATTATACTTAGGTTAAATTGTGATTCTTTTATATATTAGTGGCGGAACCACAGACTATTTACAAACTATAATCTATTGAACATTATTTATTCCAGACACAAACAATTGTAAATATAATCAGAACTATGAACTGAGTGTACTACATACTACACCCAGTGTTCACCCATACTACATCATACCAATTAACCTTTCATAACAATTTTATTATCCTTTCATTCACCTTTTTTTTTGTTTCTTAAAGCTGTAGCCTATATAATATATATTTCTAATATGTCTTTCTTGTTAATACTAAATTAATACTAAATTAACCTACCCCGAGATAAGTTTACTGATAATTAGTTGATTAACAATAATGAACATTATTTATTGAATCATAAATCATTTTTGTGATATATTTTTTATGTCAAAACTATTTTCATTGTTATTGAATATTTCTTTGCCTGTGATTAAAGAACCCAGATTTGTTTATTGTTAATTGTGTCGTTAATTATTTTACCAGATACAAGTTTGATAAAGAATGTATTAAATAATATACCGGTAACTTTATTATTGTGATACGCTTATATTTTGATAATCTAACTTCATAAATGAAGCTTTCTATAGATAACTTTTATTATATAACAAATAAATGTGTTGTTTTAATTTGGCACCTCACATGCAGGCTTAATAGAAAATTTAAAATAAAAAATAAAAATTACTATACAAGTGTTGTAGTAACAGACTGTGGAAGTTCATATGCTTTATATAAGTTTTTCAAAATTTCCAAATTATAGTAAATTTACTCAAATAGAAAAGCTTATTTTCACTTATAACTTACTGTCTAAATATGATTTTCCAAATTTTCTATATTATTAATTCTTTATAGGCCTAACAATATTTGTTTTTATACATAATAGCCCGTCCATGCTTT
Organism: Philaenus spumarius; assembly: GCA_018207615.1. Classification (NCBI taxonomy): domain Eukaryota; kingdom Metazoa; phylum Arthropoda; class Insecta; order Hemiptera; family Aphrophoridae; genus Philaenus; species Philaenus spumarius. The sequence goes on from JAGFPH010000310.1 coordinate 315,918, forward strand.
TCGGCTTAAAATTTTCTTTAAGAACAATTATTCACACTCTTTGGAATGATTCCAGATTTGAAGGAACCTTGAAATCTATATGAGACTTGATTATGAAATTATGGTAGCCAGAAAATACAGGTAATTTAATTTGCGGAGAAATTAATTAGAATTTTACCATTATATTTATATTTTTATATTTAATGGTCATATATACTGGTATTACTTTATATTTTTGCTTCCAAGTGTTACTTTTTAAAGGTGAAACCCCAAATCAAGTAATAATTTTCTCGTGGAAAGCCTTGAAACAATTTGGCATACAAAGGACAATGTCTCATGTATGACATTTGTATACACTTTTCTTTGGTTTCTAAGCCACCATCGCCAAGATTTCCACTGGGTGGAGAAAAGGTAGGCCTACCAGATGTACATCATTAACTAGATGGTCAGAAGAGCCAGAGTCAACATAAAATATAATAGGCCTATTTGATATTTCATTTTTATAATCACTTATGCAGTCACTAGACATAAAAGCTGCTTTTCTTATTTCTTCTGTACCTATTTCTGCGGCATAAGCTTGTCCTCACCCTCTACCTCTGCTTTGTGATCATTGGCCTACTCTTAAGGCTCCTCGAAATTTAAGGTTTGGTCTTTGTTGTTTTTTCAAGTTCACTAAACTTTTCATCTTTAACCTCTATTAAAACACCATTTTCTCTCAAAATGCTTTTAATTCTAAATGACCACCAACACTTAAGTTCTCTCCCGAAAATGGTACAATTTCATATTTTTGTTTTGGCAGCATGATTAAAAAAAAAAAAAAAAATAGAAACAGTGAAACATTAAAACTTACAAACAGTAAGTTGACAGCTGGGCCCATACCCCTGTTGATTATTTATTTTATAGTCAGGCAAAACATTGTGGTAATAAAATAACATCAGATTTTAAATACAGAACTTCTTTTAATAACCTTCTTATATCTGTTCATTTACAACTCAAAGTTAAAAAGATACTTTTCTTTTACAAACATCAGCCATTACTTCACAACTAACTTAACACTAACATATTTGTCAACTTAAACATGGCCTATGACTATTCACTAAGATATAAAGTTGGATTGCTTTTTATTCAACATTACATTTATGTTTTCTAAATTATAATAATTTGCTTAATCTGTAAAAATATAAATTGTCAAGATAAGTTACTCATTAACTCAAAAAGTTATATTTTTACTTTCTCACTATACTGTCGTATAGAGAAAGTATAGTGATCACAAAAAAATCGATGTTGGACCCCCTGAGTACAAAAAAGTGGTTCTTACAAAATGTCTGTCTGTATGTATTCAGCTAGAGAGAAAACGATTTGATTGGTTTCGAAAAAAATTGCATCAAACATGTCAGTTAAGCCTGTATAGGTGCACGAAAAAAGTTTTGAAAATTTTTGAAAAACAACCTCTTTTTTGGCCAAAAAAACCCCAATTATGAAGTCACAGTGAATCTGTTTAATAATGTAAATAATTATGTTTGTGAGAAAGTATGTGCCAGTTTCTGGTACCGTTTATTTTTCATTAAATTTGATATAATATGATTTGAGAATTAAAAATGTTTATGGAATTCGTCCAGGAAAAGTATTCTATTAATGACAATGTGGTTTTTGATTTGAATGCTATTGATTCGAAAGTAAATTGTAATGCTTATTAAAATTGGTACATATATAGTGTAGTTTTTAAGTTATAACTAGTTTTCTCTAAAAATTATATTTTGTTAGTGCTGACAATTATTGGTGTCTATATTCTATATTTACCATATGCTGTTTTGAGATGAAGAAAATACTAGCGAATCGCATTCTCCTGCAGCATAGCATTGAGTAAACTTAGCATATGCACAGGAAGGTCAACTCTACTTTTGAGTAAAGCCAGTGACTAATCTAGTTTAGCTTTTTAAATAGTATTGGTAAAATTATGCTAACTGCCAACACATTGTGTGCGATTAAAGCCTGTAGCCAGGGTTCTTGATATAAATACTTTTTCTTTTGGGTTTTGAATAAGATCGTTGATTATATGTATTTGTAATGTATTCATCTGGAACCTAATAGTATGTTTTGTTACAGACGAATCAGAGGACATAAAAGGGTTGCACATATTATGCAAAGCTGTCTTGTACGCAGTAGCTGTAAGCATATTTCTAATAGTTTCTGGCACCATTGTTACACTCCTTATTAAGACACCAAGTGATGAATCAGTACTCTTTAAGGACTCCGGTATGCTATTAAAAAGTTGTAAGATAGAAATAGTGTCATTTATAATACTTTCTTGAAAAACTCATCTGTCATCAGTAGTTAAGTTTAGTCAAATCAGGGCTTCCACAGAGATGGCGCAAAGGTCAAACATACTTCGGCACCTTCTCAAAATAAGGTTATATTAGCATCTCTGTGCAGTTGCCTAAATTAATTATCTAACTTCAGAACTCAGAGCTAACATGCTACTAATATAATTATTTGAATTACTTTTCAAAATAAAATCCTTAAACAGACAACTTTGGTCATAATATTTAAATAATTTGATTGAACAATAAACAATGTTCATATAATGACAAATAACTTAATTAGTTACTACAAAATCGATAACATTTTCAACTAAAAATTAGTATTTTATATTACTAGTACCGAAAGAGTTATTTTGGCGCAATTCAAATCTCCCGAATAATTCTAGCAATCATTATAAATGCCATTTTTGGACAAGTTATGAACAATACTTTTTATCATATTGGAAATAATAGAAGAAAGCTTAAAAATTACATACAAAAATAATAATAAAAGCATAAATACAAAAATGTTAAAGTTTATCGATAACATTTATGTAAAGAAGATACCTATTTAGAACCTACTTAGTCTCATTTTATAAAATGGATAAAAAGTCTCACTCCATCAAAAAGGTTTCTAACATAAAATATCACTTACACATAATGTGGGGTTAGTCTCCTGGATTGTATACTTAATGTATATATAAAGGTTATAAATACCTTAATTCATTCCGTCGAACAATCCAATGTCTTTATCCGTGTGGATAATTCAGGCCCGTTTTACCGAATAGGCACGGTAGGCACGTGCCTAGGGCGCTAGGAAATTGGCATTTTGGAGGGGCGCAAATAATGGAAAAACAAAACAAAATTGCCGTGGTTGAGTCTGCATGCATCATTTATTGCGCCATTGCCGAAAGCCGACATCTGACCCAAATCACAGCCGCGCCCGGCGCCGTCTAGTGGTAAGCCAACAAACCAAAATTAATCCAAAGACAATGTCAAAATTTGATTAAACGAATACTGTAAATAATGTAAATACTTCAAATGTAAAGAAGTGAGGGTGGGTGGTCCGAGATGCCGTGAGGTATGTTACACGCATTCCCACCGGAGGCCAGTAGATACCTCACGGCTACCGGTTGCCAGTCCGGGACACGGCGGGTCCATAGGTGGTGGATAATGCGAACGCTCTCGAAAAAATCAGGATAATTTGTAAAGGAGAGTTAAGGGACATTAAGTCTAAAGTCCCTCACGAACCAAAACTGGCATTTCAGACTAAATCTAAATTTACGGGGTATAGGCGTTATGGTAGGGCTGGTGGGGGGGGGAGGGCGTAATCAGCTGGCAGGGGTATGAAAAGGGGCGCTACTCTTCGTTGTGCTTAGGGCGCTGGCAGGGTGTAAAATGGGCCTGGGATAATTAGTTTCGACGGCTATACCGTCATCGTCAGATCCTAAACACCGTTGTTGGGAAGAAGTTGTTCAGCCATTCTGAGGCGTCGTCTTATTTCTGTCTCATATTGTTTTTTCAAGAAAATAATTTTATTAAAATTGATTAAAACAATAACACAATTACACATTATAAGCGGTACACATAAAATATCAGTTCAATTATGTTGAAATAAAGAAATTGTAAACTTATTCATGTAAAAACAAATAATGTTGACAACACAGATCAGTTTAACTCATATCAAAATCTAAACAACTTATTGTTGCTTGATTATTGTTGTGGTTAATGTACCAAATAGATTTGTCGGTGTCCCAACTGTTTTTTGTTTTAAGAGATCTGCAAGTGGCATATTTTAGCCTCATCAGAAGCATTAAAAAATACTTTTTTTGGTGCAGTATGATAAAAAAAGTGTTTAGTAATTATTATTTTGATATAGTAATAATAACTACTGCGGAACGTAGCTCATTGCTAGTGTGGACTAAAGTATGACAAGCATTGAATTTAAATAGGTTTAAATAGGTTTACTAATGGCAGAAAGGTGAGTGACTTAGCTAGATGATTTGATTTTGTTTCTGCCAGGAATGGAAGTGGATGAAGTCAATTCACTCAAAGGAAGGCAAAGAGAGGGTGCTACACAAAAAATATATTATTTTAAAATGATTTTCAACTCTTTTCTCTCTAAAAAATGCAATAATACAGGCACTCCATTGTTATACACCAACTAATGGAAGAAGTAATGGCTGAAGAGTACACTTCAGTTTCAATAATAAGAAGAGATGAGTTCCCTGTTTAAATAATTGGGTTGAAGTCTGTGAGGATCTTGTTGAACACGAGTGGTCATGTGGTCTACTATTAGTAGTCTATAGCGATAGAGTGTTTTTGTATTTGAAATTTGGAAACGCTCACAACCTTGAGCGGCCATCTACTTTTCCATTCCAAACCCACTGATAACACTGTTAAGTGGCAGTTTCGAAAGGGAACAGTGTATTTTTAACAGCGTTTTAGTGTGATCTACTTACTATTGTAGGTAGTCTATGCAACCTCTAGTGTGGCTGTTTTTGTAACTATTTTAAACATTTCTTAATTTTGAATTTGTAAATTTAATGTTTTTAATAATTCTATGCGATTAAACCTACTATGATCTTTTAAAAGCATTTTATCTGAGTTATTAGTTTTAGTTATCATTTTAGTTATTTTACACAAACTTTTATAAAACAAGCTTGAAAACCTATACATATATACTGTATTTTTATAGTTTACTACTTTTAAATACTGTAGTGCAATAGACTTTTTACCCCAAAAGTAATTCTTTATTACATTTAGAACTATAACTAAAAAATAATAGTTTCCTGCAGCTTAAAAAAAATATATAAGTTCAACTATAATGATGGTACTCTTACTTGTGTGAAGAAAATTTCATGCATCCACTTCAGTGTTAAAAGGGTAAACAATGATGATATATTGTTTAGAAACATCATACTCAGGCAACCTGGGTTTATGGTTATGGGAGGGAGAGTAAAGTCCAGTTATCACTTTGGAAAAGTAAAAGTCCTCCAAGATCCCTGAAAATATATCAGCCAAGATCGAAGGTCAAGGTCGTCAGAAAGTTGAGTATTTTCTTCGGTTAAAATTGAGATGTTAATCAAGAATTCCTTCCACAAGGTCAAGCCAGCAATAATTTGTATTATCTTGAAATGTTGAGACGTATCTTCCTTGAACTTGCCTTATTTGACTCCTGCCAACGTTTGTTTATTCTCCTGGATGTAATACCCATCAAGGGACAAAAATTAGACAGAATTGAGAACATAACACAAAATTGAGCTGTTCAAGATTGAATATCATACTTTTATATTGGTTGTAGCAAAATTGGGTTTATTTTCTTAAAAAAACAAATTTTCTGGCAAATTTACAAATCTAATATATACCTTTTTCAGGATTAAATGTTATTAAAATGTAAATAAGTGAAGAAAAAAAGATATGCTGTTATAGTAAAAAAATATGTTTTTTACTTTTCAGATTATCCTTCGGACACAAAACTTGTATTTGTTAATAGAGATGGATGGCATGCCAGAGAACCATTGGACGTAATTTCAAAGCTAACACAACCTATTAAGAAAGTAATTATACTCCACACTGCAACATCATTTTGTTTTAATAAAACAGATTGTATAAGTGTTGTTCATTCTGTACAAAATTATCATATGGATAGTAACCAGTTCTTTGACATTGCTTATAATTTTTTAATTGGTGGAAATGGTTTAGTTTTTGTCGGTCGTGGTTGGCAGTATAGAGGTGCGCACACTCTTAGAAATAATCATGAAAGTATTGGTGTTGCGTTAATTGGTACTTTTACACATGAAAAGCCAACCCAAAAGCAAATGTCATCAATTGAATTACTCATTGAGCTCGGCATCAACTTGACTAAGATATCTGAAGATTATATTTTATACAGCCATTGTCAGCTGAGGGACACACGCAGTCCTGGTTTATTTGTGTATACAATTATATCAAATTGGACACATTATGCTTCTGGTAAAAATTTATTAAAATGTAAGCAATAGTTTAGGAATTTAAAATATCTTTTTCTACCCTAATAAATACTTCTTTTCTACAAGAGCTTTTAGAGGTTATTTATAAAAAAATACCTCAACTACATAAATATCTTGAAATTGACTACTTTTAAATAAAATTAATTAAAAACTGCCCTTTTTTTTGTAATAAGACTACTTTCACATCTAGAGAACTCTCAGATGATACAATTACTCTGCAGACAAAACTT